>CM071612.1:10730792-10915792 GCA_036365135.1 Miichthys miiuy
ATAAATACATATTGCAAGGTTATAGATGGTGCCAATGACCTGCTGCTCTGACCTTTATTCCATCAGTGTTACCTCTCAGTTCCCCCTGAATGTTACCTGGCCGATGATGGATGTTGTCTAGAGAGCCACACTTGGAGGTCACATGGCTCAAGTCAATCTTCTTGTTCTGTATCAGCACCTGGAAGAAGCAAAGTCAGAAAAAGACAAGGTCAGAGCTCTCAGTTCAACATGAGGTTAAAAAACCTCTGCTGACCCTCACAAAGAAGATCCAAATAGTATATTCCTTTTTCTGAATTATAGAAGACATGGTATATCTGATCTGTATTAAACTGTAGCTGCTGTTTGAAGAAAAATCAGTGGGTATCAACTGAGAAATAAAGGCTGCATTTTTCCACATTCCAACACAGTGATATTTAATTGCATGTAATTATTAGAAAACACACAATCAAGAAAGCACAAGAGCAGTATACCAGTGACTACTAAATAGCAGCCCTTGTGTTCCGCTGTGCAGAGAGCTGCAGGTGTCTGTTAAAGCAACCAAACCAAGACTGAATACAAGCTATGTGCTGTAATTGTGTCTCAAAACTAATAATGTTTTGGCACATTCAGAAAACCTGTCAAATGTGCACCATAACAAGGAGTATTCAGCGAAAGACAGTAGGTAGTAGGAATGAACAGTTCAAAGTGGGCGCAGGCGGAGAGGAGATATATGGTTATGTGACACACCCTGGGATCTGAAGAGAAAACCACCAAGAGATATATAAGGAGTGAACCGATGAGACAGCACACAGAGCGGAGCTGTAAAGCTTTAGACACGGCACAATGAACAAGAAGAGATACGCCACGTCCTGAGTTGAATCACTGGGACACGCCTGTGGTCCGCAGTCACTTTGCCAAGTCACAGATTTATTTGATATGCCTTTTGTAACCAATGATTTGGTGTTCATTTTTTTGTCTTTTGCTTTCTTAACATGTCCTGAGAGGAGGGGGAAAAAAACGACAGGAAAAGTGCGACAATGATGAACAACGCAGGTCGTGAGCCACATTACGAACCACATCACCATGAGCACAGAGTACTGTACGCACCTTAGCAGTGGTGGAATGTAACTACGTTCACTTACTCAAGTGAAAACAGTGGCACTACAAGCATATAATCTTGTAGGATATGATGCATTGCTGTAGATTAAACTACCCAACAATATCATGTCATATCAACAATAACAATATATAATATATCTAATAGTATAAAATAATATATATTATCATGTATAATAGTAAAACACTGGAACCATTTTATTGCAGAATAAATACTTTCACTGTTGATACTTTAAGTACATTTTGCTGGTATTACATACTTTTACTAAAGAAAGGTTTAAAAACATGACTTTTACTTGTAGTGGAGTATTTTCACAGAGCGGTATTCGTACTTTTACTTAAGTAATGGATCTGAATACTATTTCCACCACTGCACCTTAACCTTGTCATCTATCAGGAGTCCCTTTCACATGCATTAGCACAGATATACAGCATGAGTTTAAAGACAGAGATGAGATGTGGTTTGTGTCAGCATGGGTGAACATCAGGCTGCAGGTTGGCTTGTCTCTCCAGTGATCATCTTTATAAAATCTGTTAACTGTGCTGTTGGGATCTTTTTAATTCCTATGATGGTGATTTTATTTTTGGCATGATTCATAATAAAACCTAAAAATCTAGTACTGATCACTCAAGCCCAGACTTAGTATAGGCCTGCATTATAAAACATTAAACCTGCTTCTGCTGCACTTTGTAAACTTGTCAGTTTGAATAAGAGGTAACGAGATCTTAAATACCCATTAGTTTTGTAATGGAATTAGTAATTCAATGTAATATTCAATTTGGAGTATTTTAAGTAATCAAAAAAGTAACTGATGAAGCGTTTGGATGCGAAGACTGTTCAATTCTACAGACAGATGGGGATAAATAAAATAAATCTATATAAACAAATGACGTTTTTTTTCTTCAAATTATAGACTTATATAAGATTCTTGGTGGTGAAATATTTTTTGTTATACCTTCATAATTGTGTCACATTTGTCCTTTTATGCCCTTTAAAAGTGTTTCTGTTTATATTACATTTGGCTCCATCTGCACACTAAAACAACCACCAACCACCTCCGCCAACGTCAGATATCTTTTTTTAAAGTTGAATAAGTGCAATATTTTCTAGATATTGAAAGACCAATAATTATCATGTTTTTGTGCTTAATGATACACTGATCCACACAGTAACCTTTGAACCAGTAAATAATAGCACTACTGCAAAACTGAGAACAAAGCAATTACTTTTTGATATTTGTATGGACGCCTACACTGACAGTTTTTCACAAACAATTTTTTGTTAAAATGGCGTCACACCACCTAGGACCAACACTGTTACAGAAACAGCCATGAATTTATTGCACAACATGATATTGTTCATTGCAGACACCTTAACTGTAGTTAAAAGTTGAGTAGTTGTCAGAGGTTTAGTGAGAATAGACTATCCTGACGTGTTGTTAAGTCAAAAGAGGAGTTTTAATTGTTTTATTTTTATTATCAAGCTTGTATAATGTGCATTGCTCAAATCAGAGACTGCAGATTGAGCAAACACTGTACCTACCACCTTCAGGTGACTGCAATTATTAACATGCTACAGTACCGGTTGTGGGTGAAAGATGTTGTCGAGTATTTTTAAATGCATATAGTTTGTTCAACAAAGAAGCAAAGCATGAATAAAAATTGTTTTTATGCCCTAATCATAGTAAAATTAAATACCACAGAACATGGGACTAGTGAGGTAGATGGACCGAGTTACCAAAGAGACACAGAAAACGAAAAATAATGTAGTAACTCTAAAAAAGATAAATGCCACAACTACAGCTACAATCCTGAATGTTAAAGCATTGGAGGAGGAGACATTCAGCCTTTAGTGTCAAATTCCTTGCAGGACACAAACCACTACTGGAGAATGCTGTGTTGATCGAGGGCAGTCAGGTAAAGAGCACCAGCACCACTGACTTAATGAGTGAGTGACTTAACAATAAATTGGGAAGCTGTAAAGCAAGGTGAAAACAAACCAACAAACAAACAAACAAAAAAACACAACACAACAGAGAAATAACACTGAGATGAACACTGAGACAATGGACTTGCGGCACAAGACTCACGTTTCCACCTCCTGCCGAGTAGCCCCGCCTGTCCAAGGACCCACACCTAGACTGAACATGGCTATAGTCCAGCTTAACACTGGGGATGAGAACCTGCAGGGGCGGAGGTGAGCAATGAGGTGGGAGAAGGCTTGGGCTTTTCTGGCATGGCACTTCATTTTGAACAACAGCTTGTATCCTCCTGCTGTTTAAATGTCCTGTCCTAGACATCTTAGTCTCAGCGAGGTTATTTAACCGCGATGTAGACTGTAATATTTGACCTGCTGGTTCCTTTGTTGCTCTGGACAAACATCATTCAATGGACACAATGACTCTACACTAACAGGCAAGACACATTCATCTCACCGCATGTCTCCCAGCATGAGCTTTGAGCATTTGTGTCAGCTTGTCTGATGTTCCAAACCTGGCCTTATTTTCTGGCTACGTCTGGGTCCTCTAGACGAGGGCCACCTCGAGAGATCGACATAACGTCTTTTAAAACAAGGGAATACCTGTCACAAATAGTTCCAGGTGAAGTCAAAACTAGTTGGTGTGCCTTTCAGCCACAGAAGGATTTGTAGGTACTAAAAGGTTTGGGTGCGGAGTATCAAGAAGGTTTGAGGTATTATTATTTGTTCTAACATGGACTTTTATGTCCATAGAGGAATACAAAACCGTCAGGAAATCTTGACATCACAAAGTTTCACAAGAAGAGACTACTCCTCCAGATCATACTAGAATAAGTTGCTAGAATTCCCTTCGTGGTTTTGCACTTCCTGTCTTCAGACTCAGCATTGCAAAATAAAAGCAGTGAACATTTGAGATCATTAGTTTTCTGGTGCGAGGATGTTAAAATGTGAGTGTGCTGCAATGGTAAATGGCTTTCTGTAGCTGCAAGGAGAGAAAGCAGGAGTGAGATGCAGACAAAGCAGAGTTGGTACAGTACATCACACTAACAATAAATACATTGTATCCAGCAGCACAGTAAAAGCAATGGAAACCACATTGGATAGGAGAGACACACATTCAGGTACATACATTTAAACTCATTTTGTGGAAGACTAATTAAATAATTTTGTGGAAGACTAAAAAGCTTTAAAAGGGAGGAAAGATAATAAGAAGGTACCTTTAGCAGACAAATAAATAAGAAGAGGCAAAAGGAAGCTTCAGTTTAAAATGATGGGGTTGTTCAGGAGGAAAACAGTTTGTTGGTAGTTTACTGGGCATGCATTAATTTCCCTACCAGCACATTCTTTCCTGTTGCCTCCCTTTGAGTGAGCCACAGTGACAAAATGTGTAAAGAGTTCTTCTGGTCTTAAGTAAGAGAACAAAAGCAAGGAATAGATCGCAGTTGAAACAAAACAGTTTTTACAATCAATAAAACAAAGTGCTGCCACAGAAAATGTCAGAAAATGTGAGCTGATAACTTTACACACCCTGAATGATAGTAAAACACTGAAACTTTGCATAACTATACTTTACGCCAGTTCATTTTCCAGAGAATATATCTCATTTCTTTATGATAACTAATTAGGACTGATGTTTTATCATCTGTTCCTAATTAAAACAGAAATACCTTTCTTTGCCTTTTTTCTTTTGACTACAACCTGCCCACAGTGTGACACTGCGAATGAACAATGACAGCAGAAGATTCACACATTTAAATGATACATTTGTAGCCAGTTTATCATCAGACCCATAAAACTTCACATTATTGTGAATCATGGGACAAAACTCAGGCTGGCAACATGAAGGAAAAATAAGGGAATTGGATCAAACTAAAGTTCAACTTGTCTGCACATTTCATTTCATTTAGGTGACACCCAGAGTCAAACATATTACAAATTAAGCAAATTATCCAGTCAGGGAAAATGACCCACCACTAGCCTCTAAGAACATCTACAATATCTACAAAAAGACAGTAAGAACTAACAAACACAAAACAAGACAATCCGTAAAGTATTAAAAGGACTAAATAGCAAACTAACCAAAAAAACAACCACAGCAACAGCACAATTTCTTTTTTAGCCCGCTGTGAACTCAGGCCACAGGTGTTGGAGCTGGTAGGACTTAAAGTGACTTGCTCAAAGACGCTTGACAGCATATGGCTTTGGTCATCTGGATCTTTTTAACCACAAGGCCACCTCGGAGCCAGACAGTTAGGTTATTTTGAGTTCTGGCATTGCTCTCACAGTAAGAAGGTGGCTAAAATCAGAAGCTGAAAGACCAGTTGCTATGTTTTTTTATTGACTGCTCATGTGTGTAATCTCATGATTAAAAGATTAATTGTAAAGCTAGGGGAGTGCAGGTAAGAGATAAGACTAAGATAATACTACATCATCAAGTTAGCTACGTATCCAGATTTGTTGCATGTCCATTAATTGGGCAAACTAGAATTAAATTATGGTCTTCATCCTTCTCCTCTATTGAAGGATCAAGAGGGAGGGGAACAATCAGTCATGATAAAAGGGTACATACATTTCCTCCACAGGGAGAGAGCTTCAGATTATCCTTGGAGCTGCATTTTGACAGTATGCGACTGAAGTCCAGCTTCTTGTTTAAAATATGAATCTATGGAGAAATACAGAGATAGTATGGGCCTCTTACATGGAGGATAGGAATGAATGCGTATCATAACACAATTGGGAGAAGAGGTTATGGGGGATATTGATGTGCAATGTTTTAAAATGTTCATTATATTCTTGTAAGTTAATAAAGTTAGTTTTGAAACCATCTCAGGTGAGCAACAGTATACTATTGTATATGCACATAACTAATGGAAACAGGGAAATAAATACTTTTAGTCATACTACTATTAGTTTGGGGCCCATATTTGCTTTATCCTATTTACAACAATCTCTTAGAGCTTGGAGTGTGGCACTCAAATAAATATAGGCTTTTTGCAGTTCAATTATATTCAAATCATTTAAATAATCAATAAGAAATTTAGTCGTACTTAGTAGTACTGGATGAATTAGTTTGCTGCCTCAACTTTTACAGTTTCTATGAGCGATTTATTTAGAGACAGACCTCTTGAATTTAAAAGCACCTAAAAATTCAGCCTAACTCACAAAGCAGACACTCTGACTGGCCTTGGAAAGTCACATGACTCCTCTCTACAACAGCTGACCAAACAACTCCTGCTGCTGCTCTGTGGGTTGGACTTTGTTTAATATTTAAAATTCACAAATCAATTCATCATATAAAGAAAAAGAACTATTAATTGGTAATTGAAATTATTTGATGGAACCATCTATTTTTACTTTGACTTCATTAATGCCTCATTAAAATGCAAATTTAATCAATCAAAAATATTCTTTCAGACTTATCACCCTTTTAATTGATTCAAATTAAACACTGTAAAGGTTTTTAATTATTTCAGTGGCACACTCTTATCCAGGCTCTGTAAAACACATGGTGCCATAATTGCTGAGGTGTACCAGCAGGTCTCGGGTCCAGGTCACACTTTGTGCCGCTGACAGATACAGAGTAACGGAGATGAGGCGCAGCACTGACTTCCAGATCCAAGAGGCCTTGTGTTTGGACTCTGCTGGGATTTTTTGGTCCTTGTTCTTCTATGAGGACAATCATTGCACAGGTCAGTGGCTTGGCAAAGGCCTGCTGTGGGCTGGGGGAGGCTCACTACAGCTGCTTGGAAATTGGAACTCCTCCTCAACCAAGGAGTTACTAGGAACTACTAAAGGTCAGGAGAGGAGTATACCGTCATGTGAAAACTATGGCTGGAGAGGCTTCTACTATCTGTTAGCTAAAAAAAAACCTTAGCTTCAAGAGCAACTAGAATACTGGAAAAATAATGGTAAATGAGCTTAAAGCGTGACTGCATTTCTTATTTTTCTCTGTGGAAAAAGGAGCCATATACTGCATAAACAATATCAGGAATATTTCAGTCACAGGGGGCATAAGACAGACAAGTGGGCTGACAACTGTATAAAATGTGGACATTGTCTCTGTGACGTCACCCATATGTGCCCATGTGAAGCTCAAAGTGTGGTGGCACTGGGGGTCACCTTTTTAACAGTGCCTGGCTCTGCCAACTGCCAGCTAATCCAAAAATGGGCAAAGATGTGGAGCGTGACTGGACCCAAGGTGGGCCAAATGAAGCCTGGTTGTTGAAACCAGCCAACTGTGTCGGCACCCACCTGTCACTGAAAGCACTGGCTGAAAACCTTGCTTAAACATAACTTTAAGCCTTAATATAAATTTTATTATAATATAATATAAAAAAACAAGTGGATTTACAGTTGTCATTAACAGGGAAATAATTCAATTAATACGTTTTTGCACTAGGCTGTAAACATGTTTATTTTTGCTGTGAACATGGGTACTTTGGGAAAATTGACTTGCTTTTGCAGCCAGCCTTTAACAACATCATGTTTTGACACTTCCGTGTTGGCTTCATTTTTGAGCCATCGAGTTTGACGCTTGGCAGTGAAGAAGGCCACAGTAGAATCAGCATTTGTATTCCTGAGTAAGCAGGGACTTAAAAATGGGCTCACAGGTGGTTTCTGTTTACCTGTTTCACTATCCAAAATATTCTGCTGTCGAGAAAGACCAAAG
The DNA here is from genome assembly GCA_036365135.1 of Miichthys miiuy. Lineage (NCBI taxonomy): Eukaryota > Metazoa > Chordata > Actinopteri > Sciaenidae > Miichthys > Miichthys miiuy. The sequence continues at coordinate 10,738,535 of CM071612.1, forward strand.
CACACCAGGGAATGGGATTACCACCCTGTCATCTTTAAACATCTGATCAAATGGAAGCCTCTAGATGAACTTGTCATCTCTGTTAACGATACAGTATCAGTTAGTTTAGAGGGAAAAAACTGAATATTGTGGTTCATAACATGACCACAATATGAACTAGCTTTGCTTGGTAATTCTGTATTCAAAATGTCCGAACTCTTATTGTCTTATCAATCACATTATTTGTTAAATCCACCAATGAGACACAAATAGCAAAGTGTTTGTCTAGACACTTCTTTCTGAATCTCATTAAACATACATATAACTTTTTAAATCCCTTGAGTCATCCATCAAAACACCATAAATCCATTGCCTTAAGAGGTAGATTAAATTTTAACTTACTGTCTGGCAGCTTGTGTCTAAAGAGAAGCTTGGGAATCAGGACAAATACTCTGCCCAGACAGTCAACCTTGTGTTTAGACGAAAGCTGCCATCATTGTTTTGCGTCTGAGACACCTAATGCCACCCATACGCACACACACATGCACTGTAAGGCTGTGGGTAAAGACATCGAAGGTTTTCTTGACAAAAACTAAACATTAAGTGACAACTGCCTCCAGTAAAGGACACCTACTTGAAATGAAAGTTAAAAGTTTGATTTTGTAACTGCTAAACATCCAATGCGAACTGGTGTTTGTTACTACTTGAAGGCAAAAGAAAGAAGCTGTGAATACAACACTGACACATCATCACCTTTAAAGCAGCTATTGCAAACCTAATAGCAAACAGTTGCTAATTTACACATTTAGCAGGTATGGAGAAACGTCATCATTAATTTAGAAATGTGTTTGTGTACAGCTGGTGAATTTAAGTCCAATATTTACTTTCCTTTAGTCTTCTTCTGAGGGACATATCTGGCTCTTTAGCTGTTAAATGCACTACTGCATTCACCAGCTACTTGAGAACTGTGTCTGTCTGCTGTTTGGTGCAGTACAGAGTTTGTTCGCTGAAAACAGCTGTCTGATGTAGCTGAAAATGACACTTTGAGAGTGAACCAAAACATCACGGGACAGCTGAACAATGAGCTGAAATTTGCTATAAAGCTCTGTAAAGCTGAGAGAAGCTCTACATCAACACTTTCACATTATGATTATTATAAAGCTGATTTAATGCTGATGTTAGGGGCAGCTGTTAAATCTATTGGTTGTAATTTTAATTAATTAATGAATCATTATAATTATCATTATGGTGGAGTATACTGGACTGTAATTTAGGATTGTTTATGTACATATGTACAAGTGTAACTGCAGGTTGCTGTAACAATAAGATGGTGTTATTTCAGTTTAATGCCTGGTGCAGTTTTATTATGGTAGGCAACCCTTAACTGATGCATTTAGATCAACCAACAAATTATCGCATCATTTCTGAAGAGAGATACGATTTCGAGACTAATGAGGCCGATTCCAGATAGATTACAATTTTTCAACATCTAAAGATCTAAAGCAAAGAAACAAATGTATTAAAAAGTAGTAACTTACCTCTACAACAAGCTAATTCATTTTCATTAAATTATAGGATTATTGTAAAAATTCTCAGCTGAGGGTTATGACAAGAGAAATCCTTTAAAAAACTTCTAACACTTTTACGGGACAGTCAACACAAAACAAATTGTGCAACCACTTCAATGACCACAGCTAAGACTACAGCTAAAATGCCTTCAAATGTGGCACTTGGCAGTTAACCCGGAACTATCTACGTTGCAAAGGCCACCGCTCACAAATCCTCATATTATATCAGGTGAGAGAATAAATATTTGTAAGATGTTAAGTTGGGAACCCTCCAGACACCTCTACTTCAAAAGAGACTTGCATGTAAGGAACAACGCTACCAGCCTTGATAGAGCATAGTAACAGATTATGACCCAGCATGCATGCTTGCTTACTTCCACACATAAACACAAATGCAAACATGCATAGAAACTCCACTTTCCCCATTTCTCCTATAGATGACAGCCAGGCGTTTGAAGCATGATCCCTCCCTATCTTGTGGCTGACTGCACAGAGCAGCACAGCAAACTGGCAAGTCATAAAGATGTCAGCCTAACGCTTAGACTCTAATCAGGTCATCAGTAAAGGCTTGTAAGAAGTGATGGCTACAGACACATTGCTGTTTTCATCACTATTCTTCCTGTTGCAGCGCTGACTTTGTGTTTTAGACTCATGCTGGAACACTAGATTTGTCAAACTGTGGGGTATCCACTCTCAAACACCCTGCTAACGCAGATTCTGTGCAGCAGCAGAAAACACGATTTGAAATGCAGATTTTCGTTTGATTGAAGTACTGCCCTCCTGCAGTTCTCAGAGCTTGGCGAAAATCTGAAGGTACAAATGCTGCTCATAGTTCTGACACCAAGTGAGATGCCCAAGTCAGGTCACTTTTCTATTCATTGAAATTTGGAGCCTATGAATGGTAACATTTAGGGGATTAGATATAAGATAAGAACACATTTGACATCATAGAGGCCTGATTTAGGCCTGATTTATCTTGTCAAAGTAAAAAGTATAGTGAGATCACCATCTCAGTTTTTATTTTCAGGATCAGTAGTATTGATCGATAAAAGAAAACAATGAGAAAACACTGAGGCATATACTGGTACATTTGCATGTTTTGTCTTAATAAAGTTAAAGCTGCTTTGAGCTATTTTTGACCACAGGAAGGCAGATAGAGTCTATATCACCTTACAGCAACAGAACCTTCATTAAATGCCTATGGCTAACTTGTTTCCAAACAACTGCCTCCTTCTGAATACATCCATTAGACACAGAGCAACATGGACAGCCTTTTGGAGTCCTCTTTCTTAGTTAAGTTGGACATTTTCTCACCTTTCACTCTTGCTACACACTTGACTCTCTTTACTGGCAAATTTAGTACTCATATATGTGAGCACACTAGCCAGGAGCAGCTGCAGGGCACTAATGACAATCAACCAAACCGACTGGTGAATCAAAACAGTGACCTTAATTAAAAGTGCAAACTGCACAGCTAGGCGTTGGTTATTAATAGGGATGAGTGAGTACACTGCTATCTGTATCTGTTCTAACAACTAAATTATCTGTATCTGTATCCATACTTGGAATGAGCAAGGATTAACGTGGATGTAGGTGGATTGGGTTAAACCCTGGGGACTAATCGGAAGTTCTTAATTTAAGCCTGAAATTGGAATGGACTGATCAAAAGTTGCTTTATTTATTTAAAAAAAAATACAGAATAGACTCCAAGACTACAAGAGTAAGAGAACTATTACAGAAGTATTTTAGAAAACTTGAATTAATCAACTTCAGTGAATCAATGGACACAACATGTGTACTACCCAATGAGGATTTTCTTTCATCACAAGTATGGATATTTAACACATTTTACTCTGGTAACACCCCTGCTTGCAAAAGGTAGCTTATCTTGTTTCATCCTTCTGTACTCGCTCAACTATAATTATCAGTATAATTATTTAAATCAATGTTAATATCAAAAGTATTGATTTAAATAAGTTCTTGGCTAGTCATTCACATAAACCTCTATAGATCTTTAAGGTCTGCTTCTATCTAGTGCACTAGCATTTAATGCATTGCAAGTTAAGAAAAAATGTGCAAAGATTTTACTCTTTAAATTACTTAATTAAAGTTTTAATTAAAAACACAACACAGTCTGTGTTTCTGGTTGTAAGAATGAACATTTTTCCTTCCACAACAAACCTTGTTCTTTTAACACTGGTGAGTCAGCAGAATGATTGATGGACTAAGAGTGGAAAGAGGTATCTAAGACACTAAAAAAGGCAATGAGTGCAGAGAGGTAGGAGAGAGGGGCCATGGGAAATAAACATATCAAGGCAGAGGAGAAAGCCAGAAGATGTTAGACAATAACACATTTTACGATACATTTCATACCAGGACATTCACTGCGCGCCAGTGGCCTTGGTGCGCATTATTTTTTTCTCTATACATAGAGATATGGCATGGTTGTTGTAAAAAGAAATGGTTATTTTTAGTGTCCCTGAACCCTGGGCTGTTGCTTTAAGGACAGAATCCAGCATATAGTCTGGTAGAAAATAAAATGTTTTTTTTGTATGCAGACGATATCTACATTTATATAGGTCGATGAGAAGACTGATACAGATTTTAATTTCTTTATGTTACATGTACATGTAATAAACTTCTTTATAGGATGCACCATTGCAGATATGACATGAAGTAATTAGATATAAGCTACAGGTTTTGGGGGAAGTGAAGAAGATCATCACCTGTCCTCCTTTCGGCTGATACTTGATATTCTCAGTGGAGCCGATCTTGGACCTGATGTTCTTGAAGTCAGGCAGCGGCTGGTTGATGATGCGGAGTTGTTTGGGCGTCGTTGCAGGTGACTTGGGTGGGGTGCGGACCACAGCCACCTTTCTCTCCTGGGAAATCAAGCTTAGGGAGCGTGGAGTTCCAGGGGTCCTTGAGGACGATGAGTAACTGGGTGGGGTTCCTGGGGTGATGGCTGTGGAGCCAGGAGTGCGTGGGGTGGAGTGGCCACTGCGAGCTGAACGGGAGCGCACAGATTCTGTAGCTGGTGGGAAGGAAGGTAAGGGTGAGGTTTGGAGTTACTATTTTAATTGTCAGAAAATATATTTTAACTCCAGGTTTGGTGATTTCTGTATTTTAAACAGGAAATCAGAATGATATTAACTACCCAATACAGAGCAGTCTTTCCTGTGCTGATTAATGCCACTTTTCAGACCACAAGGTGTTTTAAAACAAGAACTTCACAGCTATACAGTATTTAATGACATGGAAACATAGACTATGTCAAAGTGGCTACAATAAATCATTTATCATTTAAATCATCTACCAAAGTAACAGAAGTATAAAGAATCCCCTCTACCTGTCATACTGGGGGCTCGTCCTGTCCTATGCTCTGCTCTCATCTCTGTGCGAAACGCTGCAGGAAGGAAAAGAGGATTTACAGATTTAGAAAGGGAAAAGATGAGGGAGAAAAATGAAAGAGGAAAAGTTGTCCACGTGTGATTCCAAATGCAAGGCAAGTCATGAATAGAACATCAAAAACACTTTGATATGCAGTTACATGACAAATCTCATACAGACTTCCTGCTAAATTGGAATCACACGAGACATGAGGAATTGTCACTTGCACAGTGGTATCATCCTCGTACACCCCGCACTGATACATTCAAGCTAAGTTGAATGCTAAAAATATCATTGCAGTTAAAACATTTAAAATGTTTTATTCAAACTTAACTTTCTAGTACACTAGCAGATACAGGCTACATAAAACATAAACTCATAGGAATGTGTTTTAGCTTCCCAGAAAGACAGATGAAAGAAAGCCACAGAAGCTAGTTGAACAGACATGAGCTAGGGAATTGGGCAGCACTTGAGCTCTTTTTAGTTAAATTCAAGAAATCATTTATCAGCCTTGGTACAATAATTGCTTTCATCTTGGTTGAATCAACTTGGTTTGGCTCTTACTAGAGGCCGATAGAGCTAATATCTAATACCACTTAAATATCAGTACTCTGTGAAGTGAATAGATTAGAGGGGCTGCAGCCTACATGTGGGTCTACGAGGAGCTGTGGAGCCGGAGCTGGTGATGGAGGTAGAGCTCTCCTCCTGGTCATGGTATCCACGGCGGCTCAGAATCGAAGCATGCCGCGGCAGGGAGGACCTTTTGTCGGGGCTCCATGACCCACCATCCTGTTAGGAAACAAACACCAAAGACAAGAAGTAGATCCTTAGTCCAGTGAGTGTGTGATTTATTTTTAACAAAAGCTGAAACAACAGGTTTCAAATTATGGGTATGTTTTTCTCCACTGTTTTTCACAGAACTCCTGCAGCCACAGTGCTGTGCTACAATTCACCTACCTTGGCTACGAGTCTCTGTAATACTGGGGAGCCTTGAGGCTCTACTGAAGATGGTCGAGGTCTATCTAATGAGGCAGTCACTCTGGATATGGAGTTGGGGATCTTTGTTAGTGGCATACGATGGGCATGGCACTGAGATGGTACAACGATGAGGCCCGGTGGGTGAGTAGCATGGCACCAAAATACAGGACACATGACAAAAGAGTGGTGAAAATAACAGTGCTTTAACATGCATTATCAGTGAATAAGATCTGATGCACAAGATGTATCCTTTGTGGGATGAGGAGTGCGATATTAACATCAGATCTCGTCTGTTTAGCATTTAATCATAGCCCATCACAATAACCATTCATGCAAATTCATTGTGAAAATGTCAGAAGGAAATAAAAAAATGTATGACATCAAAATGCTAAACAAATAACACAAATGTGAAGAATATTGTTCACCATGCACACGCAAAGCTTCATGTTAACACTGCAGACCACAGTAAGGGGTGTGTTGCAGGACCGTAAATCAAAAGTGAAATATAATGCGGACTCAACGTGAGAGAATAAACTTACAGTATGCTGCGATGACATGACATTTAAGAAATGCAGAAACTGTGTTATTTTAGACACAATAACTGTCATTACCATGGTGGAGGAGTAAAATGGAGTCACGACCACAGTCGCTGGAGAAATGTCACGGGGTGATTCAACACCCACTCAGTAAAAAAAAAAACACTTTAAATGGATCTGACTTGCCTACTTGCGCAAAAAACCCATTAAACAAGGCAACAATAGCAAACATTTTACAAAAAGCAAAAGCAACCAACATAATATTTTCTTTATAGAAAATAGAAAGGAAAACTGTGCTGATACAGAAAAGAATACTCTGTTTTTCATGCAGGGTAGAGAGCTCAGATAGACAGAGGGCAGCCAGGGCTCACTACATCTGAATCGATGATTACGTTGCTCTGGAAGTTGCAAGAGAAAATCCTTTTGATAAGTCTTAATTCTAGTGATAATTATTCTGCCTAATTAATGTGCTGTTTATATGTTTCCGTGTCTGCATTAAGATGCATCATGCAACTTGTGTATGAGTTCCATACTGGCAGCAAGAGGTAAAGGTTTGAAATCAGTTTTGACTTTATTATGTGTTTATTACATACTGTAATGCAATGTCATTAAACTGTGCACAGTATGTTCATGTTTACCAGGCCTCCTCTTTCAAGACTCTTTATACCAGAGGATACCAAAAAGATTAGTCACTTCTGTTTTGGTTTTTACCTTCACTGTCAATTTGTCCTGATTGGCATTTATTTACTTGCTCTACTGCAAGCCTAATTGGTGATTCAAGCTGTTTGCCAGTAAAACTTCAATATGGTTCTTCTTCTCTAAGCAGTTTTGGTGCCAGAGGTCATGCCATCGTTGGGCCGGTGGACTATACTCACGGATGCTCTGTCCCGAGACTGTCTGGCAACACTAAGAGGCTGACGACTGTCTGGCAGGCCCTCTAAGATAAAGACAGAAAAAAGCATTACAGGAGTGTTAGAACACATGGACAGAAAACACATTTAACCGTCATACACAGAAGTGGAAGAAGTTAGATTGTCCTCACAGATATATAAAAATACAACTCTGTATTCCCAAACCTGCCATGGTAAGCTATATGACAAATTGACTGTTCTGAGGGAGCGGATTGGTGCCCCCGTGAGGGCTCTGTTCTGCAAAGATTTGGCAAGACATCACACAGCTTTTGTATTATGTAAGGCGACCCTGGAAAATAATCAGGGCAATGCAGCAGTATACTGTGCTTTCATCATCAGTGACACAGAATTCCGTTTATCAGGGGAAAATGAAGTACAAACCTCTGGGACAGAGCAGCATAACAGAGCCTTTACATTATCAGGCCCATAGAACAAAATCATGGATTACTAGTTGTGATAGCTTGAAAAAGTGAATATATAATTCTTAAAAAGACCAGCGAGGTTGGGAACATTGTGTAGGTTTTTTACAACAAAAAACTTTAAAAATATTTGGAATAATAATAAAATATTAATATATTAATGTGACAAAGCAGCTCACCAAGAACATGAAAACAGTAGAATGAAAATGGTAAGAAAAAGGATGATTTTAATGAGTAACTTAACAGCATCTGAAAATCATGACTTAATTTATCTTGTTGTAGTGATGTAGAGATGTACATGGAAAGTGTTTAGCGAATCATAAAATCACAAACACTGAACCACGGGTTGTCAGTGAAATGTCAGTTTGATGCTAAGTTGCTCTTAAAAGAACAAAAAGAGAGATTGTGAATGAAAACAAATTAAGTCAAATGAAACATGTATGGTTATTGGCAATTTTTATTGTGCTCAAAAACAAAATGACAAACAAAAACAAATAGAAGCTGACAGTGGAGGTAAGGTGTGATGGGAACTGTTTTTTCTGGTCGCTCTCCTGCAGAAAGCTCCACCTGTGTGACAGACCAAGACAATGTGTCACCTGTGGGTCTCCTTCTAGGACAGGAGTGGTGCTGGGTGGGCCGGGTCTGGCGAACAGCTGGTTTCATCACAGTCCTCTTGGATGGGGATTGAGTCTGAGTGTCCATTTTTTTGGCAAGCTCAGACTTCCTTATCACAGCTACGTTATCAGAGGAAACATTGACATTAACATAAGCAGAGACACAACAATAAATACAGACGAACGCTGAACCATCTTAAAATATATGCTGCAGGATAAAAAAATAAAAAAAATTGTTGTATTTAATGAACTATAAAGAGCTGACTCAAATTAGTGTCAGTGAGTTATTAAGACTGCACATTTTTGACACAAACAGTTGTATAGGTAAGCAATGCATCACAAGATGCTGTTTTTAGTGAATTTAGAGCAGCAGGGAGCCCCACTTAGGTACAGTATGTGATGATGTCAAGCAGTCAACAATAACCTTAATTCTATGCCAAGGACTACAATTTTTTAGCAGCAGTTAGGATACATGTTATATATGGTGATAATATATAGCTACAATATTTAAAAATAGGGGAAACAAACAGGAAAACAAAATCCTGAGAACCTTTTTTCTTCTTGATTTCCTCTTTGGGCATGTAGACAGGTTCTTTGCGGGCAGGTCTGCGTTCAGGTGTGGAGATTCGACCTTTAGGCCGCCCTCCCCTTGCCTTTGGTTTGACTGGCTTTTCCTGTTTCTCTGTCTTTTTCTGTTGTGTCTGCTTGTTCTGGACCTCAGCAGGCTTTTTGGCTGGGCTCAGCACATTGGGTAAAGGCTCAATCTGCTCTGTTGCCATACTCTTATCATCATCTGTAATGTGGCAAACAGGACATGAAAAAACAAGATAATATTAAATTACTTTATTTGAAGCAGAATATGAATATGAATATGAAGCAACAAACCATTGAAGAGATCTCACCTTGTGTGTCAATCCAGGAGCTGTCCAGGATGGAGTCGTCCATTGTGGTTTCATCTCTATCGTAGCTTTCTGTCGGTCCTTCAGTTTCTACAGTTTGAGCCTCTTTCTCAGGAGAGGCAGAGGTCTCAGGAACGTCACCCACCTCCTCTAGACTAGCAGCCTCCATGTCTGCTTCTTGGGCCAACTCCACAGATTCCTCTTCCTCCTCTTCTTCCTCCTGGCCAGCAACACAAAGGGCTTCGGCCTCAGGTGGAGCAGAGAAACGAACGCTGTGTCCAGGCTCCTCGGCTTCATCGATGGTCTGAACCACAGTGATAAAATCATCTTCAACCGTCACCACTGATTCAATGGCAGCATGAGTCTCTGGGATCTCCTTTCCCGCTACTGCTCCTGCTTTTTCTAACACGTCTCCCTCACCTTCCTCTTTCTCCGTCTCAGTGTGCACAGGTTCTGTCTCCACAGAAAGCTTTGTGGCTGCTTTTTCCTCTGGCTGCCTTGGTATCTCCTCAGGCTTGTCTGCAACCTTTTTGTCCATCTCAGCCAGTTTCTCTTTCTCCTCCTTCTCTTTCAGTTCCTTCTCTATCTTCTCTTTCTCTTCTTTTTCTTTCAGTTCCTTCTCCATCTTCTCTTTCAGTTCCTTCTCTAGCTTCTCCTTCTCTTCCTTCTCTTTTTGCTCCTTCTCTATCTTCTCTTTCTCTTTTAGTTCCTTCTCTATCTTCTCTTTTTCCTCCTTCTCTTTTAGTTCCCTTTCTATCCTTTCTTTCTCTTCTTTCTCTCTCAACTCTTTCCTTTCTTTTTCCTCTCTTTCTTTCTTTTCTCTCTCCTCTTGCTCAATCTTTTCCCTCTCTTCTTTTTCTTTCTTTTCTCTCTCTTCTTTCTCTTTCCTCTCTCTCTCCTCTTTCTCTTTCATCTCCTGCTCTTTCTGTTCTTTCTCCTTCCTTTCTTTTTCCTCCCTCAGTATTCTCTCTGCCTCTTCTTTCTCCCTTCTTCCCTTCTCCTCTCTATCTTTCATTTCTTTTTCTTTCCTCTCTGCCTCTTCTTTCTCTTCTTTTATTTTCTTCTCAGCTGCTTCCTTCTCTTGAGCTTCCCTCATCTTTCTTTCTGACTCCTCTTTCTCTTTTTCCTCTTTGTTTATTCCTAACACTGGCGATGCCACTCTTTTGGGGGAACCATAAACCTCTCTTTGTTTAAGTTTGGAAGGTGAGAGCACCGGGGAGAGCAGCTTGTCATCATCAATGTTGCTTTCCACAGACGAAGTAGGCGATGTTTTGACAGGCCTGGCAATTCGATCTTTGGCCACGCCGGTCAGCTGGTACACATCTTCGGCATCTACTTCCTCATAGGCCTCCTGGTGGACCAGCTTCACCTTCTCTCGAAGCTCCTGCAGTTCTCTTTCCTCCTCCAGACTCAGAGGCCTGTCCTCCATCTCCAATTTGCGGATCTGCCTCTCGTAGTCGGCTATCTCAGTTTCTGAAGCTGAGCCTTCACCGCTGGCTTGTCGTTCAGTCTCACTGTCGGACCTCCCACCTTCTTCTAGAGTCACAGTGACTGTTGGTGTCACAAAGGTCTCACTTGGCTGAACAGGTGGTGTCTCACTTACAGTTTTATCCAGCTGATGATCTGCAACCTCCTTGCCCTTTTCTTCAGTAGAGTCTTTTCTCTCTACTTGCTTCTGGTCTTCAGTGACGTCAGCAACTCCTCCTGGAGTTGGCTGGCTCTTGTCCTCCACCGATGTGTCTCTGACTGCTAATTTCCTAGCCTGCTCGGCCACTTTCTCCTCAAGGACAGAAGGAGTAAAGACCTGTGCACAAGTGTTCGTAGGGCTGAACACATCTGCAGGAGAAGGCATGGGCCCTGAATATTCACTGAAGACACAATAGCCCATCTCTTCCATCTGGCTTTCACTCTTTCTGGGACTCTGTTCACCTGAAACTAGGCTAGCCAGTGGGTCATCAGTGAAAGCAGGAGCATCAGCTTGAATTGACTTTCTTCTGGTGATTTCTGGGTCATTGTTTTCTGATGCCAGTCTGGAACGGGTACCAGCAAGATCCAGCATCTCAGGCAAGTCTTGCGCCATCACTCCACCATTTTTATAGGCGCTCTTAAGGGGCTCTGGTGATTCTGGTGATTCTGGTGATTCTGGTTCAGGGCTGATTTTTGATACTGGTTCAGTGGTCCTTGGAGGAGATGACGAATCTGAAGTGACGGAAGCTGCAGTCTCCAAGATCAGGGGAGGGAAGGATGGAGGCTTATCCACAGAGGGTGTAGTGACTGGGAGGTAGTCTGCTGACTCATCTAGACTTCCACTTGTGTATGACATGATATCTGTGGCTAGTGGGGAGAAGTTCCTAGGTCTTTGATCCATTGTTCCAATGGTGATGTTAAGTGAGTAACTCCTTTGCTCTAAGGCTAGTTTACCCGGGGAAAGCCTGCATTCATTACTCCTGTCAGGGACGGTGAACACTCTTGTGTCTTCTGCTGTAGTTTCTGGTTTATCCTGGGATTCAGCTAGTGTGCTGTAGCTGATCTCCTCTGATTTAGATGTGGAATCAACTGTACTCTTTTCTTCACCAGCTCTGCTCAGTTCGTAATAACCCTCACCCTTACATTGAGGGGCCTCCTCAACCTCCATGGTTGATGTCTCAAAATATGCTGACATGCCAGACCTGTCTGTTGCATCTCTCGCTGAGTCTCCTCTTTGAACTTTGTCTCCCATTGAAGAGAAATCAGAAGGAGCTCCGATGCTGCTGAACTCCACCACCTCCACTGATGGCTGTTTTTCTGACACTGTGATCGGCTCGCCATATGTAGGCTGAAGTGTGAGTGATTTGGCAGATTCTTTGGCTTGGTTTTGAACAACTGGAGGTACAAAGGATGGCATATCCATGGTGGGGCTCTCTGGCACAACTCGTTCACCAGCAAAAAACCCTTGGACCTGGGGCTCAAAAAACTCCTCTGGGCGTTTCTCTGATCCAATGCTGTCTGGGCTCATGGAACCACTTTTCTCGCTGCCCTGCTTGTCTGAGTCCATCTTCAAAGCTGAAATGACATCTGTAAGTTGGCTGTTTTGATCACAATAGAGAAGTAATGCTTTGGCATGCTGCAAATGAGACATTTAATAAGCCAGGGACTGGGAATGCCGTTATCACAGAAACAGGCAAAGCTCTCCTCAGAAACTTACAGCACAATGACACGGCCATCACTGAAGAAGTACGGCGAGATTATGGAGTCCACCAAGTCACAGATGGATGATAGTATGGCATGGTATGTGACGGAACCGGCATGAGGCAACTGTGATGCTGATTTATGGGAAACAAGCAATAATAGATGGGATGGAGATCCATGCAAAACATCAGATCAGATAAAAAAAAAAAAAAAGCATTTCTGTCATTCTTTGTAAGCGTAATGAAATTTGACCAGTTCAAATCTATCAGTGCTGACATCACTTAATTAAAATCAAATGAATTTATGCTCTAAATAATGACTTTTAATATGTCATTACATAATTCAAAGAATATTAGCACAAATACAAAAGAACCCTGCTGGTAAATGACAGATAGATGCTGTACACTGTCACCAAACAAACATACAAACAAAAAAAAAAATCAATGAATTTGAATCTGATAAAATAATGCATTTGACGAGACAACTTTACCACACTAAACATGGGACAGCCAACACAAAATTCCCTGCGAATTCTGTACACAGAATTATGATAATAACATGAGTGATCCATGTTTAGTAATGATGATTCATGGTTACAAAAAGTGCGTAGCACTGGTACACCAGCAGGAACCTGTAAGCCTCTAGCCGGTGAACAAAAGCATTGTTACGTTCAGCAACACTTCACTTCATCACACCAATACGAAACGGCCGGCCCCGAAAAACCACAGCACAAAAAAGAAGATACAAGCGCAAAGATAGCACACAATAAAACCAAGTTAAGTTAAAAGAATGTGACTGTTTTCACCAACAAGCCTGTGTTGCCTTGCAGCCACAGCAGAGTGCAGGGAGGATTATTTGCCATTCCACCTGAATTATAATGCTTATGTTATATGCTTATGGGTTCCTTTTGACACATCTGGCGTTCTTATACAGTGGACAATGCAATAACATGCAGGTAGGGAGAGCAGAGGGCAGGACACACCTGTCTCAGGGCTCTCCTCACCCTCTGCTTCCTCCTCCTCTCTGTCCATAGAGCTTTCTGCAGCAGCACTAGCTGCTTCAGCCGGCTCCAGATCTAGATCCTGGGCCTCGTCTATGGCCTCTGCCTGCTCTAAGGGCTCGGCTTGGGGGCTGTCCAACTCTGGCTCTTCCCCGCTCCACTGCTGCTCATCAAGAGCTGCCTCGGACTCTGCTGCCTCTGCACTCTCCTCCTCCTCCTCCTCCTCCTCATCTTCCACCTCCTCCTCGTATTCAGCTGTAAGAGCCTCCATGGTCTCTTCTTCTCAAAAACAGGGTGAAAGGGGGACACATTAAGACTACAGGCAACACAGACTTGGGCTATGTGAGAACACAACTTATGATGGGACACTTTCAGCTCTGGGAAAAGATGACTTAAAGTGTATGTTTATTCACACATATAGGTACAGTACATATACAGTGTTGCGTGTACGTGGTTTTTACTTTAGGAGCTTGGTCTACCCAGTATGTAAGGAAACTATAAAACTATTAATTAAAGGCATGCATGAGATTTTTTTTTTATTTCCTTATCAGTATATACTGTAAAATCAAAAATATAAGCATTTCCACTCCTCTCTTTTTCTTGCCCACACCATGCCTGCAACCCAGACTGACCTACCATCATTGATGACTGAGGTTGTTTAAGGAAAATGGAAACATAAATGAAGCAGCAACACTTCAAGGCCTAACATTACACTGTTGCAATGCATTGCACTAGAAGCACTTTTGCTCAGAGCACTTCTGAAATCCCTGGCTCTTTAGGAAAGGCGACCATGAAGAGCTGCGGTCCAGTGCAGTAAAAAGCTGAGTGCCTCAGATTCTCGTTATTGCATGGACTAGATTTGAACTGTGTAATGGTCAATGTGGGGGCGTGCATTGCTTTCCATTTCAGGCGCCATTACTGTGAATCCTTTTGAGTTCCTGCATAAGTTACACTACTTCTACTCAGCAGCTTTTCGGCCAAATGTTGCTGCATAGCTGTTGGGAAAAAAACAATGTTTCCACTAGTGATGACAAGGGTTAGCGAGACTGTCAATTTGTCTCCATTAACATTATTTATACAGTTTCATGGTCAGTGACATACTCTTTATATCTCTTCTTTGACAGCGTCTAAATGAATACATACATTTAAAAAAACATAGATAGATAAATGTGCTCAAGTCTCAAGCACATCAATGTTATGAATTATGTTAGTCTATCTTAGACAAGCTGCTATGGAGAGAGGTATTAGAGGAGTTAAACTCTATCAAGGTATCCGTTGGGAGAAGGCAGAGGTATGAATGAATTCCCTCTCCACTGTTGAAGCTGCCCATGGATAACATAGAAGTCTATGTTGTGTATTTGTGCAGCCCGAGTAAATAAATAAACTGAGGTAGGTATTTGGGCAAACAGAAACAGTATCTTGTATTGTTTAAGACAATAAAAGTGAATCTTCCACTTTTATTGTCTTGTAAGTGCTTGCAAGTGTGTGAAGCTGAAAGTCTTCCTTGTTGCCACAGTGAGTGTGTGAGAGTAGTTTAGGATGAGTGTAAGGGGTTTGACATGGTGAGGGGGTCATCATGAGGAATGGACCAAAATACTGATGATTGGTAGAGAGAAATTTGTGCATGGAGGTCATCAATCATGCACGGTATCTCTGAGATATTCATGAAAGCCATTTAGACCTTAACTCGTGACCCAAAAGCAGGCCTTGGTGGCCATGGGGTCTCACTGATGAGCTGTAGTGTATTATGACCATTGAGTGAATCACAATTAAAATATTGTCCTACTTTAGAGACATCACTTCTATGTCTTGGACTTAACGGCATGGCAACCACAGGTAGCAATGGCTTTGAGTGAAATAAATGCAAAAAAAATGAAATATGACTGTTAAACAAATTGCTCAGGTTCTGAGCGAAGAAACATCACAAGGACGCACAAACACACACAAAGACGGACGAAGAGACGAACTGACGGACGAAGAGACGGAAGGAGGGAGGGATGGAGGTAGGAGGTCAAATCACAGAAGAAGGAGAGGAAATTGGTCTTTAAAAAGGAAAGGAGAGAAACAGAGTGAGAGCGAGAGAGAGAGGAATGGAGGGGGGGAAATGGCAAAGAGGAACCATGCGTGGTTCACCTTCAATCTGTCTAAAGGCCACGGCCTGCCCTGTGGGGCGAGAGCCCGAGTGCGTCCACTCTGGGCTGAACAATGGGTGCTCATAGTACTCCTCGTCGGAGTGGTAGGGGTCGTCCTCGGGCACGGAAACTGAGATGGAGGGGGCGAGGAACTTGCACCTCTCCCGAGAATTTTGGAAGCGGCGGAGAGGCCCCGCCTCCTCCTCATCCCCTACATCTACAAACAAGACAGACACAAGGAGAAGAACTGCAGGGAAATCTGGACACACGGACTGAAAGAGAGAGTGAAATAGAGGAAGAGGAAAAATGAAAAGGAAGAAGAAAACAAAAGAAAATGGAGAACACATCAAAGAATGCCCATCTTAAAGGTGATTTAACATAATAGTATGTTTGGAGATACGATGCCACAAGAACTGACCAAACAAATGTTGTATAATGGAACCAGAAAGTCTTAACTATAACTTAATATATCAGTAGGACCATTGCAACATTTTGTTTTGTTTTTTTGTTTTTTTGGCTTAGGTCCTTAGTTGGAATTTAAAGCTATGAGACAATAACTGATTGAATTGGAGATCATACTAAATCAGAGGAAATAATGAAATGTTTGCCACGTTCTTTGCTAGATAAATCCTGAAGTGACTTCTTAAGATGGACATTTTTTGCAGTGAAAAGGGAGATAAAGATCGAGGAGAAGAAAAAAAAAAAAGACGACAAATTTAGAATAGGCAACAAAAACAGAGAGAGTCACCAGAGAGGGGAATGCAAGAAGAGGACAAAGCTTGATTGAGAGCAGGAGAAACATAACACATAGGACACTGACAAGGAGACAGTGACAAGCAAATCAAAAATGACAAAGCTTTGGGGGCCAGCCATACTCTGAGACAAGGAAAATTAGTATATTGCATCAGTTGAGGTAATACAAACTTTTTCACATATAAATAATACACCTAAATAAAAGACACACAACATAAAAAGTAATTTAAAACTTACAACAACTAAAATATGATACAGCTGTAGTTGTAGTAGTAACATAATTAGTAATGTGTGTTTTAATCTTGCAAATACACAAAGAAACCTCCAGAAAGAAAGATGTCCAATCATAATAATTAGAAGAAAAAAGTCATATTTGCAACATCTCTAAAATCCTGAAAGGACTGAGCCGCCTTTAAAGTACCTACATGTTTTTCTTATCATGACCAATAGTACAACACAACTAAAACGCTTTAGCACTCTGTCTGTCCATCTTTTATCGCTCTGTCTATCAAAAACACTGTCACCTTCTGCAGCAACGCGTGTGACCTCAAAACAAGTAACACAATGTTAACAAAACTGTATTTGGTGCATGGCTGGCCCCACCTACAGACTTTCCTCATTACATTCCAGGTACTTCAGAATGAGCAGACATGAAAACAGTCAGGCCAAGCATGAAGCAGACAACCATTTCTTGCAGGCAGCTGCACAAAAACCACTGCACTGCTTAAATTCAAATTTAGAAGTGAAGGATAAAGAATCAAACTGTACAGTATCACAGTGCCAATAAGCAAACAAGTCTAACATTGTTTTGTTTTTTTTAGTCATTTGTGTGCATTATATTTATAGTCTTGTAATGTCAGATGGCTAGCTCACACTAACACATTTAGCTATATTGTTCAGTTCATCAAGACTGCATTTCTACAGTTTGCAGTGGCTTTAATATATTAGCTAATTTCTTTTTTACACCTTACTTTTGTTATTAGGTCTTAGCCAGAGAGTCCTTTGGCTTTACTTGGCAGCTATGTCTTCAAGTAATGTTTATAGAGCTAAACCTCTGATCTGTAGCCACAGCCAAATACATACAAAAAAAGACCAACAGTGGACAATGACAAAAAACACAACACCATGATTAGACATGCAAAATCAAAGACACAATTCAACAAAAAAAAGACAAAGAACAACAAGTTGGAGGGTTACCTAAATTGGCTGTCATATTAGTGTGTGGGAAGACAGCGATGTGTGGAGGTTAGAAAGGGAAATGGAAGAAGAAAATGACAAAGAAGAGTGCACTTGTAACAACGTGGTCATGCATGTGAGTGCTTCTTTCTTTTAGAGATAAATGGTGATGAGGATGAAGATACAAATTGTATCTGTTCCAGGTGTACGATGAGGAGGAGGAAGCAGGATTTCTGAAGAAATGGATGTCTGAAAAATGGAGAACATGTTCCTGCTCTTAGCGACTCGGGTGTGTACAGGTTCTTCAACGGGTACCAATGTGTGGTTTGTCCCCTGTAGATGGGGCATATTGTGAGAGAGGGGGGCCCAACCCACATCAGTACCCCAATGTGGTGGCGATCACAAAACTCCAGAAGCTTCAGTCATGTAAAAGAAGGAAGCCACACCCTCCTCCATTAGAGACTCAATCTTATAAAGACACTTATATTCTTGGCCTACCTTGTTCCAGGGGACCAAAGTGCTCCGCAGCAGGTGAGGGGGGAGGAGAGGGAGGCAGATTCGTGGTGTCTTCAACTACAAAGAGAGATGATGAGTAAGAACATTAAAAAACAGTCATTAAAATCACACATTGTAAACGTCTTTGAGCATCTGCTGACGTTCATTTGCATAAAATCAAAGAGTTATACTCTGCTGCCCATAAAGTTGAAATAAAATATGTTTACTTCTTCTCATTGTGACAATGTGATTTATTCTTGATCTTCTCAAAACGTTATTTATCAATCTCTTCCAAACATACCACAGTGAAAATTAACCTGATGTGTATAAACAAGAGTAAAAACAGGAATGTGTCTGAAAACAAAATTATCATCACAGGACATTTAGCTGAAGATGAATGAGGACAACACAAACTTAAAAGTATTATGATTATGATTATTAAAAAAATGGGACCACATATAACTAAAATTAATTTTCATTCCTTAAAATCTGATCTGACTTCTCCACGACTGCAGATTTTTTCAGTTTCAAATTTGTAGTCTTCACCTTCAACCACAGCTGACTCAAGTGACATCACTTGAGGCAATTTATGAAGACACAAAAGTCTTTATACATCTTTTATTTTTATTTATTCTATAGTAACATATTTTGATGTGTAAAATCTGTGGACCCTTTAATTTTATTTTCTTATTTTTTTTTATTTGTAGGACGTTTTAATAAATCATTTACTTTCGTGCCTAATCTGTCCTCACTAACTCCCCAAAAAAGGCCAAAGTCACACATGACACACTATTTATAACATAGTGGTCTTTTCAAGTTGACTGACAGCTGACAAGCTGTGCTCTGAATTATCGCTGCTGCACTTTCCACTACCCACACACTGTGTTGTGCAGTATTAAAGAACAGAACGAATGGGTGGGTCATACATTTAAGGTGAATTCTTAATCGCCCATAGTTGTCTGAAAGACTAATTACCAATCCAGGATGTACCCTGCCCAATGCCAAGTAGAGCTGCAAAGATCAGTTAATTCATTGATTAGCTGTCAACTATTAAATTGTTTACCAGCCATTCTTTTAAACTATATAAATAATCAATTTATAACTAATCAATCAACCAATTTATAACTTTATAACTAATCAGTTAATCGACAACGTTAGTCATAGAGTAATCGATAATAAAAACAATCAGTTGCAGTCCTAATGCCAAGATGGGCTTCAGCCTCCTACAACTGCAGTACTTGTAAGAGTGTGTGTGAGTGTAAGTGTGGGTGGCTTACCTGATGGCAGCCTTTGAGTCTCCTGTTCTCCCTTCAGTACCGCCACTGCCTCTGCGGTCACTTCCTGCACAATCCGTGCTGACACTTGCTCTGAACACACACACACAAACACGAGAGATTCATGAATGAAAAAAAAAAGGTGCAGCAAATCCCCAGCTGCTCCAGTACATCGGGACACTCTGGCTGTACTTGGCAGCATCCAGGTTTCTATCTGTGAAATAACTCTGAGAGAATGTGAAGCAGACTCTTGGTATATATAATCGATCAAATCTCATCTTCCATTTCCTATTACCGTGTTTTGAATCACGCCATCAAAACCTGAGATGAAAGCCAGTGTGAGGGATCTGAAATTGTTTCCATAACTGCGGGGATGCTAGGGCTGCTGGAGAAGGCTATGAGTGTCACCATGGAAACCCAGCATCTCTAAACAAGTGCAGACGAAAATTTTAAACCTAGACCAGACAAGAGTGTACAGTATGAGATAAAATACATCTCTTTTCTTTTCATTTGGAAGGAAATTCATTCTTTAAAGCTCCTGAAAATGCTGAATTTAGAAAAATAATACTGACACTGGTGCTGGGTTACATATTACACGGCCAACATTTTTAAAAATGAGGGACCTGAACAGGTCAGTCTGGACTGAATCCAATTGTGCCCCTTTTGAAATCACCAGTGTATGATTTTGTTTTGTACGTTTTCCTTTGTTTGATACTGGAAATGAAGAAAAAGAGAGAAGGTACAGTATGACATGCAACGGAGCTCACTTGACCTAAATCAAACCATGCAAGTTATGGCTGGTGAATATTTTCAGCTGTTTGAAAGGCTGCAGTGGACTGTGAACAGCAAGACTTACGATTACAATTCTTCTTTTATCCATGCAAGGTCGAGGAGCTACGCTCTTTTGACAGTGCTACTGTAATGCAATCATAAAATTCAATAGCAAATTCAGAAAAAAATAGGTAATATGGGATTTACACTGTTCATGACAATACTAGTGTCAACATTTACATAGGAGCTGTCAACATTGTCTGGCTGTCTGACACGGGTGGGCAGTGAAGACTAAATAATAACAGCCCTGTAGGAAAAGGTTTAAGCTGTTTGAGCAAACATGAATATGAAAGTAAATCTGTATCAATGCTGTATGTGTTTTCATGTAGAAACAGGGATTTTTCATCAATGATGCCCCAAATTGGGAGCCAAACAGGGACAACTTACTAAACTGGTCTGATAGTCTCTGCATTTAAGCTTACATCTGTCTGCCTGGTTGTATGAATTGGTTTAAATATTATCCGACATGCAGAGAAGCTGCAGAGTTCTAATCAAACCAGCCTGCATTTGCATAGTAACAGTGGTTATGTGGGATTGGGTGGCAGTGTGATACTTTTACTGCTGCTGTTTCAGGACCTTTTTCTATCCAACATCGCCCACACGTAACACAGACAAACTGGTAAGCATACACACATCTAGTTACGCACATACACATACGCACTTCTTCCGGGAACACTTAACACAACCCACTCAGCAACTCAAAGCAGCCATTTCCCATTTTCAGTAGCAAAGTGCAATAAACATATACCACCTTTTCACTGTTTACAGGCTTTCTTGCAACACGAGAAACGAGCACTGCTAACATGTCGATGTCAAACGCGATCAATGGTTGTGACATCAAACAGATAAAACTTAAACCTGGGGGCAAATAAACCTGCAGATGTGTGTGAATAGTTCATTTTAAAAGTGAGATAACACTTTCAAAATGAATATAGATTATAAAAATGTTAGTACTCATCTGTTGTCCACATGTCCGTTTTGAAGTTGCTCTGTGGTTCAGACCCTGGGAATATTTTTTTGTTAAACTAATGCATGACACAAAAGTCACAATATACTCAATTAACTTCTGTTGTGTTTGTATAATGGTGTCTGTAACTATACTTAAAAATGCGTCAAAGAAAGTAAAAACATACAGAGGCTATTCTAAAACTAGCATAGATGAGTGCAAGCAAAGCTTAAGTATACAGTTAAAGCAAAGCATGACCTTGCTGACCAGTTGCAGATGAGGAGGTTAACTATTTAGAGGGCAAAACAAGGTTAAAAGTTCTGCTACCCAGCCAACCCACGTTTATGTCTGATGCACTTAAGTTATTTTTTTGTGTAGGACCACAGACATAACTGTTTTACCTGATTTTTAATATTTTATTAGAAATAACACAGGCAGACACAGACAATTTAGTCAAGACGCATGGACCAAACACTTGGCGTTATAGCAAACTATTTCCGAGTGAAGATTCCATTCCAATAATACAAACAGAGGCAGACGACTGCCATCAGCTAGTTATACTTGTGTATGTTGCATCAGCGTTGCAGCACAGAATAGAGGTTAGTCACAAACAAGAGCAAGCTACCACTACAAGTTAATGCTATTTGTGCACAGGTGGAAGGGACAGTAAAACTTGTGATCATTACAAATGTTGTTTTTATACACTCTGACTCTGCCCTGGTGCGGTTCCATATTATCATCACTGTACTTTAGGATTGTATGAAGCCTGACGTGTCCTGGTCAGCTCACTCTTTCTTGGCTATTGCAGGTTTCTGCTCAATATTACATCGTTGTTCACTTCACACTGCATGAACAAACATATTTGATATGCATGTATATTTATTCTCTAATGTGGGCCCAGTATTAGGTAACCAAAGACAAATGTGGTGCCCGGTGGTGGAGAGGATCTGGATGCTTCTGTTCTGTCTAATTAGAACTTATTACTGAAATTATTTTTACTTTTTGGTACCATAAAAAAGAAAGACATATAAGATTCACAATGAAACCTGTTACGTTTTAAGACTAAAGACAGATTTTGGTTACAGACTAAAAGATATGTGGGCTAGTTAAGGACTGATCCTGACTCATCATGTTTTCCTGAGGGTGCAGAAAGTCTGACGTCTGAATGCAGTAATGATTTTCAGCTTTTTTTTTCTTTTCTTTTCTTTTCTTTTCTTTTCAGAATTTCAAATATTTTTCCATCTGTGCCTCGACACAAGCCTGTCTCTGAGCTCTGCAGGCAGTTCGACCTCATGACTTGGTTTTTGCTTCAAGCAAGACCAATTGAGTTTACCACCTGTGTAGCAACACATCAAAGCAAAGGGTCTGAATACTTATGTCTGTGTAAGATTTCATTTCATCTGTTTAATATGTTCCATCCAAATATTTCTAAAATCCTGTTTTTGCTTTGTCATCATGAGGTAGTGAGTGTAGACCGAAAAATGAATTTTAGCATAAGGCTGCAACATAAAATGTGAAAAACCTGCATGTGGAGATGAAAAATCCTAGCTGCCCCACTGTTCTTTTCATGCTTGCTTCATCCTTGGGAGGATGAAACAAAATGCAGCCATACATTTTAGGGGACATTCAAACGCCACATTGAGGGCACTGGGTTCAATAAGACATTGTGTATTTTAAGCTTCCTAAACAAACCCACATAAATGCCCATTCACAAAGAAATAGCACTGTAAAAAAAAACGATATCACATCCCCATAGCAAGCTGGCAGCGATGACAACAAGGCTTGTCTGGTTGTCTCAGCATTTCTCTGACAGACTGATGCCAAATGACAAAGCAGCCTGCCTTCCATTGGCTTTGACAGGAGAATAAACCACATGCACAAATAGCTGTGTTGCTACATAGAAATGTTGCATCATATCTGCATATCTACATCATGTAATCAAAAGTAACCGCATACATACATACACACACAATACTACCAATAAAGTAAAAGGGCGTATTACCTGTAAGACAGGCAGACTGAAGCTGAGGACGCTCCGTCTCTGAGCAGAGACTATGACTGGAAGCCCCGAGTCAATGCAACACACAGCCACAGACAAACACACACACACATACACACATTCACACACGCAGCAGGACTGAGAGGGCACGAAGAGAGCAGGAGTGCCGTTTGGTATGATACCAGCCGGCACCCAAAATGTGTAATGCAAGGGGTTGCCATAGCAACAGACTGGCGAGCCACTGATTTGGGTCCCAATGTACTGTAATTCAGACGTCAGCAGCATGCCGTCGTTGTTTCAGCCTCTCTGTCTGTAGCCACCAGTATAAAAGAAATGATGGCTGCGATGTGGCCCAACGTTATAACGACCAATATTTTCATGACACATGAAGTTAATCAGAGTGGCTCTAACAAAGCCCGAATCCAAAATAATATCTGTTTTTGATGAAAATTGTGAAAAAACAACATATTTCTACTTTACTGCATGCGTCCAAAAAAGACAGGACAAAAGAAAGAACGTCAAGCAACAATAATGACCAGGACCACAAGATGTCGCTTGACAGGAAAACATAAAGATAAATCTCATTTTATAAAAGCATGCTGCATCCATTTATGTTTTTATTCACGACTAAAACATGCATGATAGAAATGACAAAATCATTACTGTACAGTGGATATTTAGTCCCTTCTATACAGGCATAATTTCATCTGTATCACATTGTCTTTCTTTGCAATGCTCACATGAATTAACTCTCCTGCAGTGGCAGAGAATGCCTGTGACAGTCTTCAGTCTGACAGCGTACACTCATCATATCAAGGCCAGACATGTGGTTATGAGATGGTGGGCATACACACTCCACTTCCACTAAGTAGAATAATAGAAGCAGAGTATGGTAAAAGAGACTGATGCATCATCACTCGTGAAAAATGTTCTGTGACCTGAATGGAGTGACAAAGTTAGTTTCAGCTGTATTGTTTCTGCTGGAGGAACAATGCCCTGATACAACACTGAACCCCTCGTGTTTAGTTTTTACGTCTTTGAAGAAATTGAATGAAAAAACAAACAAACAAAAAAACAAGAAAAAATGTTTTCATGATTCCACAAAGGATATTAATTGATTCCTGAAAGGCACTAAAATGTAGCACATTCACATATAACCTTGAATATCTTTACTGTGCAGCGGAACTCCCACTTTAAGATAACGCTGGACCCGTCAACCAGTACCTCTAATTAAAAAACTGTAATTGATTATATAATCAATGTCTGTGGCTGCTTTAAATGTCTGATCTGATCTGCTTTACTTGGAAATATCTGGATACCATTTCCTCCTCTCCATTCTTAGATGTTTACAAAATGTGTGACCCTTAATGCTGACTTAATATTATATGTTTAGATTTTATTTAACTATATATCATCCTTATGTTTCTCTTATTACTGTATCTATATCTTTTGCTTCTTTCTCCATCTTTGAAGAAGAATCCCTCCTATTTTCTCGCCCTTCCTGAGATTTCTCACATTTGTTTTTTTGTGAAATATTTCCTCATCCAAATCAAGAGTCTAAGAATAGAAGGTGTTGTATGTTACACGTTGTAAAGCACACAGAGGAAAAGTTGCGATTTGTAATTTCAGGCTAAATAAAATACAAACAAATCAACTGTTAAGTAACACATCATGAGTCTGAAAAAAATTGTTTTGTAAATTATTTTATTTCCTTTTATGCCCTTTAACATATTAAATTGCTCAAATGTTTTGCAAAAAAGTTAAATACTTGTTCTTTCAGTTTCATTCAGTGTCAACTCAGAGTTTTGGACGTCCTCAAACTTTGTCCCTTTTTGTTTATCCATACTTCACACCAGAGCTTCATTTGGTCAAACCTCCTCCCTGCTGCATCCAAACATACTAACTTAAGCAGATGATATGGAGAGACTATAACAGAAAATCTTCTCCAGGTCCAGTTACTTGTGTCAGCTCAATGCAATATCCCTGATATAACACACAGGCTTCCTCGATTTATGCAAGCCAACCACTCTCTAGTCTAGAATAATCTCAACAACCCTTTCTGTTCTTTCTCTTTCCATTAGCTCAGTCTGTTTCTTTCCGTCCATCTCTTTCTCTTTGACCAGTTCCAGCATGGCTGACTGACTTTTTCAACTTTCGTCTCAAAGGAAAGTCAAGAGGGCAATTTCGTGCTTCGATAGGTTCTTGTTGTGTCTGAAGAGCTGAGTGCCAGCATCAGCCCTTCTGTCACCCATTCTGCCCCACTTACCCCTGCCCTGCTCCGGAGCAATGTTAATGTGTGCTGACAAGGTGCTCAGCAGACAGACACATCTTTGGTTACACAACTGCAGAGGGGGGCTGTCATTTTCATGCAAATGATTAGAAAACATGTATTGATATGCTGCTCATTATCATTATTGTTGCATTGAAAGGATTTCTATCATATCTAAGTCAGTTTCATGTGCTGATGAGTTTTAATGCTGGGTTAAAAAGATCACCTCTCAGAGAAAAAAAAAACGTACTGTTATCTTGTGGACAGTATTTCAAACCATTACTCTGAAGTAGGGAGAAGGGTGTTTACAGCTCTCATGTCTTTGATACATGCTAATAATGACCCAGAGGAACACATGGGGCCTTGGCAGTTTCTAATTATGTTGACCCACTGGCTATAAGGCAGCCCCTTATTTTTATGAGAGAGCAATGTATTGAAGAAATGTGCCAAGAGCTATGGACATACAAAGTTTGTAATCTTGTACAGATAATCACCAAGTAATTTACTTTACATGTGTTTTAAAACAAAAAAATAGAATTCTGTATATGAGATATGATTCACTTTCAATTACTGGTTTACTTCCATATTCATTAGCATCGGAGAGTAAAACTAATGCTGATAAGATATCACGGGACATGGAAAAGATTCTCATAAGTGACAACTGGATCAACTTGTGTGTTGTAAATCAAAATAATTTGCACTTTATTCATTAAGCACATCTTAACCCAAACTAAGTAAGCTTGATCACATAAAAACACTCAAATTTGAGGTAAATATATATTTTTTTAAAAACCTGAAATTGGTCACACTAGAAAATAGTTTGGTTTTTTTTGCATATACTTTCTAATGCAAATTAGTCTGATTATGTTAATATGTGATTATAATGTTATGATCTGACTCTTTTTTTAAACATGTAAACAACAAAAACATTAAGATAATAGGAAGCAGGTGTAATCACCTCACAATCTGCACATTATTCAGAATTTGACTGAATTATGCTAAATCATTAAAGATGGACATTGAGGGCATGTAATGGTCAAATTGCAACGGCAGTTACATTCATAAATACTGTTATCAGCCTTCAAAACTGGTGTCAGTTAAGCCCTAATAATGGGGAGATAGGAGGTTAATTGGGCTCTCATCATTACATGCTAAATAGCGTTGGCAAGAAAAAAAGAACAAAAGCCCTGGCAAAGTAAATTGTAGGGGAGCCGTTTCCATGGTTACAGCATTGGTACATTATTGTTCTTGTCTCCAGGGTGTGAGTGAGGGTTTGTGTGTGTGGGGGTTAGGGGTAGAGAGACAGATTTTATGTGTTAATTATAGCACCGTTAATAACAGTATGTGATTCTAGTGAGGATTCAGAGTACTGCAAACCCACGCACAAGAAGAGACAGGACACACATACACGTAATAACACACACACACACACACACACACACACACACACACACTGTCAAAAGTTGCATACAAAGCTTACACATGAGCTCACACTACAACACAGCCCTAAATCACAGACACTTGATCAAAAAAGGCAGACGTACAGTACAGATGTTTCTCTTCATTAACAAAGGGTGAACCCTGCTTTCAAAGGGAATAGGATCAATAACCACTCTTCTGTGTCAATATTGTGCCAGCACCTCTGGACACAAACAAAAATGAACTGACCGGCTACGCTGCGACTTCTGCTTGTGCTCGCACCTTGACTTCATCACAGGCAGTTCAATGATTATACTGATGTGATGAGTCTGAACCATATTTTGACTCACGGCATCACACCTTGCCACAGACTAACTGGCTCCCAGTTTTCTTTTGGATTTGCATGTTTTACCTGGTTTGATCACACATTTATGGTAATTCTGCACATTTACATGTCTGCACCTGCCACTTGTAACATTTGTACTTTTTCTGATGAAGTCAGAAAGTACCAGTGAGCCTGCATGGTGCATTTACTCTTGTGTATCATGGCCACCAACAGGGAAAGAAAAACACAGATGCTAGGTTTAGAATGATATAATTCAAAAATAATGCATCATGATATATTAAGGTGAAATGTAGATTTTCTAGGGGGTGCCCTTGTGGTCTACGGCTTTAAGGTAGTGTCCCCAGTTTGAGTCCTGCTGAGAAACTCTGTTGCACGTCATTCCCTATCTTTAGCTCTACTTAAAAATAAAGGCAAAAAATACCACCAAAACCTGACTATTTACAACAAAATTATGACTCATGAAGTGGAGCCTCAAAATGGTTCTCCATAAGATTTCTATATAATTTACAATAAATCCCTTTTCCCAAAGTTCTTCTCCAGTGATTACAATGTAATGCACCCACTGACCCCATCACATGCCTTTATTTAAACAATGCAGACATGCAAAGTGATTCTAAGTGAGCCTCTAAAAATAAGATTATATCATATTTTAAACATGTCTTACCTGCAGTTACAGCGTGAGCACCAGTTAGCTCCCCATTAAAGCCATTCTCTCTGGCGGAGTAGGATGCTGTGGCCATGTGGGCAGCACCTGGCTGGCACGTCCTGTAGGCAGCAGAGGAGTAGCCATTGGCCCCATGGGTACCAGCAGGCTCTTGCCCCCCTGACGGGTCCCACTGGGGGGCACCGTCTTCTGGCTGTCGACTGTCTGCCATGCTGGTGCTAGCTAGCAGCAGGGGACGGTGGGCAAGGGGTCTCTCCTTCTGGCTGAAAGACAGGATGGGGGAGAAAAGGTGAAGCATGGTCAAAACTCAAGTTAACTGCAATGTTAGCAGTGTTTCATAAAGGAGAATGAACAGTGTGCAGCCTCTGGGATACGCTGCATCAGTCACATTCACAAATCTCTTTTTGTCAGTCATAATCCTTGTTGCAGCTTCAACGTCAACAATTCTGAAAGTGCATCTCTGCTTGTGTGAGTTTGTGTGTAGGTGCTTATGTGAAATACAGTCCTTGGATGTTAGCCGGCAGGTGACAGCCACTGGATTAAATTCTATTGATTTGTGTGTGTGGAATGGCTCTTATAGCCACTGGCCCAGGTGGACATCACAGCTCGCTGAAAATGAACAGAGCAGACCTTGAATTTATGTGACTCACGGGGCTGTAGGGTTATAAGGTGTGCTCTGATTGATCTGACAAGATCCAGTCTAACGTTAGACAAATAGTCTGAATCAGGTAGCCGTATTGTTATAATTTTATCTGATAATCCAACAGCAAATATTCCAAAAACAAATGTCATCCAGGGATGACCAGAACCACCGTGGGGCTTACATGTACATGATGATTGATCAGAACAGCGTGGAAATGAAAACAAGCAGAAGCAAAAGGGGGAACATATTGATCAACCCACATAATTGCCAAGGGCAGAAACAGGCAGTAAGATTCAATGATCTCTTGGATGATATTGGGCAGAAGGTGGGAGAAGCAGATGAATGGGTCTGATGTAGTGTAAGGTCAATGCACAAGATGGTGGATGTGAAATCCTTAACTCTGCTCCTCTTTTGTGTATAACTGGGTTAGCTAGTCTGTTGACCATTTAGATTTATGTTCCACTTTCTTTCTAGATATTGGCCTTGAGATCTATTATTTGAGGCAGTTTCAGTCTTACACTAACAGCACCAGTATTGGTATTCAAACACTTAAATTAATGTGGCTTTGGTGAGAAAGAAAAAGACAGTTATGAGCCCTCAAGCAAACACATCAGACAGAAAATGCTTTAAAAGGGAATTCATGGTTTTTGAAGGAGGGTTGTGGCCAGCGGTACTTCAAGCCTTTGCTGAGCAGCCTATGTATTTGTGCATAAGGGGGGTGTGTGAAGGAGCAATTTGTCATTTAGCTCTGCAGTCCTCAGAGAGTAAAGGGAAGTCTGCTGGAGAAAACAGAAGTCAATAACTGCAGCCTGGGACCAATGTACTGCTACAGTGAGCACTAGTCACTGCATTCACACTACATTGAACACTACTGCTCACTGTCTGCGCAGTGATTGAATAGAACAGAAGTGAAAAGAAAGCAATAAAATCGAAAAAGAACAGAATATCAATTTTCAACCAGACAGGAAGACAATATATCTGCATATTTGTATTAAGAAGAAATATAAATACACATGCTATTAAGATATTAGTGTAAGGCAGCTCTTTAGTAGATTCATTGTTAAATTAAATGATCAACTACCACCTATGACTTTGCACAGGGTACGCCTCCCATTAACCTGAGTCAGACACAAAGCCTTAAAGAACCAGTGTGTAGGATTCAGTGGCATCTAGTGTTGTAGTTGCTGATAGCAACCCCGTCGCCTCATCCTGTACTTGCTAACATGAAGGAGGAACTACAGTGACCATGAAAAGCATATAGAGTGTGCAAGGGTGAAAATCATATGCTATTATTATGTTTTGCTGAAAAATAGTTAGCAAGCATGCAGAGAAGTCAGAAGAAAACTAAAAGTAACGCATAAATGGCCCTCATTGTGCCACTACAAGTGGCAAAACTGATGCTACAATCCACTGCAAGGTGAAAGTCTATAGTTCCTTTTAAAGAGACAAGAGGAGTGGGCTTGTACTGCATGCTCGCAAAGATGTCTTTCAAGCACAGATCAACTGAAAGGTGATAGGAATGACAACAACAGAGTTTTTACAGGACGTTTCACAGCTCAAACCTCACATATAGTAAAAATGTTTTGTTGTAGGTCGTTTTTCTGCCCCTGTGATGGGTCCCACTTTGGGGGCACTAGTCGGGTTCGGTGTACAGCGGAATGCGGCATAACAATCTACATTGCGGCTCTGTGTATCAGCATGTCATCATCAGTGACAATGCTAAAATGCTAGTGTTTAGCACGGTGTTAAGATAGAGCAGAGAGGAGCAGAATAGCATCAAAAGGATATAAAAAAATATATAATAGAACTGAGTAGAATGCATTATGGCTATAAGCTCTTGCAGCCTAGATCAGAGTCAGGAGTCAATGGAGCTTGGCATGACTCAGCTCTGAAGGGAGCATCAGTATGAATGAAGCCTCTACAGAGACTCCACAGCACACAAACCTGCACAGTCACCTCATAAAATGCTCACTCTGTCTATGCCCAAAAGCCACAGCTGCTGCTCGTTCCACCTCTGTGTCCTCACTCGAACCTCCATTGAAGAGCACTCTCAATATTGAAAGAGTCATAAAATACAGGGACAAGACTGCTGTCCTGATGCAATGTCTCATTGCTGTCTGCCTGATGATGAAGGTCACTTTGAGCTCTGTGGCTAATTTCCAGACGCGACAACATCATCCTGACTTGGTGGCCAGGCTCAGGGTGTCCGTAGTGGTTCATGAGGAGGGAAGGAAGTGTGGTCTGGGTTTCTGGATGCCTGTTGAAGTGCTGATGCCAGAGCTTAATGTATGGTCTGTATGTTTGTGAGCCAGTGTGTGATACATGTGTGAATGCAACAGCACCACCTGCTGGGTGGAAGCCTGAACGAATTCAATTGAGGCCATTACCAAACATCATGAAAACTCAGCATGCTGGGTTTAGAGATTAGAAAAGCATTACGCACATTATTACGTGAAACTGTGCCTTTCTCACCAGCCCGAAACACAAACTGAGTCTGCAACGCAGTACAGTGCCTAATACCTACTAATTAAGATGCCACACATGTGCTGTATATTCAAAAGCATAACACTGGCTTAGGTTATGATGAAAAAATGTGGGTATGACAAGCAGATTGTCTAGGAGACAAGCAAACTTCTCAAGATGAGTTTAAAGAGGAAATGATGGAGACAAGTGAGGGGCAGACAATTGTAGATCAAGACACTATATATTGTCCAGATAATATACTGTCCTCAAGGCAATGTGTCCAGTTAGGGATGAGACTGTATGAGATGGTGATATGATAGAGTTAGACGTCGAGCTTCTCAGTCGACAGCAGGTCTGTTGCACTTGGCAAAAAGCCTCTGGCACTTTGCCAGAGGGGTGGTTGATGCTGACATGCTCTCCCCTCAATGCCAGGGAAGAATGGAGGTGAATAGTGAGAAGACGAGCAGAGCTGGATATTACTGGACATTTTGGATGGTAACTTAAGGTACTGCAGTCATGTTACAAATCAGGATTTAATTTTGAGTTCAAAATACTGCTCTACCAGACTACAACCATTGATTTATTTTTATTAATAAGTAATAAATTGTGATACTAAGGTGATATGAGGAAAATGGACTTTCTTTGATGAGATTGGACATCATTTTTCCTGAGAAGAAAACCATTCCTGATTTTTGCAGACAAACATGTGACCCTGCTGACTGAATGGATCTTCAAAAATAACAAACATGTGTATATGCATTTGTTAATGAGAGTGTATTGGTATTGCACTGTAATATTGGACACAATTTTTCAAAGACAGAGAGAGAGAGACTCTTATAAAAAATAATACATGTAACATCTACTTATCCACCGACGCAGCAATTGATGCTCCTGACCTCTTAAAAGCATGGACTGACTCAATCAAGAACATTTCAACAAGCGTGAATCCAGCCACCGTGCGGAGGAAACTCATGTCAGTGTTCGCATTAGCTAGCTTTTTGTGTTCACTACCCAAAGCTTGTGAACATAGGTGAGGGTTAAATCATAGATCAACCGGTAAATCGAAAGACTGAAAGCTTTGCTTTCTGGCTCAGCGCCCACTTCACCGCAACGGTCTGGGACCTTGCAAAGCAGCTGGACTCACAAGGTCATGTGAGAATCCATGCCAGACTTAACTACAGTTATTCAGACCAATCAGTGTCCTATGAGAAATAACAGAAGCTATGGCTTATCTATTGACATGGTTTAATGTTAGGTGTGTGTGACCACGTGTGTGAGAAGTGACCGTTAGTGTTTGGTGGCTGCTAAAGAGGTTAGCATAGCATAGTGAGCATCTAGTATATAAGAGCAACGAACAAGGATGAAGACTTTTATGGATGGAAAAGATGTGTTTGCCTTTCTTCCAATTGGCTTAGGTAATAGTTTGGCTACATTATGTAGTTTGTTGATCTGGTTATAGTTTGCACGGTGATAGACAGATGGTTCATCCAATCACCTGGGCTGTATTTTGTTACTTTCCTCCAGTGCACAACTTAATACTACTACTAAGAACCCAGATGTGCCTAAACCATAGTTGCTACAATAGTTTTACAAGAGCCAACAGGTATTGTTGCAAACAATCCAGCAATCAACGAGAACATTGGATGTCTGTGCTGCTGCAAAAACAAACTCATCTGTATGATATATTTATAATCATTCTAAATGTGTACTGATGCTGGTTAAATGCTTTTCCCACCACGCACTGCAGTGTTTTCAACAACAGCTAATCAAACTGGTTGCTAAGCAACACGTACGTATGTATGTGTACAAACAGTGATTATTGGTTCTACTATCTTTTACCGCTCATAATAATAATAATAATAATTCACATTTCACGTTTTAAACTGTGTGTTATATGTACTAAAAGTGTTAAGAGTATACAAAGGTTCGGTTCTCTGCTGCTTTCATCTACTGGATACTGGCAAACTGATCATATCCCTTGGATGAATCAGCAGCTGCATTTTCCAACACACGGCTGATGTGAGGAGATAAAAGTAATCCAGTGAATATATGTTGGATTTTTTTTTTACCATTATGCAAGGCTCTAATGCAGTATTAGTGGAAAAATACTTTTTTGTATGAGAAAACCTGAAAAGCCATCTTCAGGTGCTGCGGGGGGCAATTTCCATCACTATGTCTTCAGAATAGACCACTCAGGGTACTTTTCCTCTCCAGACTCTGTCTGGCTAAAAACAGTGGCCTCAGGAGGTTATTCAGACACAGAGAGAAATTCTTCAAAAAACAAATCTCGCTTTCTTGAATTTCCAAGTTTCATTTATGCAAGTGCATCGCAATGGCTCCCAGTGACTACTTGCTTCACATTCAGAAAATTCCACACATTTATACTGTAAACTGACCAGGATATCCACATTGATTCATTGACGTCCACCGAGCTGCTTTACTCGAACAGTTTGAGGTCTAGTGCCTTGCTGAAAGGCACCTTGACAGTAATTGTCAAGGGAGAGAAGAGGGTGTTTTCCCAGTGAGGCACAATCCATAGAAAATAACTGATGTTCAGTCAATAGGAAAAGATATACTGGCAAGGACACTCTATTATAGGTAGAGTCATAACAGAACACACACAGAAACACTTACTACACATAACCATCCCCACAGCCTCAAAATAGAAAGTGGGCTGTCTGGCTGAAACATAAATATAGTCCATTAAGAGAAGGACAGTAAAATTTTCGATGTACTCGTCACTTGTCACATAGCAAGAAGAGCCGGTAAAGTAGAATGCTATGTTTTTTTCAGAGGATAAAAGTCTACCCATTACTGTTGCTTTTACCAGCCCATGATCAAAGATTAGTGCTGGTGAGGTGGAAATACAAAAGGTCAAAATTCCTCTTAACCCCTGAGACCAGATTAAAAGTCACAATGGCAAACGTTCATTAGTCATCACAAACAGAGGTGTGGAAGATTCAGTCTATGCAGTGACAGTGCATAATCAAGAGTTTGTAGCTGACATAAAATTATAGCTGACATTGATTGTTGATTTTCTGGCCTCAACAGGACAATCTATTTGCGAATTTGGCTCATTATGTTGCAACCTTGCTCTCTTGCATTGAACTGTGTCTGAATGTTGGGCTAACAAAGCATCTTTGGCTAACCAGCATCACTTTTATAATGTTGGGAAACATGGCAGAGGGAGGCAGAGATCAGCAATGAGTGATAATAAATGAAGCAGCATCTAGACACATTTAGTTTTTTATTGACTTACTGGGAAACACAGTGGACAAGAGACGCAATGTGTGTGGAACCACGTTAGCCGTTTTCATCCTGAGCTAACATCTGCCACCATAAAGAATACAGTGGGCCCAGCCATCAGCCAAGAATTGAGGAGGCGCTGGCAACTCTGCCATCCAACTCTGGGAGAGGGAAGAGTATCACCCAATCTGTGGCACACAAAATCTCTACAGGCACAACAATCCCTGCAGTATACAGCAAAACTTAATCTCCAGTCAATTAGTAAAGCTAGTTGAGTAGCCATCACATGTGATGGCTGGACTTGTACTTGGACTGTTGTGACTGACTTGTATGTAACAATAACAGCAATAGTTATGTTAATGTCATATGTGGATATCCTTCATTTTCTTTATTCCTGTACATGGCTACTTTTTCGACAGGTAAATCATCATCGATTCAAATCAATAGTGCCAGAAATCAGCAGAGTTTCTGCAGACTGTGTTTGGTTAGTTTATGTAGAAGTTACAACTCACTGACTAAATTCAGTGCACTCTGTCAATTGTGTTGTAGCTTTACTGTTGAGTGCTGTTTTGAGTTTTTTTATGGACTAACATGAATTATCTTAGCACAACAAATTATCAAGCAAGAGCTTGCAGATATCAGCATACTGAAGGATAATTATAGGCTGCTCCAACAGAAGATCTCCTCACAACAAAAATAGCAATTAGCCAAGCAAAAGCTAACTGATGACATCACACAGCAATCAAAAGTTTTCTGAAGATTAACTTGCTAGCTGCGAGAACATTCTGGTTTGTTTTCACTCATTTCAAGACAAATGTTCCCTTGTCAATTCAAGTATGTATCACAATGTGTGTCAAGCTTTTAAAAAGATGAAGCAGGACTGATAAACTGTCTGTGAAGGCATCGGCCATAAAGAATCTACCCAGACAAGGTAATCACCAAGTTAATTAAGTAGTCCATTCGTCATTTGCATGGCTCTTATCTGCTTCTTCTTCTCTTCTTTTGTCTGACTTCTTAGCATCCTTTCACCTATAAATCTCCCTCCCACACGTTATTTCTTCTTCCCTCTTCACCTTCCTCCTACCTCCTCCCATCACTGTTCCTCCTCCTACTCACTCCTCCTCCGCCTCTCATCAGGCTTCATCTTTCCCCTCACTCTGCTCTCCCTCTCTCTCTCTCTCTCTCCTCATCTCCCTCCTATGATCTGAGCACTTTCACGCGCCACCATCACACAGTATGTGTGTGTGTGCGCGTGTGCGTGCGCATGTGTGTGTGAGTCACACAGATGCTGCATTGCAGGGCTCTCCTCTCAGGGCCGTCTCACTGCAGGAGCCAGAGAGCAGTAGAGGAGCTTAGGGACACAAGCTGTAGTTCCTCTAAGTGTGTGTTTATTTACTGTACAGTACATATATACGTACGAGAGCGTGAAGTTGCATGTTTGTGGATGTGTGCAGGCATTTAGATATTTGAACGCAAAAGCTTGCTTGTGCCTGCATGTTGGAAATGGTCATTTTTTTTCTTGATGAGAAAAATGATACCACGCTCTTGTCTGTACTGCAAATATGAAGCTAGAGCCAGCAGCAAGGTAACTTAGCTCAATATGAAGACATGAAATGTGCAAAAAATGCAGTGTAAAACAGCAATTTGGTAAATAGTCAATAGTAAATGGACTGTACTTATACAGTGCCGTTCTAGTCTTGCGACCACTCGAGGCTACATGTCTACATATTGGTTATGTATTCGCTGGTTGCCTGGCAACTGGTCTGGAACAAGAAACAGTGTGGCACATGACCTCCAGTAAAATGGCAAATTGTCATTTTTATACGTCATTTGTCATTTTTATACGGATTACAAATGAGATTTAACACATTTAGGTTAGCTACATGCTAACCTAAAATAACCAGCTGCTGGCTCCAGCTACATATTTAGAGTTGTATCAACTATTGGCAAGAAAGCAAATATACTTATTTTGCAAAAATAAAAAAGTCAAATTATTCCTATATTTCTGTCATGTTAGAAAGCACTTGTTAGCCCTGAGGCTAGTTTTACTGGAGCAGGAGAAACTGGAGTTTCTTGTGAATTACTAAGCTAAAGTAGTTCAGGGTCAGGTAATTTTATTCACAACAGGCCTACAAATGTCCTTCACATACATGTATATACACTGTCTCCACTATTGTCTTTCTTTGTCACTAGTTCTTTACATTAAAACATAAAAGGCTGAATTATCTAACAGTGTTAGATTGATATATTAAAAATGTCTTGTCAGTTTCAGTCTAGTTTTTAACTCAGCATCTTTACCAGTGTCCTTTTAAAAAACCTGAAATGAAACTCGCCTCATACATGCTTTATGATGCTCGTAAAAAGGAACACAAAAAGAACCTTATTAGAGCGGCTGTCAGCAGAGAGTTGTAGTGAAGGTGTACGGTAAATGTGGCTTCAAAGGCTTTTCATCTAAGAATATGCACACTGATTTATTTTTTCCCCCCCTGAAAGTACAAAGATGTTGAACCGCATTAAATAATGCCTCTAAGCAGCTTAAATCCAGGAATTATGTTATTAGGACTCGATGAGCCTTTAAAAAACTAGGACCAGGTATTGATACGATAAAAGGTAGAGGGTACAACAGAGAAAAACACCAGTTGCTTCCTGTTTTACAGAACTGCTTTCGTCAGAAAACCAACACCATTATTTGTTATAACGCCTGATGTCCTTGAGAAAGAAGTGTTGTGAGCACTGGAACTAAGGCAAGAGGTCAAGGTGGTTGGACATACAAAGACTCTGACTTTGACACCAGAGACTAATATTTGCATCCTGGCTCACACAGTTGTTTTCTTTTCACCATTTCTTTTCCTTTTCCTATGATGTTTTGTGATGTCTAAGCAGTGCAGTAAAATTACAGTCTCTATTCCAGAGATGGAAGCAGCGCCCTTCCAGTCACGAGCCCACTTCTGCAAGCTTTAGACCACCACTGCCCAATAGATGAGGTGGACAGGTAACTCAAAAATATTACACATTCCTCAAAAGTGTTTTGTGCAGTGGAAATAGATTTGGTGAATACAGACGAGTGATGAGGAGACTGTATCATTCCTCAAAATAATACATGAAACAAACATAAATGTCATTTTGACTGGAGCTCTTTTACTACATGTTCTTGTCTTGCCCTCTTCTTCTTCAATAGTAATGGAAACTGACTGGAGAATTAGCTTCTTTTGTAGATTTTCTGATAATTCAGTTAACATTCGTGCCTCATTTAAATGAAAAACTGGCTGCTAACATTTCTGGACAGTAAAAGTCACAGTCAGAGTTTTTGTCAGTCGGATTTATAGCTAAAATGATTGATGTTTTAACATTCAAACTGCAGCAAAATGATGAAGCATTTAGTGTTGTGCCTGTGAAGTTGTTAACAGACATTATTTACTGAAGAGACACTGGCACTGCAAGCCAGACGAGTGTATCCTTACAAACACAATGAACATTTTTCAATAGCAGCATGGCTAAAATAATTATATAACTAGAAAAACTGACCATTTATTTGTATGATTATCAGCCACTTCAGACTGAAGCATCCCTCTTCAACAACACTTATTTGATCTTTTTGACAATGTTTCACTTCAGCTGTTTATTAGTCTCCTTCTTCCTACACATAATTTAGCTTGTTGTGCTCTGTCTATCATACAATTATGAAATATTGAATGATGTTTTCAGGGTTTTGTTTTTTTACACAAACATGTATGTAAATCAGTCACACAATCGAATAGCTTCTTCAGTACTACTCGCATCAGTGCTTAAGCTGCGCAGCTTTTTTAAAAAGGCTTTCTTTTTATACATGTTTTGAACATAATGTGCTCTTTCTATCCAGTCTATTTAGTCCATTCTATCATGTTTCTATTCAGTCGTGTAACTACAGTAGATACATCATGATTTTGAATAAAAATAATAGGAAAGAAAGCCAGATATTGACCCCCACAAACACAGATGATGGCAGGCACACATGAAAACACTCATATCCATCATCTATCACCAACCTCACCACAGTTGTATGAGTGTAGAAAACAAAAGAGGAGCCATGAAAGCGTGACTGCCTTTCAGCAGGCCTTGGTGCTGATCGTCTCACTAAAGCAGCTCTTCTCTTCCCACTCAGTACCAACTTCCCACTCAGAGCTCCCAGCAGCCTGCACTCACATGTACATCCACCCACACAGTAATTTCATCTGCTGAGGTAACAGGCATTCTTTTTTGTCTCTCTCCGTCTCTTGTTGTAAATGTTTCTTTTTCCCCTTTCTGACAGGTATTCATCATATCTCAAATGTTTAAGATACATGAATGTGGTTCAGAACCGGCTATGCTTTTACGAGGGTTTAGCTTCATTCATTCCCGTATGGCGAGTCGCCACAGCACACCTGGTGCACAACAATGCTTCATTTCTCATCATTATATTGCCAGCAGTGATTCTGATACACCTATGGTGAAACCAGGAGCCTGTCCAGAACTATATTTACGTCCAAGATGCATTTCTGAACAGCTTGTGTTGTTTCTTTCCACTAAATCATTTGGTTTTGGAACTGATCAGATATTCAGCCACCACATTTGGTAACACATATGGCAGATATTCTTACCTGTTTAGGTGGTCTGGGAGTGGATGATGAGTCAAGCTGGATGCAAAATCTCTGACTTCTCTCCAAATCTCACAGGTTTGACGTCAAGATTGTCAGAGGAATACTGAAAGCCAAGGAGGACAGCCTCCTCGTCACACCTGGAGATCAAGAAAAAGCAGATCAGTTATCATTTAATATAATAACATGTTATCCACATACCTACATTAGTCTGAACATCATCAATGATTTCACTCTGGTCAACAAGAAAGGCAGCACATCATAAACAGGAAACTGTTTTTGTAGGCAAGTTTGTAGGCAACCCAGATGAGGTATAACAAAGTGTAATTCAGCAGCACCACAAACTACAGCCTGCAAAATGACCATAAAGTTCCACCAGCATCTCTCAGCTGTGTGTACCTAATAAACTGGCAACATTAGTATAAATTGTAATAAAAACCAATCATCTGTTGTAGAGGCAATTTGCATAAAGTCCTCACTTCAGTTTGATATAGCCATTTGTTGTTTGTGTACAGAACCCAGATGGATGAATGGTGATGTGGACACTAAAATGCAAGGTTCAATGTAGAGCAGAGGAAGCAAAAATTAATTTGAAAAACCTTTTGAGAGAATCTATGAATCATTTCGTTCCCAACAATTACCACTTCAATACAACAACAACAAACAAATATATATATATATATATATATATATATATATATATATATATATATATATATATATATATATATATATAAACTTCCCCAAACATTTTCGATAACCTTTAAAAAACAGACATGACGAAAACTTTCTCAGATGATCTAAAATAAAGCATCTTTATAAAGCATCAAATTTGAAACTATTTGGATATTCAAAATATCCAAGTGCAAATTGTCCTAAAAAATTCACTTAGTCAAAAGTAAGTAACGGTGCTTCCTCAGTTCCTCAGCAGTAAATCTAATTTTTGACATAGTTTGAGATGCGTTGAGATTCAGAGTTTCACAAGCAGCATCTCTGTTCATTTAAAATATGCAGAAAATCTGCGGAGGTGTCGTCGGGATTCTGCGGGTGCAGATTTCATGTGGGCCTGCTTCTATCACAACAAGCTCTGCAAATCCGAAACACCACGATCTACAGCTTAAAGAATAAACACCTTCATGGTACACTCAAGAATCATAAACGCTTTACAAGGGTAGTATTGCTTTAATTACAGAATTAATTTCATGCTTAGTGGATTTACTTTGATATAAACTCCATCGCTATATATCACAGGGTCCGTGTTTCGAAAATGTATTTGAATGTTTTAAAATGAGCATTTCATGATTGCTGAGCTCAGATGAAGGTTATTATTAAGAACATCAATGAACACCTGGAGGCTAAGAACACTTCAGTTCTGTTTTACCACTAAAATTAAAAGCTGCATTCAAAAGTATACAACATTTTCCCTCAAGCAGCACCGATAGCTGTAAGTAGATCAAAACATTACTCTCAACTTGAAATAATTTGAGTGCATAAGAGATGAAAATGTCGCTTGCTTGGCAATATGTAAAACAATAAGAGCCATACATGACAAATATCAAGCAAGTGCTTTTAAGCAAATTAATTTCAGGCATCTTAACGTTTCAATTAGCGTATATACTTGGTATAGAAACACTTAGACAGATACAGACACTTGTCTATTGTAAGCAGGTTTTCCTGAGGAGAGTCCAAAAAGTTTTTTGTTTTTTTTTATCTTGACTTTTGCCAAAGGATATAATCTCATTTTCCTTCAGCAATTTTGAAGAGACCAAGAAGATATTTGATTTGAATAATTGTCTTTAGCCCGTATATGCAGACTCAAAATCGTCCTGTCATTACCGCTGTATCCTGTCCAAAGCAATCAGCTAATGAATGGACTCGGTAAGGGTTCAGACAGTGAGTCTAGAGCCTATAATGGCAGAGAGACAACTTGTCTGAGTAAAACATGACAATAATCATTCATTTCATAGTGACAAATTGTTCGTGTTAAATCATTTTATTCATCAACCCTGCAAATTCAATAATGTCAGTTTCTGTGTTTCTTTTTTCAGCCAAATATACACATCTTAATGATGAAATAAGTAGAAGTAATGATTTAACATTTCTGGAGAAATAGATGAGAATATCAACAGCACTCTCATATTTGTCAGTTAAGCATGAGGCTACAGCTGGTCAGCTTAGCTCTGAAGCTCAATAATCCTAGTCATTTTCACACTTTCTGTATTGCTTAAAAAAAACAAGAAATAATGTGAATTAGTTAATTAGTGAAAAAACTAAACTCACCGACTGCAGGCTCTAGCTGGACACAAGGATGGTATCAATCTTATTATCTAACACTTGGCCAGAAAAACTATTTCTTTAATGGATGTTTCTTAATTCTAAATTTAGAATTAAAACTATTTGAAGTTTCCTTTTTTAAAAGGACAAAGTCAGAGTCATCTGAAGAACAGCCTTACTTCAACAAACCTTCTCCTTCCACAAACACTATTGTAGCTTTCTTGTACAATGTCTTGCCCCCCAACTATATCGCCCCACACTGTAAAGACATTTCTAATAGATGAACATTTGTAATAACTACAACAAGCTCATGCTTAAGAAGTATGGTCAGTACCTCAATATTAATCTAATAAAAATGATATGCTACATACTGAAATGCATCTTTATCAGGATGTGGGATTTCTGGAGGAGAGAAGCAAGGAATAGATCCTTGCACACGTGAGTTACAAATATACTTAAATAAGAAATGCAGCAGTAGCCTGATAACGAGACTGAATCACAATCTGGTAATTCAAAGGGAACTGGACTAGTGGTGCAGATTTGTATCTACAGCAAACATACATGACTTCATCCAGTATTTGACATTAGATGATATGTTTTTAAAACATCAGATTATACTGCTTTTTATGTTTAAAAAAAAGTTCAATCTGTTTATCAGTCTGTCTTTATAATTTCATGTTTTGTTATTTTGATGCTTAAAAAAATTGTTCTAATGGAATTTAATAATCTTGCCAGATTGACAGATTCAGCAAATGGCACATACTGTATATGTCTGCACATGCATTTTTACCCTCATCACTCACAGTAGGTATGGTACATACACATACTGGCAGCATGCCTCTTTAGGAAAACAAGGCTCATGAATGTAACAAAATATCAAACATAAAATATCACTTTTTCTCTTGACAAATGCTGAATGAATAGCTAAACGTTTAATGCAAAAAAAGCTGTGAATGTTATTCAAGTTTTCTCTATCATCAAAAACCATCTTAATTAATTCTGGTGTAGTACTTTACAGAGAATAGAAAAGCACAGTGACTGAATTGAGAGACCCAAAGCCTCAAAGCTTCGAAAACAAACAATGTTTAGAAAAGCAGAAGACGCTTTTTTGTTCTTTGCCTCGGTTCGACAACAGCTGAGGGCCACAAGTGAGTCATACATCAGACAAGGACCTTGGACAGGGCTGTATGTTCTCTGTGTAAATATGCAGATTGGTTCCCACACAGCATGTTACACCAGGAGACAACACACCTCGGGCACTATGTACCTTATTATGATATTTTATGGCGCTCTGTGGTGCATTCAGCACTTCTGTCTTTCAATTTTGTTTTTATAAACCACTTTTAAGTCTGACTTCATGAGGAGGAAAGGTTGTTTTATGTAAAAATACTGTGCATCATTTTTATAGGACTATAAACATACGCGGCATGAAAAAGTCATAAAGATGAATCACAGTGATTACAAATCTGAATAAAGAGACTGTGTTAAAGCTCAGTGTGAGATGTACCACTCTGCCCTACATGATCAGCCCATGTAACTTCAATTACGTATGGTCAAGAGTTTCCAATAAAAATGCAAATGAAATTCCTTGGAGCGAAATGACTCATAATTAATAGAAAGAGAAAAAAAGAAAAGATAGTAAGAAAAACCTTTGGATGGTGGATGCCTTTGGTAGATACAAATTTGAATTGTGGTGACACAGCAGCAGACAGCATTCAGAAACCAAAAGCTTGTCTGGTGAAGCTCTGGAGCCATGGCCAGTCTCTGGCAGCCACACTTACCAATTTGTCCACAATGTCATTACAGCCTTTGAAAAGCATTGTGGCCCTAAATTATAACATGTGTTTAGGCCACCGGGGTTGTTCTTTTTAGTTTCGCATCGATCATCTAGAGAGGATCTGTAGCTGCCAAGAGCCCAGGAGGAGTTTCCTGGTGGTCAACCATCAACCAGGAAATAGATCAACTCTACTGTTATGTCTGTTTCCTTAATTATTACAGAGATACCAAGCAGACCAGGAAAAGTATGAGTAAAAATATGAGGAATTGTATTCTGACTCATTCGGGCAGCTATTTCTGTTCTTCCTTCTATCCTAGCATCCTACAGCAACAAATATGAAATCATAACCTACTATTATACTACTATTATACAAGACCTGTGTCCTCAACTACAATCTGTACTATATAAAATTACATGTAGGTTAGTTTCCATTTTTCAAAACATAGTATTATCTTTGTTGCAAAATAGCATTTTTTATGTTTCCCCTACTGAAAATAAACAATTAGCTTGCTAAGAACCATATTCTATTCCACATAAATAATTTTATCTTTCACCACAATGAAAATAACACCATTAAACAAAATCTTACCTCCCCTGGGAGACCAGAAAAAAGACAAATGTGTTACATAAACCTCTGCTGACCACATTTGAAAAATTACTACATATAAATATCTGCATATTTATTTGCAGATTTTGAACTCTAATGCTACAAAAAAAAAACACTCTCTGCAACTCAAGAGAAATAAGCAAAGTCAATATTGAGTCAAACAAACTGAACAGTGGCTTTGCTGGCAGCCAACGATAATACTTGTTTTTAAATTGTTTCCACTAGCAGGATTTAAGTATCTTAGATAGATGCTGGATTTAAAATTAACACAAAAAATAGACAAAATATCTAAACTCGAGGTCCACTTACTGACTTTCTTTAACTACTGATACACCAGATTTATCATAGCTAGTGCAGTGATGAGGCTGACTGGTACCACTGTAAAACCATGTTAGTCAAGTGCTAAAGAGGTCCTTTTTTCTTAGCAAGAGGCTCCATCGATTCTTCTGTGACCAACCTTTATATTAATAAAGTACTAGTATATTGTCACCGTCTTTATAAAAAACAATCTTATCCAATAAATCTAATATTTTCTAATCAATACTAAACTTCCTTTTGGCCAATGACGAGCAGCGGAACAAAACAAAAACATGTTATCAGCTTAACAGTTTAGCAAAAAAACGGCTTATTTACAGATCCAGCAGAGAGACTTCAACTACGGTAGTCTGTACTGAATTTAAATGTATGAACAAGAAACCTTTGAGGAGTATTTTATAACTGGCCAATCTTTAGGTTTTAGTATTATTTTTTTTAAGTTTAATTAAGTTTAGGTAAATATAACTCCAGTGTTGGAAAGCAACATTTACTCAAATGTTGT
Source organism: Miichthys miiuy (assembly GCA_036365135.1). Lineage (NCBI taxonomy): Eukaryota > Metazoa > Chordata > Actinopteri > Sciaenidae > Miichthys > Miichthys miiuy. Next base: position 10,782,741 of record CM071612.1, read on the forward strand.
TTGTAAAATACATACAATATAATACAATACAAGTATTTCTCTTTTACATTTATATTTCTAATTTATTGTATTTCAGACGGAAATATTGTACTTTTTACTCCACTGCGTTTATATGACAGCTGTAGTTACTTTACAAACTAGGGTTTTTGCATACAAAACATATGAACACACTTCTTTTTCATTTCTTATGCAACCCTGTACCTCCAACACAGATACACAGATAACACTTTCAGGTCACACACACAAACGCACACAATGCTTTGTACTGTCTCTTGGGACTGCACATCCAGCAGCCACCTGTCAGCCCATATTTAATGCAATCTGCAGGGGGTGATGTGTGTGCATGCTTGTGTGTTCTTAAAAAATGCATGGAGCTCATGTACTGTATTTGTTGCAATGTGACTAGACCGGTATGAGGAGTGAAAACATATGTGCGTATTTGAAGGGCTTTCAACAAAATAAGTTGCAGGCTTTGGGTTATTCGGTAAAACTGTAAAATCAGTTCCTAGAAGTTTGATTCTGAATCATGTGGTTATGTAAAGCTTTAACTTTTAATGAGTATGAGTATGTGCCCTGCAAGCTAAGGCCTTTACTTCTGTCTATATGATGCCGCAATACAACCCTAAAGAACAACAGCATCATTTTTTTGTGTGTGTGTATCTATGTGTGTGTGTGTGTGTGTGTGTGTGTGTGTGTGTGTGTGTGTGTGTGTGTGTGTGTGTGTGTGTGTGTGCCAAAACTGTACCAAACCTTAACCATAGCCCCTGTCACATCATGCAACAGTGATTTATTATTATGTTTTCCTGATGCCAGGGGCGCAACATCAGAAAACACTTCTAAAACATGTATGTGCTATTACAGTGGACATGGATATATCATATTTATTTGAAGGATTTGCAGCTCACAGAATGTGGTATCAAGACAAGCTCTGCTCTAATGTGCAGACATGGAGTACTGTAGGGGTTTACACTGCATTGGTTTAAGGGCAAATAACAATACGCACAATTTTTTGGGAGATACTAAAAATCAAATCATCATCATTTTCTCACGCAGTGAGATCCAAGAACCTTCCATTCATTCATTTCGACCAATTACCATGTTCATGTGACAGCCTGCAAAAAGCAACAATGAAACATGAGTGATACCCCAAATGAAAAATCAATGGTATTCATGGAATTTTCTCAGAGTTTAAGCTGTGGAAGTGATTATTCATCTCTATTAGCCTCTCGTTTATTATTCCCTCTCCTCATTAACTGGCTCTCCTTCTGAATTACAGGGTGCAACTTTTTACCTTAAAAAAAAAAAAAATATGACACCTAAAACGCGCGGTGGGTTTTAAAATGCATCGTCACAAGAAAAATGAGACGCAGTTTTCATCACGGTGGTGAAGACAGTGAGTGAGTTTTATTTGCAATAAGCAAACGCAATATAGTTTAAAGAAATGTTTTCTTCTTTAATTGGTTTGACGCTGTTGGGTACACTGAGATTTTAGAATCCCAACTTTAAAACCTCTTTCACACAAGTAGGCATTTTTGGCTGAAATGTGTTGACGGATGACAGAATACACTCAACTAGCGCGGTTTCTCATTTCTGGTTGAATTTCCATGTAATTAATAGAATGAATGAAAGAACCATTATCCAATTTAAGCAGGGCATGAGTTGACTGTAAGTACTGTCAGTATGAACTGCCATGTCTCTCAAAGCAAATTCCACTCAGGCTTAGTGAAGTACTTTTCAGCTTCATTATTTGATTAGTTTAGTCCATCGAACTGGGACAATACAGTCCAATAATAACATTTCTTGTCCGTTAATGACGACTGTTTGCAATGCATAGCACATTGCTCAATCCATACATTTTCTCAGTGAAATTTGTTCTGTTGTTCATCACCCCAGTCTTAAAGTGGAACGTGCGTGTGTTTGAGAAAAAGAAAGTGGAGGCGATAAAAATGAACAAACTAAACTAAACACTGGCTCTAGATAGGATCTTATGGATTTTTCGTCAGTTTCACAGCCACTATTGTTTCTCCTATATGCTTGGAAGGGAAGGATGAGGCGATGGGATTGGTTGAAATCTGCCACCTCAACACTAGCTGCTACTGTACTACCTCCTACACATTGGACCTCTGAAATAACATTAAAATAAAGTTATTTATGATGTTCAATGCATTTTCTACTAAAGAAATTAAAATTGGTGCATTTTATGAGTTACTTTTCACCATTCATCTCCGAGTTCGATTTCTTATCACAACTGTCGACCGCAGTTTCATTTTGATACACACTATTGCCTGTCATCAAACTGTTCATTAGGTGGACCACAACACATCAAGAATACTTTATCCCAACATCAGATCACTGTGCTTATGAGGACATCAGAGGTATAGACGGATGTATATAAATTCAGTTCACTGAATGCCCAACTCAGTCTACCAGAAGCTGAGCTCTTTTGGGTTAATAAGGATAGGAAAAAGCTTTTGGCTTTTAGGCATCAACTGTTGCTTTCTGGCTTTTGCAAATGAAAAACTTGTTTCACCATTTTTGGGAAGCATTGTTTCCAATGTACTTATATATCTATAATGCTTTGATTGATGCAACATATCTACATATACTGTATGTAAAACATGCATGCTTTTACGAGTGTATATTTCAACAACAATTGTGAAGGTATGCCTTGACTTAACAAAGACAGACAAGGACATTGAATGACAGTCAGACAGCTGAGTGAGATGAAAATGAAACAAGAGAAGGATGAAAGAAATGCAGAGGAGAGGTGGTCAAAAGAGGAAAGAGATGGGAAGAAAATGAAAGTCTAGCCTGAGGAGTGGGGGGAGTCTGGGCCATTACATCACTGCTGCAGTGGCTGACATTAGCAACACTTTCTCTCTCCAACGCTCTCTCTCTGTCTACAGTTACTGCCATTGAACAACATATGGTAATGACTGCCTCACTCTCTTTTGTTTTATTATTGAGACTATTAATCTAAAATACTATTCACAAAGAATATAGAAAGGACGTCATACACTGAAACCTAAATAGAACCTCATACATATTGCTGTTATGTACGAGGTGCCATGTATAGTAGAAATACTATAAAATATGATATATACATTATCTGATATTAGAAATGATATCAAAGAATGTAAAGTGACTAAACCTACAAGATAAGTTCCCTGATTGGAATTTTAAAAGGATGTTATAGGATGTTTGTAATGATAAATGAAGTAAACTTAAGCTCAGGATTTTAGTTTATTTTTTAATAATTCAGAACTTGTTGATAGCATTTCTTACTGCTTACATTTTTAATGTGGTCCTGTTGAATAATATAACAGCCACTGATGCTTTCATGGCACAAATAAACAGAATAATCAGTTACAAATTTCACATTTAGGCTGTTATTCTATATGTACTCAGAAGTAGATTTGGCTCCATAAACTACCAAACATTGAAATGCAAACTGTGGCCTGCAAGTCAGACACTCTGCAAACCATCCTTGTCCAACCTCCTCTTCTGAGGCTTTTAGTGGTGTAACAGCTTCATGCTACAGTCATTATTTTCATGTTGTGAAGAGGTCACTTGTCAGAAAAAAAACATTTTAAGCACTCTAACAAACAACCATAGCCGCCATTTTTTCTGGTGAGGCCAGTCTTGAATGAAAGCAATGAATATATTCATGTCTTCAATATCTATAATAAGATAAAACAAGTAAATTAAAGTAAATTCTATTCATATCAAGAACAAGAAAAGTTTGGAAAACATGTCATTTTTAATTGAATCAATAGTGACGCCTGTGTGTGCAGAAGATCCTTGATATTCAGAGGAAGTACTGTATTAGTATAAAATATATTTGCAGAATGAGTCTAATAGCTGATATAGAAATGGGACAAATGGATAAGATGTAAACAAAGAGTAATGTACCTTTCTGGTTCAGCCGTCAGTGTGATGGAGTGGGTGAGGAGGAAAGGGTGACATAAAAGAGAGGCTAAACTAACAAGAGAAGGTCAAACTGACCTGCTGGGGAATGCCACTAATGTTTTCTCTCATGAAGACAGCAGGGCAGAGAGATGGAGGGAGGGCTTACATGTTTTCACATCACATACGATCAGTGTGTTTGAATGTACAATCAATCAGACAATCAGTTCCCTGCTAGGTCATACTGAATGTCAGCATGTGTGTGTGTGTGTGTGTGTGTTTAAAGGTGAAGGAACAAGAGCAAAGGAGCCGAATGATCAATATTTATTGTAGAGTTCTAATTATTTGAGAGACAGCTGTATGAACAAAAGTTCCAGTGGATTCTGCAGTCAGGTAAGACCATCTAGAAAGTAAATTAAATATGAGGAAAGGCTCATATCTGTAATGTAATAAATTCTTGTTGATTATGATCGACTTTCTGTATTAAATGGTCCAGTGTTTAATGAAACTGTGTTTTCATTAGTACATAATTACCTGAAAATATGAACAGTAATGTTTTTGTCACCCTCTAAATTGGCCGTGGGTGTCAATGTGAGTGTGAGTGGTTGTTTGTCTATATGCGCCCTGTGACGAGTTGGCGAACTGTCCACGGTGTAGCCTGCCTCTCACTCAGAGTCAAAGGGTTAGGGTACATACAATACATTTTAGCTGCTTAGTTTTTGACATAATAAATGATGTTGATTCGTTCTGTATTGGCATGATAGAATAGACTTTTGGGTGCAAACTGTGTGTTGTTACAGGTGTTTAAGCTGTGCTCTGTCTTAAGCCCTGAAATAGCTGAGGTAACGTCAGTAAACTACACATATTTCACCTCCATTATGCACCAATTGAGCAAGATTGTGCTGCCTTAACCACAAGGGAATAAAAGGCAAACAATTCTTTAGTTGGAGAATCCATCTTTCTCTGGATGGTGTGCTGGACCATTTGTACTTCACCATTTTGTCCATCTGTCCCTTCCAATTGACGATTTCCACTCTGCACACCTGAACCATGTGAAAGTGAAACCGTCCAACAGAATGACTGTCTGGGCTGGGAGTGTCTAGACATGCCCACACACACACACACACACACACACACACACACACACAAACACATACACAAGCCACTAGTATAGCCTGCTAAGATCATACACACACAGCAAAAATGGCTACCACATACCAATGTAAGATATACATGCATATGGCTCTATATTCTTGTGTTCAATTGATTTTTTTATTGATTTTTTATTCATAAAAACATCTGAAAAAAACACAAACACGTTTTCCAATATGACAAGGTAACAGAGATAGAAAAACAGGTGGGACAAAATAAAAAAACGCCACTTCTCTCCTACAGTAAAAATTACAACTGTGTCTATATGAAAGCGGCACAGTGACGCAGCATCTCTGCAGCAGCACACGCATCCATAAGCAGTGAAGAGAGGAAGAGAGAGAGTGTGGGAGAGAAAGAGACAAGAGGGTGAGATGGCAAAACAAAGAGAGAGAGGGGGAGATACTGAGAAACTCACCTGGCTAGATGGGATGTTGTCCGCAGCTCAGAGGAACGGATAACATCCGAGACCTGAAAGTTTGAGGGAGGATAAGCGAGAGAGGGCGAGAGAGAGAGAGAGAGGAAGAGAGAGAGAGATTAGATTTGGCTGCCAGTACTTTGGGAGTGCAATGGCAGGTGGCACTGTGGTTAACACACACACACACACAAACAAACACACACACACAATGTCTGTATATCCTAGGGACAGATGGAAAAGGAAGAGAAAGAGGCAGAGGTGTGAAAGTAGTACGAAGCGTCTGAGGTGAGAGAGTATGACTGATAGTGGTGTCCAATCAGTTGTGGATCTAAAGGAAGCCCTGTGCCATCACTCAGCTGGGAATAGCAGAGTACACATGAGAGAAAGAGAGAAGGAGATAAAGCGACGGCAAGAAAGAGAGCTTATCAGTGTGTGTGTGTGTGTGTGTGTGTGTGTGTGTGTGTGTGTGTGTGTGCTTGTTAAAGCCACATGTGCAGCGTTCATTTGACCAAACAGCCACAAAGAGACTCAGATGTATCTCCACTCCTCTTCTCTCACACACGTACACACACCTACACACAGACAGTTGCAAGCTTCACGAAAGGGTAAACAAAAGACATGCAGCTCTATTTAACAGATACACAGTCGCACACAGGAGCAGACACACAGTAATTGGCTTCAGTCCAACAGCCACAGTCTGACATACTGAATGCGTAGACACTGTGGGCCACTGGGGGGGGGGGTATCTCAGCAAGAGGGGCAATGAGTTCATGTCAGTGTGAACAGCACTGAACTAGTAATAGACTGCATAAATCATTATGTCAAAGCAGTGAACATGTCCAATAATCTATACCCTTATGATGATTTTTTTTTAAATCTTATTCAGTTCTGGAGGATTAGGGTAAGGTAGTCACAATCCAAGGAGGGCTGAGACATGGAAGCACTCCAACATGTCCTGAATCTACCATCAGGGATATATCCTTGCAAAAACTAGCCAAATTGACAAGATGACCAATGACCAAACTCACTGTTGCTCCTTAAAGACAACGCCGAGGGGTGGCACAACCAGTCAAGTGTGACAAATCAGGAAGGGGGCAAAAACTTTTTCACAGCACAGTTTGTCAGATCAAAGAAGAAAGTGTTATTAACCACCCAGCATGGTTCAAAATATCGACAGGGTTTATGAAATTAGATGTCAAAATGGGGTAAAAAATAAGCAGTATTCTCAGCTCTCAGGAATCAGAGGACACTGACCGACCAGTGGTTAGGACTTAGTGGCATATGGCAGTGTAGTCGCTGATTGCAAAGCCCTCACTTCACCCTCTCCTTCCATGCAGTACATGACCAAAGACACTTAAAACACTGGAAGCTCTTTATAGTAGTTTAGTGTGGGACAGCTTGATTATAGTTTATTATAGATAATACATTTTGCATATTTGTAAGTTAGCAAGTATTGAGGAAAAACTCTCAGTATGCTGGTTATTTATAAAAGCTATCTCCTCCCCTGGAAACTAGAATATTCAGCCTAAACTGCTGATTCATCCATAAAATTTTGATACAGTGCTACCAAGGTCCTTTCACTGAAATCCTCTCAGTAATCTTGAGTGCCTGGAATCTCATTCTTCATCATTATAAAAAGCTTGTGACCATGGACACAACAAACATTACACACAGTGGACACAACCCTGAACTCTTGCCCTTCCTTCATATTTTACACATGAAGGTGCTCTTCAAAGTTTAGAGAACTCAAGTGTTTTTTTCTTTACAGATTAGCAGCATTTGTCTCTAAATATATCTTGTTTCAGAGTCCGAATATCAAGTTTTCAGTACACAGGTTTTTCTGAGGACTGACTAACCAAAGTTGGTCCTAAACGAAGTTAAGAACAATCCATCTGTTAATTTAGCCTATTCTCACTGATGTAGTACTGTGAGCTGGAGAAAAAAATAAAAGAGAGAGCTCAGGACAGCTCACTAGCTGCTCCCAAGCCCCTTGGAGAGTGCTGTGGCGAGCAGTCCTGACGATAAAGCATAAAGTTGGCAGATTGCAGGTCGGGTTTGGGACATTAAATAACAGATATGTGTGCAGGTCAGGCAGCGTGAATAACAAGTCTAATGTGTACAGGTCTTAAAAACCTTGACCCACACATCACTATTACTCTGTTTTCTCTTACGTATTAATTAACAAGATTAATTAATTGATAATAGCTGTGGTCCTAATTTGTTTAACTGTCATACAGAAACAGAAACATAGTTTGGCATCTTAGTTATTACGTGTTTTTGTAATGTAAAACACACTGTCAACAGTCATTTAATCAGTGTCCGTGCTTGTTTCACAGCTTCATCACTAATGTCACTCTATCGGATCAAACTGAAGACAGTTCGTGAGACTTTGCACCATTATCGCAGTGTCTGTCTGAATTTCCATCATTATTTTAAATGTTTTTAAATCAGTAACCTTTTACCCTTCATGTGAAGCAGTTCCAACAAGAAAAAAATTCTCAAGAATGGAATTTCATGCTAGGATTTCTTTTATTTCCAAAGGCCACGTTTGAGAAAGAAACAAATCATTAGTATAAAAGCTTGTCAAGTGAATTTAATGTCTTGCTGTGTACGAAACAGCTTATAGCAAACATCCATAAAAGAAAAAAACAGTTAGTGTATGTGTGTGTGTATATGCTAACTGGGTTGCCCTTTGCAGTTTTCTGCTGATGGATGAGAACTTACACCTCATCAGAGACCTCAGCGGGCTGTCCTGCTCAGCTTCTTGTCTGCCATGCTGTTACCAACAAGCACTATTCTTAATCTGATCAAGTGGTGTTTGACAAAGAAGCTGGATTTCACACATGACACAGCTCATCATTAACCCCTGGGCCTGGTCATTGTGTCAGAGAAATTACCTCTGCTACTGTATATAACACATTTTTGGGGCAGCAGGGGGAGTGCTGAATGGATGAGTAGATACAACCAGGTGGCCTTGGATCTGCAGTCATGCTGTGATGATAAGCACGCATTAATACACATTTAGTATATGTACATTTAAAGGGTGGTAAGATTACACTTAATGCACAACTTGCTTCTGGCTGTTTTTCTTGACGCAATCCCTGCTCCTGGAACCTCTCAGAACATCTTTGCAGGCAGCCAAAACAACAGAGAAAAAAGCTGAAAAAATTCTGTATGTATGACCCAATTTACTTACTACAAAATATATGTGGCCCAACATTGTGATCAGACTCTGTAGATTTACCCATCTGTTGTGTCTAGGGAGTGAGACAGCTCTATCCTCGGACTTCAGCTACCATAGTAATGACCAGAAAGGCGCCTACTCTCCTAAACACAAACATACAGCTGATCTGCTTCTCAATAAGAAGTCCCCTAACAATCTAAAATTTAACACCATCCCTACACTGACCTCAAAACATATGCTATATACCTTGTGTAACCCCAATTTGTGGCATGCTGGAATAGAAAATTCCCTCACACAGTCAAGAGAAATTGTGTGAACGTTTGGCCTCATTTGAAGCCAGTGACCAGAGCAGTAGGTTGGATGCGGGAAACTGTTTTTCACTTTGCTTTTTGTGGAACTTCATACTGCAATGCATGCTTAGTTTGCTTTGTTGTTACACGAATTGATAGGCTACTTGCTCATGTTAAAGTTTATGTGAACTGTTTCAAGTGAAGCCTCTGCTTTATTTTTCGCTCTATGCACAGTTTTACTGAACGTCTGGTTGCAATGCAGAGTTTATGAAATTCCAACTACCATAAAGGATTAGTCTGAAGTCTGAAGAAACTATATTTTACCTTCATGCCAAGGCCCAGAGAATCACACACAGTCATGACAGAGGGAATCAGGAGTTCAGCTGGTGAGACAGTAACTGCCAAACAGGTATCAGGTATGACATTGAGTCGTTAGTGAGTTGTTGACAGTAAGGCATTTTTCAACCAGGAGAAAACAGCAGGCTATTATGACTCATAAAATTATCGTCTACTTGGGACAGGTTTATTGATCAAAAAGACAACCCTGGAATTAAACTCTGATGTGATGAGATTAGATTTAAGCAATTTCATCAAAAACAGAAAGAAAGAAAGGAGACAGACTATAAAAACTTCATCCAGTTTATGTTTGCGTCTGCAAAATCCCTGAAATGAGATTCGGAAATCAAATTATCCACTATCATCAGAGGACATCAACATCCAGAGGAATAATAAATGGGTTTATTCCCAAGGGCACTTAGCAGATTTCTCTTTCTTTAAATGGCAAAAAGAAGCGGCATTTTACAAAAAAACATGTTTATTTTACTCGCCGTTGTGGTATTTCCCACCATGCTCAGAAGAATTGGAGTATTATTCTTATTATGACTATGATAACAGACTGACAGCTCAATGACAAGATGTCACTTTGTTTACAAAAGACAAAACATGAAAATCTCAAATGACACCTCGCCTTATTTGTAAGAATTCAAACAATTCTTGCAATGACTAGCGTAACTATCGGGTCTTGTACAAGGAGATGTTAACTTATTATACCTACTTCTAGCCCCTTTTTCCTTAATCATCCTAGCAAGGTTTCTACAAAGTAGCTCTCACAAAGAGTAGTTATGTTCCTACCTGTGTTTTGGTAAAAACAGAAATAGGACACCAGGGTAAACAGAACAGACTCTGCCCTCCAAGAAAAGCTCATTATGCCAACAGGATATACACACCAGGAGGCAGCAGGACAAAGAAAGTAGGCAATTAACTGAGGTGGGAAGAGACCAGGAGAAATAGAGAAACTGAAAAAAAGAGAATAAGAATATTGGCTTAATATATGGCAATATTTAGTTGCAGTGACACATAGAGGGATGGAAGTAAGTATTCAGTATTAACCGGCAGAAACACTGTTTCATCATATGATTGTTTGACTTTAATTTGTTTGGGGATCTGAGTATCGTTGTAAAGATACTAAACTTAGATAGATAGATAGATAGATAGATAGATAGATAGATAGATAGATAGATAGATAGATAGATAGATAGATAGACAGACAGACAGACAGACAGACAGACAGACAGACAGACAGACACTGTAATATGAAGTCGAAACAATTAGTACATTAATTAATAAGTTGATCAAAGATGTTTATGATAAGGGATTCATTGTTTAAGCAAAAATTTCTCAAACATGAAGTCTGCTTTTCTCTGAATCTGAATCTTTCTTTGGTTAAAGGAAATAGACACCTTACCTTGGACCACTATTTTTGTTTTTTCCAGATATGTAAGTCACAAAACAACTGTTTGGTTAATTAAGAAAATAACTGTCAGATTAATTGATGGTAACTTGTGCCAAACTTCAAAAGTCATGGGAGGGTGTTCAAGGCCTCACATGCCTCAGTGTTTTTCCCTCACTTCCCTCTTCTCCTGTGGGGGTGTGATCTCCGTTCCTCACTCTGGCTCTCTGGTTCTGTTCTCTCTACACACCTGCCAATTATCCAGCCTCTGCTGGACTCATAGTTCTACTCACGGTTGGTTTATGTGGTACACTTCCTGTTCCTGTTATTTTTGCATTGTTTTAGTTAGCCTGCCTGTGAGATTTAAACCTGTTTTCCAGTCTCAGGATTTTCTGCTTGCCTGCCTGCCTTGCCATCCACCGACTGTCCGGCCTTTAAGAAGTAAACTATTCCTCAGGTTTGTTTATTTAGATTAACAATATGACTGCTAGTGTCTTTTACATGACTACAGACACCCACATCTGTGGCTAAATGAGGTGTTGGGGCAAGCTTTCGTGTTTTGCCTCTGTCCTACTGTTTCAAGAAGACAGGAAATTCCACAAGTATGAAACATGTCTTAATGCCATTTTTAGACAAGGACAAAGAGATTTGTGTCATCCATAACCATGTGTTAAATGTGCATGTTGTCAAGTGTGATGCATTATTACAGTCAATAGAAAATTCAGTCGACATCTTTAGTGTTTAAAGCAACACTCAAATTCCAAATGTCTGTGTGCAAATGATTAGATTCTTGCATGTTTTCAAGCATGAATATTCCCAGAATTGCAGCCAGATTTTTGCCTTGTTTGTACTGTTGCCTCTGTTCTACAGTCTCTATGCTGGGATGTTGGAAAAAATGAAGCACAAGCAGCCAGCTGGTCGGATCCTCCCAGGCCTCTGTGGTCAGTTCTGAACCCACATCAGTTGCTCTTCAGCTGGGTGGGGTTTGGAAGATGCTGCCTTGAACTGTAGCACCGCATTAAAAATGAGTGCTGACTGTAATGTTTGAACACGAGGAGCATTTGTTCATTTGTTTCAATTAGATGGCATCTTGATTAGTGTGCAGTTGCTGTTAATTCTTATTTAATATCAGCTAAATATGGAACCGAGTCTACGTCTGAAACACTGAACATGATGCAGTTTATTGTGGTGCTAACTACCCCTATAGACAATAATGCATATCTCTTACTGTACATGATGTACATGGTTTATAAGGCACAAAAACAGTGGATAAAAAACATGGATATCACCACTGGCAAAGTCAAACTTACTAATCAAAATCATCATCAAACAGAAATCCAGTTTGCATAATATTTTGTGCATTCATACATGCAGACTTTGCTGTTAGTTCGACAGTGTCTGACTATGAAGAGGTTATTGTCTAAAGAAAGATCCAGAAGGTCAGTCAGCTACAGCAGGTTCATTGTTGAATACAACACAACATGGCCAGCTCGCATCCAGGGAAAAGGATTAACTCAAATAAAGAGATGCTCATTTGTCAACATACATAGATTAAAAGAAGATTTAGACCATGTTAGTTTTGGTATGTCAAATGGTCACATACAATAGAAGTATATTACTGTAACTTGTTGCTTAAAGTTTAAAGTCTAAGGGCGCTTTCACACCAGAGCAGCTTTGTCCGCTTTGAACGGACCAGAGTTTGTTTCCTTGCATATTCCACGTGTTTGGGCAGGTGTGAAAGCGGTGGGTATCGATTCGCTTGCAAGTGAACCCTGGTGCGGTTCGCTTACAGTGGGAAATGCAAATGGACTATCCAGAGGACCAAAGAGAGGCGTCTGTGTAACCATAGCAGCACGCCATAGTCGCTCGCTCTCCGCCGTCTTTTTCGGCACTGCATTCGTCTTGTGTACAGAGCAACATGCTGGATAGTTAGCTGCCTCGCCTGCTTCTCATACTGGGCAACTTCTTGTGAAAAACCAATTAGGTTTGAACACCAAAGTAACAACAGGAACCCCAAGACTGCATAAATTTGGTGTTGCTCCATTTTCCTGGCCAATCGATGAGCCAGGTTTTCAAAAGTGCAGTGTGAAAGTGAACCAAACCAAATGAAGGTATGATATTTTTCGGCATTCCCCACCCAATCGAAGAGTCCCCCAGGCTATCCTGGTGTAAAAGTGCCTTAAATGAAGTACAGCCATTAGTTTGTAGTGTCTTTCACTTTTCAAAAATGAAAATCTAACGGCACAAAAATAAAAGCTCATAACTGGGTCTCATTATCCAGCCAGTTGTTATCAAACCCCGCGAGGCAAAAGTTTCTAGTCAACATACAACCCTTAATTTAGCATCCACTGCCCTAGTTCAACATTTTGTTTGATTTCTAAATGTCTTGGTGCCTAACGTAACTTTTCAAATGAAGCCGTCACAATCCAGGAGTCCAACAACAAGAATGAATCCAGAGGGGGAAAAGGTGTAGGTGATGAAGAGTGATGAGGAAAGTTAAAGGGCCCTCAGCAGTTTAACATAACTTTATGAAAGGAAAACTTATGCCACCATTCAAAAGAACACTTGTCCTTTTAGTGTTTTTGCTGCACAGTAGTTAAACACTATATGGATCATGTTATTGCAGTAAACACTGTATCCACAATGCATAATGTGTGAATGTTTATATTTTAGGGGGATAAAAAAAAAAAGATCCTGCTGAAGCACTGTGGCTCTTTCAGACAATCGACCAAAATAACTCCTAATTTCCATTTGCAAATGAAAACGGGGGGAAAAGAAATCAACTCAGAGACGAGAAAGAAGAGAAAGAGAGCGAAACTCTGAAAATAACCTCTGTTACTCTAAATTATGGAAGTAATTTCCACTCTGTCCTTTTCTGTTCAATACATTTAATTTCTATGCTGTGTTTAAAAGAGGAGGAAAAGACTAAAAGTAATAACAAAAGCTTGACACACAAAGAATAAATGACCTTGCTAAAATTAGATTTTCTCTTTTTCCTCTCACCCGTTATCTCCCCTTCATTTGGTCCCTTTTCCTGCTCTTTCTCTCTGTCTCAGCAGCAGTCACAGTGAAGAAGAAGCCGCCATATGTATCGTCAAACGAAAAAGCTCGCCCTGACGGCGTCAGACGGCGTACAGCTTCAGATGGTGGTGCTCTTTACAACAGAGCGAGCGTTTTCACAGCTTCTTTATGAGTACACGTGGGCTGCAATATAAACAGCACCACTCAATTGTGTTACCAGCAAGCTCATAAAGGCTCCCTAGTCTGTGATCTTCTACAACCAAACCTACAGTGCATGCACACACGTGCTCAAATACTCACTAGCAGATGCTTATCACGGATCTCGACTGTGAAATCTGTGGCAAAAATCTTAAGATCAGGTTTCATAGTATATTTTTCTCAAGCGTTAGTTTTAAAGAGCATCAATGATCATGGTGTGCTCATTACTGCAGACTGGATAGTTTATTCTGGATAATAAATTTGCTGACAACCATTCTGTGCACCAGCATCCTCAAGGGAATGTGCAGTTGCACCTTGACAGTTTGTCTAGGTAAATGAGGATGTACCGAACAAACAAAGACAAATGGAAAAAACAGTGTCATAAAACCATACAAATGGTCATTGTGTTCAGTGGCAAGTGACTTTATGTAGCCCTTTCTATGCCTTACCTAATTTGGCCTATCTTCATCATTGTACTACAAGAATCACTGGCAAACGCCAGTAATTTTATGACAAAAGGCTACGGATCAATGAGAAACAGGATGACATTACTTTATCACTTGTCAACTGGAGGTTAACATACATAATCCATCTATTCCTGTGGTCGCTTATCCTTATGAGTAAAGGAGCCTATCCCAGCTGGATAACATCAACGCCTGACTAATAAAAACAAAGAAAAACAAAGAGGTGTGCATAAGGACCAGACAAAACATGAAAAATATGCTTCCTACAACTAAAACATGTCCTGTTTGACCGTTGCTTTCATTTAATTTCCATCCTATGGCCTCCATAATGCAGTAAAATATGATTTTGGCACTGAGAAACCTGTGACAAAAACACTTGAATGTATTCCAGCTATTTTGTTTAGTGTATCCTACGTTAATGACCATATGGGACTCGCTGCGAAGCCTGTTCTATGCACCTCTCAGGCAGTATTGTGACAGTGTGTGTTTTGTATGTATCACTATCAGGCAACAAAACTAATGTTGAACTGCTTGCAGAAAGTCCCGCTCAAGTTCATGGGTCTAATAAAATCTCAATGTTAATCTCGAGATGAAAACACAAATCTACATTTTGTCTTTTATATTATTTTCAAAGTGGAAGAACTATTATTTCATCGTTTGAAGTGTATATTTATGAAGTATTTATTATTGTTACTTACTAGTATTAACTAATAAAATTTCAAATAGGAGTGACTATGATATAAAGCATTGTTGTTGACAAATTTCAGTTAGACTTTGGTGTAGTGTCGATCTGACATTAAAAATGCCAACATAATTGAATGAGCACTGTAATTGGTTAGTGACATAACAGATTTGACTAAATTAATTTGCATGGTGTGGCGAAAAGCATGCAGGACAGGAGATGCGCAGAGAGGGAGGTAGGAATAGACCGCTATTGGCTAGAAACTGGAGGGCTACCATGGCTAGAAGGCTAGTTGCATCATTCCACAAGTTGTAAATTATACAATTTCATTTTCCACGATCACTTATCTTCATCAGGGTCACGGGGGACTACAGTTGATCTCAGCTGACATTGGGTACAAGTCGCCAGTTCACAGGTCTGACACAGAGACAAACAACCATTCACGTTCACATTCACACCTAGAGTCACCAATTAACCTGCATGTCTTTAGACTGTGGGAGGAAGCCACAGTACCTGGAGAGAACAGATGCAGACAAGAGTCAAACATGCAAACTCCAACAGAAAGGTCACAGCAACAGCCACAAACTCTCCCAGAAAGGCATGTCGGACCCAGAACCATCTCCCTGCACTGCTATATGAGGCGACGGCGCTAACCACTGTTCCGCAAACTTACATACATAAAGAAGTGTATAAACAATCAAGTATTTCTTGAACAAACATTTTACATGTCAAGGTCTAGTTTGCATCAGGGGAATGAGACAGGAACATCTTGCCCTCTTTCGCATGGCAGACATTTTGTCATGCCACAGTATGAAAAGCGCAGGTGTAAATAATCAAATTAATGATGGCTGCATTTCATTTAGCTTTAGTTTTGGGATCCTGGTATTGTCACGGTCACACTGTCATGGCTTGCAGGGATACCTGAATAGAATAAAACCATTGTTAATGTCATAAGAAACACCTGTGCTTTGCCATGTTAAAGTGTCTACTGTGTAAAAAAAGGCCTATGGGGAGCAACTTGAGGCTGCATGCTAAAGGTGCAGCTAATTGGACCGATAAAAGAGCATGTTGGCGTCTGTGTGAGAGAGAGGAGTGGTACTTTAAATCCTAACTGACCCATTCAAACAGCAACCAGTATTTACTGTTGTTCCAGTCGACTTTAAATGTCCAGTATTCAATGAAATTGTATGGTGAAATACAAAACTCCCATCCTGCTGCTATTGTGCTTTGTGACATTTGGGATGAAAGGATGATTGACCAATCAATCATCCTCCATGTCTCAATTCAATTTAGGCCTCTTGTTACATGAACAATATTGCCAAAGCAGTTCATTGCACATTTGTACACTGTCTCTGTCTGTTAGTATAAATAAATAATAATAAAAATAAAAAAACTGTTACATCATAAAAAAACTGATTTACTGGGGTTCGATTTGTGTCTGTGCGTGTGTTTTTGTGAGGTGCTGGTTGGCTGAAGTGAGTGTGGAGAGTTGCTGTGGGCGGTGATGAGCAGTCACTCAGTTTCCACAGCAACACCCTAACTCAGTCAGTCTCCATGGCAACTGATAACAGCATTAGCTGATTCAACCTAAGTGAAGGTACATATCTCTTTTCTTTTTCAAAAAGGGCTGTTGATAGGGCAGCGTTTAGCTCAGTTGGTAGAGCAGCTGCCCCATGTGTGAAGGCTCAGTCCTTGGTGCGGAAGCCCAGGGTATGAATCCGACCTGTGGCTCTTTCCCGCATGTCATTCCCCGTCTTGCTCTCCCCACATTCCTGTCACTCTTCAGCTGTCTCTATCAGAAATAAAGCTTGAAAAGGCCAAAAAAAAAGGGGGCTGCTGATGACAAATGGATGTCAGGAGTGGGGACTCCTGCGATACATTAGCAAACAATCCAGTTGCTCTAAAGCCACTGGACCAAATTTGTGGAGATAAAGTGAACAACAACTCATGACTGGAAATATTTTGGTTAATGTGGTGAAATGTTGAACATATAGATTATCAGACTATAATCTTGGAGCATTTACAGGCTGTCAATTTAATTGGCACTCTGCTTCAGACTACAGACTAACTCCAGACTATGTACAGACTATAAAGATATTAGCAATAGTTAGCCAGACGTATGAGCACCGTTTGTTTGTGGAGTGATTTTGTGTGACAACTTGGACCCTGTGGAGATTTAAACATTTTTGCCTTGTTTCAAGTCCACTCACATATTTGCTTTAAAGTTGAACTGAAAACACATTTAGTCATCCCCTTTTTGCAGTCCAAAATAATGTCAAAGCGTTGTCAGTGCCTGCACCTAATGGTATTCTATCAAATTCATAAAAAAATAAATATAAATGATTAAAAGTAGACAAAAAATGCAATTAATTTCAGTTAGACTTTAACTTCATGCACAATCTTGCCACTTCTAAAATTCCCTTCACATTGAGTGAACCTGTCTTTAGAGGGCACGTTGGTGAAGACAATAAGGTATTAAAGGACATGGGAAGCCGTCGGAGCCGAGCAGAGCCTACAACCCAACAAATTCTATGTAACTTCAAATAATCAATAAGCAGTGACCGAAGACACTGAAGCATAACGTCAACAAATGCAGCAATACCATGAAATATAACCCAATTAGCACAAACACAATCCACATCAGATGAATACAATAACTTGACCTTGGTTTTTGACTTTCCTTTACTCTGGCCACCTTTATCATCGCAATGTAAACAAGGAGGAGGGCCTGGGTGGGATGAGGGAGTGAGCTTTAATGAGGAATGAGCAATGAGCAATGAGGAGGAGGATGTAGCATTGCAACTAGTAAGACACTCAAAGACCAGTGACAATAAGAGGAGGATATGAGGTCAATAAGTACATGAATTATGACACGTTTGTGTCCGTAGGTCTGATATGTTTGTTCATGTGTTTCTTTGTTGTCAAACAGTCTAATCTATGTTGCACAAATATGGTATCAATATTTTAAATTGTGTCACAGAAGATGGGAGTTTGGTGTTTTATGAACGCTGTCTTCACCTGATGTGTTTCAGCTGTGTTGCTCAGGTATCTGTTTCACCGTTTGTCGCATTATTTCATTTAAATCAATAAAAAAAAAAATCAATCAAATAAACAATCCACAATATTCAGTTATATTAAGGACTCATATCAGAGTTCCACAGGGGTGGCCGTATGGTAGTGGAATAAATGGAAATGGTCAGAAAATATAGCACAGCTACTGTATGCTCATCGTATCATGGCCGCCTTCCAAATCAAACATAAACTGAGCACAAAGTGTAACTCTCACCTCTACCCTATTAAAAGAGCCATAGGGGGGGAAGTCTTACAGAGCTCAGATAATTACTGCTGTTTACTTAATTTGGCACCGTGTATTTGCATTGTTTTTTCAGCAAAGCTATGGAAAACATCTGAACTTGGACTGCTTCTACTGCTAATAAAACCGACTCAATAACTGTCAACTTGTCATTATGGAGCAATAATTATTAATTATCTTCACAACTGGACTACCAGCACCAGGTTGCCATGGAAGCAAAAAAGGGGGAGCTTGATGCAACGGCTGAGCAAACACACACTTGACATACATGAAAAACACAGAGAAAGGAATGAGAGGGAGAATGATCATGCTGATCCGAGGCTGTCACTTGCAAGCTGTGACTATATGGCAGAGTGCAAACACTGCCTTCCACATTCCTTCACCCCTTTATCCCTCGAGCCCTTGCTGCTGAAAACAAGAGAAAGGCACCTAAACCCGGGTGGCACAAGCCACAGCAGAACACTGCAATGAGCAAATCAAAGAGAAAGACATGGATTTAATTGCATTAATGGGCCGGAAGCTTCACTGTGTGTGTGTTTGTGTGCATGTGTGAGGATGGTGGGTAGTTTGACATTCTACAGTAATATTAATTGGGACCATTCAGAGTGTACTGGGGCTTAACAGACTACAGCTGACCTTGTCAGCCCTGAATGTAAGCTAGTGGTGGTTAGTCTGGACAGCTGAGGGTGTATCTGGGTTATTTGGAGCTAACCGAGTTAAGTATTGGGCAGTTCAATATATGGGCAAAGCAGGTGAGGTCACAGTCGTGTACGATATTTCAGAATAACCTTTTATACTAGAAGAGCTGGTGACGTTTCATACCGGCAGTGCAGCACATGGTAAAGAAAGAAAAATATTTTCCAGTGCTTAAACTAGAAAATGAAACAAAACAAAGGGATGGATATCAATTAAGCCCTTTCTAATATGACCAAAAGAAGTCTGGGGAAAAAAAAAATTAATTTCAATTTTGAAACCTCATTTGCTTTAAAACAGTAAAACAATCTGTCAGTGGGCTCATTGACTAGTTAAGACATTATAAGAATTAATAATTATTATCTGTTGCATTAATCTGCTTTATTTTGGCTTAGATCATTTAGACATTCATTTTAAAACAATTCTTGAATCAAGGGAATCTGTGCCAAAACACATGGCATTCAGATGCCTTATTTTTTGACTACAAGGCTGAACCTGAGAAGAAATGACTTGTTAAAGTAAATGTCTGTTCTAGATGTGCTTGTGTCGAGTCATGTCACTAACCCTTTGTATACAGTCTGGCAGGTAAATTGCCTAAGCTTCCGACTCTACTGCATTTGTTTTGCTTGTCAGTGGGATTGTACTGCATGACATCTTCACTGAGAGAGGTATGTGTAGTTCAAAGCTCTTTAGTGTGAAACAACAAGAAAGGACAGATTTAATTTTAACCTCTCACAAAACCACCTCCAATTTTCTTCTTACCTCCATCCTTTTTCCAAATCACCAAATTCTCTGCAAGACATAATCTTCCTGCAATTGCCCATTGTGTGTGCATGTGTGTGTGTGCTCTGCCAGTGCAGTAATCCAGCCCTCTGTTCATTTGGTATAATCCTGTAATTTTCTCCAGCAGTGAGGTTCCCACTCACACTTAATCCTATATAAACTAGCTCTTAATCCTGGTAATCTAATAACCATTGTATTGTTTGTGTTGCACTGTGTGGGGGTTGTTAGCATGCCCTCACTTTTGGCCTCTATGCTTTTCATTGTGTGTTACCCTGTTATAAGTTATCATGTATCGTTGCAGGTGATGGAAAGAAGAAAATAGAGGCAGATGGATGCCATGGACAGCAGAGCTATACAAATTAGCTGAGCAAAAAGTCTTTAACATTTTTGTGCAACTCTCCCTGAACCAGCCTTGTTCTTGTAACATTAGTCCATTTAGATATTTCTATACATTTTGCTATTCAGTAGTTTCAAAAAGGGGAACAAACTCCATTAATTGCTCGACGCCTGATTCAACATACATCTACCCTTCACCTGGTGTTTCATTTGAAATTGTTATACTGAATATCTAGATATGAAATACAAACTGCTCTAGCATAGTTTGGTTGGTTTGGTTTTATTATTATAATAACGAGCAATGAACACGAGTGACAGTACCTTATTCTGCCTTGCTGTTCTGTATAAAAAGTAGGATGAGATGGGTCGTCATTATTGTTCTGCCTCTGAGACGGTAGTGGAGGTAAGTAACATAGCCAAATCACAAACACAATACTGTGGTGGAGCAAAAGAAAGAGGCAGAAAATAATGACAAACACAGTTTGTCAGTGAATGAACACCAAAGTAAAAGTTTCCCAACTGCTGGAAGAGCAACTCCGCGTTTTGCTTCCATAACACAGAGATGCTATCAATCGATCTAGTTCCATGTAAAAAACGCAAAGGGAGCATATTGGGGGGATTCTTTACGGCACAGTTGCAAGATCTTGTGGTAAAAAGTGCAAGAAAAATGTCTGTAAAGGGACAAGCTCCAGCTGCTTTTATTTTGATCTATTTTCCTATGAAGGGATGGAAAAGGAAGCAGTGTGCACAATGGGACAATGTAAGAAGCTCCGCTCATGGTGCACTCATCATTTTTAGGACACACCAGTACCTTCGTTCTTTGGTTTGGCTGAAGTGCACTTCATGAGGAAGTATCCAACACAATTTCTCTGTCACTTTTTCCGGGAGTTGTGAAGGATATTTCTGAGGTGTTGATTCATGTTATTGCCTATTAACTTTTTTTAATCCCAAACTTTGTGTTTGAAAAGTCAGTGACAAAAAAATTCATTAATGACTCAACATTTTATCATAGAGTAAAAACTTGAAATGTATAAATCTGATATAACCCAGTTACTTCAAGGCCAATTAACATACATTTTGCACTTAGCATTTAGTGTGATAGTTGAATGAACTGATGGTTGTTGGTAATTTCTGCATTCAGGACAAATGGACGCTTTGATTGACAGGTTGGTGCTGTCATAGATGGCTGGTTTCAGCAAAGAGGCATCATTCAGCCCGCCTCAGCTCCACCAACGCTTCACGTCCTTACTCATTTTTGTATTTAGCTGTGAGCCGGGCAGACATGAGCTGCCAAAATGGTGACAGCAAGAGCCACCAAACTAAGCTTCAGAAACCCATGGGTGATGTGTGTTTTGCAATGCCGTGTTTTATTAACTTATTTTGCAGTTAGACCAAATATCAAGGACAAGTACAACTTTTCTTTTGTTTATAATAAAATATTTGAGTAGTAACAAAACCTAAATTTGTGTTACAATGTCAGCAAGACTTAAATAGTTAATGTTAACATGCTGTGGTGACACAACTCAATGAACAACATAAATTGTGCCGTTTGCATACATGTGTTTGACTGAACAGGTACTTTAGCATATGTACCAGTGGAGTACATTGTGTGAGGTAGCGTGTGATCAAAATAAGAGTCTGGCAGAGCAGATGGTCAAAGATTAAAGCCTAAAAGAAGGTAGCTGCTTCCCTCCTCCTGAAGAGTCAACCCTGTAGTTATTCTAGAGAAGGAAGCACATACACACAGAATAATATCTGTGATAATCTTCGATAGTGCCAAGTTGTGACAGTGGATATCTCTGAATAAAGCTCTAAGGTATTTGGGGTAGTACGGAACCAGCTCCAAGTAGGATTTGCTGACAGCCATACTGAATTTATTTGATAGGATTGGTCTGTCAAGAATAGAAAAGTCTAGTATAACACATATAATGTCACACAGCGTTGAAAAGGGTTCACAAACTACCAGATGCATCATTTAGTCATCTATTCTAATTGACTACCAAGAGATGTTTGTGTTTTGTACGTACAGCATGCATGTTTCAGTGTCTGCTTTTGTTCTTTGTGTGGGTCTGCAGGTGTGTAGGCATGGGTGTTTATTACATAACGGAAAGAGGGATGACTTGCCTCCCCAAAGGCGAGCGCTGAAAAGATGAAACAGAACACTTCAAAACAATACGGGAAATCATTCATGTTCCTTTGCTGTGTGTAACGTGTACGTTTTTAAGCTCTGATTTCTCACAGATCTCCAACAAGTTCAGAACGACACATCAAACACTTTACAAAGCATATGGTGACACTTCCAGCAACAGCAGGCGATGAAAACCAAAAAATCAGACGTCAGCTGTGGCCAAATGGTGACTCAGCATTTAGTCCATTTTCATGCCCTCACTGTGTTTACAAAAATACTAAATTGATTTAACTCTAACTTTAAAAAGACATTAATTTATGTCTCCACTATACACAGATCACTTTCTCAGGTAACATTTATCCTTAATTTAGTAACATTTCATTAACCCCTCATTGTTAGTTTAGCTAAATGCATTTCTGAATATGTCTGGTGTGAATAAATTGACTTTTTATATACGTAAATATGTAAATTTATACCGGGTTTTATTTTGTATTTTTCTGAATACAGTGCCAGTATCCAAGATGTTTGTTAATGCAGACTGAGAGGTCATAATGTGCTCTTCACTTGAGTGCTCTCTGTCTGTCTCCTCATTTAGTTGCAAAAGAAAACGAAGATTTTATTCCTCTGCAGAGCCGTCATTCAGCTGTGTCGCAGACCTTGGTGGGCGTCACCATCAGCCTCTGTGCTCCACCAACACAAACCATTAAGAGGGGCAGAATTGAAGACAGAGCAGTAATATTAAAGCATTTCAATGAAGTGATGTAAGACACAATTATCCCGATGGAGGCTGTAAAACTAACGATTGAAGATGGTGATGACTATCAGCATGTACAGTATGTTAGGTGGCATGCTATTGTTCAGACGGACCATTGCACTGCAAGCCTATTTGTCCGACAGCCTGTCATCCTGGAAACAAACGGCCATTGCTCCAAAGATGCTGACGCACCCCACACACACACCTGTAACCCCCTGAAACCCCATCAAGAGCCTTTGGGAACCTTTTTTTGATTTAGCTCATAGATTATTCCATCTTGACTGACAGGATCTCTCACATGGCAGCTGTACTCTGCTATCACGTTGTGAGGCCTTTTATCAGTGCATGAATAACTTCTGGTGTAAAGATGAAAGAGAAAAATGTAGAGATGGCTTGGGCGTATTCGTAATATGTGACTTATATGTATTTCCTTTTTAAACCCTTGTGGACATGGAGGTGGTGGGAATTTGATCTGCACTGGGTGGGAAGATGGCTATTTCTGGATCATCTATTGATCATCTCAGGGGTTTTGGCTCTGATAATGAGCTAGGTGAGACCCAGTATCTGTACTGCTCACGCATTCAATGATACCATGGAGGATTTGATCAACGCTGTATCCAGGAATGGAAGTAATGAATTACAACTGCTCATGTTATGTCATTCTTTGGAGTATTTTTGTCAAGTATGTCATTTTAATTTTGGTTAGGTTTGCATTTGAAATTATATCCAAACCTTTCATCTGAATTTTTGTTGCGCTGGGGACACACAGGTGCCGCAAAGTGCCACAAAGTGCCACCAATTGGGCTGTTCAGACAGAGCTCAGCAGCCAGCTCGCAATCTGCAGCAATAGTTTCAGCATCTGTTCTATTTTCCATGCACTCGAGTCAAAGAAAACCATGACAAAAATTGCTGCAGGAAGCACAGGTTTGTTGGGAGTAATTTAGTGACTGGCGATTTGGAGAAACAGAAACCAAACAGACAGATTAGGCTCTGGCCTGGTTGTTAGTTTGCAGGTTTGGAGAAATGTATACTATGTTTTGTATACAGGTTCAAAAACTTGGCAATTCAGATTTAGAAGGCTTTTAACAGACAAAACATCAAGCTATATCTGTATATATCACTTATCAGATATTTTCTACATGGATCTCTCCTTTCGATTGAAAAAAATCCATGGTTAAAATCTAGTATTTTTTATTTTCTTTTATTGTATTTTTAACAGCAGTAGTTTTAATGTAGTTGAGTAATATTTCAGTAACATAATACTTCTACTTGAGTAGAAATTTTCAATACTTTTTCCACCACTGACTGTATCATTTTACCAAATAATGTCAGTGATATTAGAAATGTGTTATCCAGTTGTCAGTAAGCAGGGTAGGTTCAACAGTGTCACCCAGTTATAAAGAAATGTATGTATTATGCATTTGTTTTGTTTTTTTCCTGCTCTTGCACAGAAACATGGTCCCCAAACCGGGTATGAACCAATTACCAAGATTATCAAAGGGGGTTATGCTATAATGGTATTTTCCACTGTAACTACAATGGCGTTTGATGATAGCAAAACAATCATACACCTGAGGTTTCTCTAACTGGCGAGCCATTTAGCGGTATCTCTGCCCACACACTCTTCTATGGAGCTTGTTATAAGCCATTCTACAAGATGCACGAAACCACTCAGTGAAACTGAATTAGATGAAGCAAAAAGAAAGAAACTAAATTAGAGATATCAAAGTGAAAGACACTGAGGTTCGTTTTTTTCCCAAGCACATAAAAACTGTAAATGATACCCACACACGAATATACACTCCCACACACAGACAGAGTGATACCGTACATGAACAATGGTGCACGCACACACACACGAGCACACACTGAACCATCACACAGACGCAAGACACATACACACATGCTGTCCTCGAGGAGAGGCAACACAACAGTTAGGTGAGCTGTGACTCACCCTTATGTTTTTCTTGGTTCAGCCCACACATGTTTTTCTATGAGGTCTCAATCTGCGTTGCCATGTACTGCTGGGTGAAGAGAATATGGCTCTAAAGAAAGAGTTACATCCTAGACATCAGACTGGTGCCAAAAATAAATTCACCATTCAAACTTCTTGTTGCATCTTTTATTTATTTATTTACTTGCTTCTCCTCTATACGTACTCTGTATACACTTCTCAAACAAGCCCTCAAAATTTGCAAGGATCTTCTTGTTTTTGAGACACTCCAACAACACCTGAAGTAATGGCAGCTGTTGTTATCTCTGTCAGACTGCTACATTTTCAGTCTAGTTTTCTATATTCCAGTAGCAATATTTTCAGGTTCGAGGCCAACCATATAACAAGCTGAAAAAGATTATGGTGCATCTTTTAAGTGGGTAAATACAGACGAGAACATGTTTTCATTCATCTAAGATGACCTGAAAATAATATGCTTACTATATGT
This sequence comes from Miichthys miiuy, assembly GCA_036365135.1. Classification (NCBI taxonomy): domain Eukaryota; kingdom Metazoa; phylum Chordata; class Actinopteri; family Sciaenidae; genus Miichthys; species Miichthys miiuy. Next base: position 10,808,230 of record CM071612.1, read on the forward strand.
TTTTGTTAACTTAGAATTATGTCTATACACAGATATCTGCATATGAATGCAGAATCTGTAGGCAAGAGAAGACAAGATTTTGGCACTGTAATTGTTCTGGTTTCCATTTATAGTGCGACTAGCGTTGACCAGTCACGTTCGAGCGGCCTTTGGTTGCAACAGTCCATGTGGGAAGCAAAAGAGGCACTGACATTGGCCAAAGTGTGATCTCAGAACCCATTGACCATCTGCTGACAACCATTTACAATTAATTTGCAATTTGCATTCAATTTTATATTTGCATTCAAATGCAGGTATCTGTTTAATAGGATGTCTTTCTCGTCATTTTCGCATATTAAGTTACTAATCGGACTGGGCCCAGTTATACAAACTAAACACTGCCTCTTGATAGGGCCTTGTCGTGTCGTTCACAGCAACTGTACTTTCTCCTTACGCAAGGAAGGAGACAGTGAAGCAAATGCATGCAACAAAATTCCAGGTAGGTACCACATCTAATTAGGACTAAGAAGGACTAACATTCCTGCAAAACCGGATGGACTGTTGTATTAGACTGCATTAGTTTTATCTAGGTGTACCAACTGAGTGCATCTAATGAGAAGGCAATGTCTTTCGAAACTGAAGGTGTACTGTAGTTTCATCACTAAAGGTCCACTTAAGGAGGTTTATAAGTATGCTACAAACAGCAGTGGTCTATCCCGAACTCAGACCTGTCAGGAAGACAGATAGAGTCTGGGTGTTGGGACCGACTCTTGTGGTCTGACTTGAGTGATCTCAGCCTCCTGCAAACTAAAAGGTCAGCTCACCCAACCCCAAGTGTCCCTCAGGACTAAAAAATAAATAAATAAATCAAAGCTGAGGAAGGCCCAACAAGACACTTCAAATATGGGGATATCACTGTGCTGTGTAGCGGCTAGAAATCTGTCAGTGGACAAAGTGGATTTGCTTTAGCTGCAGGTCAGGTGAGGTCAGCCATATCACTCCTGAACCAAAGCCAAAGCTGGAAATGGTTTGACTGTGATGGCTCATTCCCTGACAGGACTGTCAAATGCACAACAACTGAGGTCAGTGTTTTTAACGCTAACAGACATTTACGACTTGCCCTTTTTATATGTGATGATGATGATCATTTTATGGACATGAGATGATTGTAAATGTATTGATTCTGAGTCTCGCAGGTAAGGGAAATTGTGAAATTTGGTATTCTAGTCAGTGGAGAAACTGAATTTGGGAAAAGCATTTAACTGTAATCTAGTATAGGTTATTTTAATGGTGAGTGGGTTGCTCAGTCAAGCTATTCAGATAGCATCTGCTGAAGATACTGACTATACCACCTAATGGATGCCCTTCTGTGATTGACCCTGACCTGAGAAAACACCTACAGGTGTCAGTATGAGTTTATTATCACACAGGCCATGTAGGTATCCTTGGCCCGCTGCCCTTCACAATAAAGCTGAATATAAGCAGCCAGCTAATGTACAATGCCAAGCACTTGAGCAACAACATGCTAGCTTTTTATGGACCCTGTATCCACTTTGTTTTTTATTTACTCTCCTTGGAAAGGAGAGGTCAACTACAAGTGGAGCGATAAGAGTGTCAAGAGTGTGATCAGTTTAATTCAATAAATCCTCAAGTCATTTATATGAAAAAATATAACCACTTAAATTAATAAAAGTGTCACATTTTTGTAGCATGAGCTTTAAGTTTATTTCTGTACTGAACATCTGCTACTGCTTCCATCTCTCTCAAAATAAACACAACCATGTAGAGATGTGAGATTTTCCCTAATGGGTTGCCATACTTTAGTGTGCATATTATGTGTAAGAGACTGGTATGAAATAAATTAAATTTGATAGACAGTATATAGTATGAATACAGTACAGTATATAACAAAACTCACTATTTTTGATAAACACATAATCATTATTATTGAAGCTAAAATGTTTACATTACCTAATTCCCGTAGGGTTATAGTCAACTCCTCAACCAATCGATTGGTCAATGGAAAAAGATATTAACTGAATCGGCCACAGAGTGCACTCTACCCGCTAGCTGCTAATCAATACTCATATTGTTACATAATATTGGCAATCAAATTAATCCCTGCAGTTTGACCATTTCGTTTTATATCAGTACCTTTAAGGCATGTCTATCAAATTAATCATATCAAATACACACACACACACACACATACACCCCAGTGAGGATCGCAGAGCAAAATAGTCTTCTGTACAACACAAATACACAAATATAACTGCAGCTCCAGAAAAAGCAACATGAACAGTTACCGGCATCTAACCTGCTACTGTCATTATTTAGTTAGCTTCTTATTTAACTGGTCCAACATCACTCCAACCTGTGGGAGTAGCCACACAACAAGCTAAAGCAAGCCTGATCAAGAAAATGTATACTTAAACAACATAAACTTACACCTTTCAAGTCTGAAGTTGGATAACAGCTGGTAACATTATCCATCTATTATTGAGCTTGAACAGTTACCAGTCCACTGTTAAAAAAAAAAATGCACAAATTTATCTACTCAGCTCTCCCGTCGCCTCAGGCTGAGGACCAATGTAATGATTTGTGCTGTCTCTTTGACATGGTGTCAATTAGAGCTAAGTAAATGTTAAGTAATTGTTAAGTTATGACAAGCAGTCTTCAAGAAGTTGGACAAGTTCAACATTGTGAAAATGTCCGGTTGAGGCTAGTTACAGCCTTAGTTGACACCTAAGTGTTATGCATAAAGCAAAGGAGCATCTTCTCATTAGTTCATAAGCACAATGGCCAATGATCTAATCTCATAAAAAACCTGCATTACTTTACTTAGGCAGAGATATGGAGGAAGCGAGGTTGGCAACTAGCTGGCAGACATGCCCGTTGAGTGTTTTGGTGCTGCTGCTGCCAAAGCTATCACACAGCGTCTCTCTTCTTTTACACAAGAGCACTTCTCACATTCTCTGTCTCAAACACAAACACGCATGCAGAGAATTGCGTCAATCGTTGACTGTGACAAATGAGTGCTGTTTGTGTATATTTTAGTGTGTTTGTGTGTGTGTGCTCGGCTGACTAAGTATCCTTGTAGGAATCAGGATTAGGTTGTCTGACTGACACACACGGCTTATGTAAAGCTGACCTGCAGTACTTGCCACCACATAAGTGTGAAGTGGCCTGATGCAGTGCTACCTAAGCTGGCACCCCTGCCTCGACTGCTCACCCCAACAGCTGACTGGACCGAAGGCAATGAAAATAATCAGTTCAGCGAATGTTTCCTTTAGATACCTAGCCAAGAAATGTAGTTGTCGTGTTTTGCTTTTGTAGAGCCTGGGTCGTTCTTTCAGCCCATTCAATCCTACAAATTTTACACATACTGTAAATGTAATTGCGGAGATAGGTATTGGATTGTGAGAGCATTAGTGTGCAACAGTTAGAGTCCATTAGGGCAAGTAACACATGTGGTCCAACAACAAATCCCCAGTTTAACCTAATTATCCAAACAATCTTATCAAGAGCTGAAAACAGAGTTGAAAATCACATTTACACAAACTGTCCGCTGTCGATGCCCTTTACTGCAGTGGACAGTTTTTAACAGACATTGCATTGGTTCATAATATTTATAAATTTCATAATACTTTTCTTCACTGTCTTTTTGTGTTGAAACTGTGTCTTCCAATGTTCCTGTGGGAGCCAATTTCCCCTGCAGGTGATCTGAAATGTTACCACCAGGTGTCTGACTGCCACCAAGAGCAGCGTCCATCAATTCCTCAGTTCTAGCCTCCCTTCACTGTTTACCAGTCAAATAAACAAACATTTATTCCACTTTCAGGTTCCCTCACTCTTCTACCCAATTACTGCTACCCAGTTGCCTCTTGCCAGTGACAACCCAAGGGAGAGTTTCAGCATTGATTATCTTTTGGTTGTTTTTGTATTGAATTTTTTTGACTAATTGTTCACCTTTTTTAAGCGTTCTATGAGTAACTCTTCCTGGACAATACTCATATTTTAACCACACTAGGCTATGGTAGATACTCACCTCATGCTTAATTTATTGACATAATAAATCACACAATCACCACTACTAAAGGTGAATTAATTTGGCATTGCTGTAAACAGTAGGAGCAAAGAATAAGAAATAAGAAAACAAGTGTCAGTGAAGTCAGTGATATCTGACTGACATCCAACCTCCTACTGTATCGACCGCACACAACACAGGCAGTGATTCAGCTCAGGTATAGACCACCCATGCATCACTTTGACATCTGCACAAATACTCAATAAATATTCACTTATTATCAAATCACTTCTTTAAATCATCCTGTGACAAGGAGATTTCACAATGAGTTTCTAAATGTAAAAGGATCAAGTGATCCACTTCTCCTCTAATCCCTTACCAAACCACAATCGGTAAACTCAGCCTGCCTACCTTGTCACTTACACTGTGTTTAACAAAATCTATATCAAGTATTCAGCACTAGAATGAGGCATTTTTACACTTCAGAGGCTGCAAATTTACCCAACAGATATATTAAATAACAAGGCTATGATACTATGTTGAAACACACAACAAACCATAAGTGCCAAATGTGGTGGATCTCCTCAAACATTTGCTCATAGCCTCTCATCTGTCCTTCCTTACAGTCAGGCTGGAAGCATGTAATGGCCGAAAAAAATCACGCCAGTATACAGCTGAATCTCCTCCTGTGCTGACTGAGTGGATACAGAAGGCAAAAAGTACACCTATAGGTGGAATAATAGAAACCGATTGACTACCAGCCTGATCTTCCAGGAGTATGAGCCCAATCACTCAGCTCTGAGGAGGTCCAAGCTGCTGCCTCATCTTGAATGCATCAGGCATTTAAATGTATCTGCACACACTGCTGGAAAGTGAACACGACAGAGGGAAATCAATAGCCAGCCCCTGTATGCAAATGAGACTGGTAGAGCCTACAAGTGTCTATCATGTTCACCTCACGATTTAATATTCAATCACTATGAAGGCAAATGATCGCAGATTGTTTTAGCTGCATTTGCAGTGCTGGGTTTATCACAAAGAAGGGGTTAAAATGTCACAATATAATCAGCTTGTGCATGATTTGAAAGAAAAAAAAACACCACGACTGCAACAGCTAAAAATTGTTAATGATGATAATGATAAACACGCACACATACTGGGGTTTAATTTGTGTGATCAATGTGAGAAGAAGCAGCCAATATGACTCAGCACCTGTATTTGCACACATCTCTCCATCCCTATCTCTTATTCAGGCAGCGTTGCTGACATTATAACCCACCATCATATATTTCTATAGGGGCTTGTTCTCAATCATTTATTTTCCACAATGACCTCCTGTTATAGCTTCCTACAATGTGTTAAAGGATTACTACAGCCTGGTAGTCGTGTACTCCAGCCGCAGCAAGGCAAGTTCCCGCAGTGACCGCAATAGGTAGAGCCTTTAGAAGCATAGTGCAGACATTATCCATCCACAAAACAAGCATTTAAGTGCGTAACTGGACCAATAATGGCTAAGACAGTCAGTAGGTGTTACCTACCTCGGAGATTTGCTTCCTTGATCTGTTGCTGAGCTGTGTTTCTATATCAGACTAATTCCGCAACACAATTCGTGTAAACTTGGCTGAAAACAGAGATTAGACAGCACAGACTCATAAGAACCAAGACCCAGTTCTGCTGTAGACGAACAATGCGTCCTTTCTCCATCCACACAGAGAGGGGGCACCTCATCATTTCAGCTTCAATGCTTGCTGAAATGCTCATTCACTGCCGGGGAAAAAAAAGACTCCCTCTGACTGCTAATTTTTTTTTTTTTTTGAGTCATTGCAATTCATTCACATTCGTTTGGATTATCACGCTGTTGTAGAAACAAAGAAGTCTTTTTTTTTACCTGTTCGGCGCAGCGTCTTTCAGTGCAACTCCCGGTCTGTCGGACACACAGGCTCCGCAGCCTACATTTACCGTAATCCCTCTAGTAGTCACACCCTTGCATTGTTAGCGTGCTCTAGTAATTACGGTGTTGCGCTCCATCCGCTGTCTCATTTCAATATGGAGATAATTAAATGTATTTCTTTATTTATGTCTACACTCCGTCGTATTGCTGTACATGTTATGAAGAACACTGATTTTTTTGATCTGAGGCCATTTAAATAAATTATGACTTGACTTTAATCCAACATAAATGTAGCTAACGTTAACTAGCTTGTTGCTCACCTCGGCCGCATGTTTTGACTGGTGCCTGTTTAGCTTCATGCTGGTTAATAAACGTAAACCGTCGTATTTTATTGGACATGCTTCATAGTCATATAATTTGTTCGACCATGAAACTCTTATTATTAGCATTATCTTGAGCATACAAATATCAGCCAAAATAGCTAGCCCCTCCATGGACACTTATTTGTGAAAGTAATTTTAGTGGATATAACAAAGTTAATGTATTGACAGATTTTACACAAAATTTGAGTTTTGTTTGGCTAATGATATAGTTCTGAGAAGATGCCTAATGCCCTGGCTATAAATTATGCCACCTAAAGGAGACAAAAAAAAACACAGACAAAGGTAGTAAATAATAGTAATGTGGCATGGCTTGTTAAAGGTTACAAACCATGAAGAACATTTATATCTTACCTAAAACTCATAATTGACCTTTTTCACAGCAGCCATTTTGGCATGATATAGTAGGGTCAACACAGGTGTTTCCAATGATACTAATTAAGGCTCTGTTCCATTTATTGCAGCAGAGACTTGCATCACAGCAGCACCCTGACTCTGTTTGACCAGAATGGAATGAAACCTTAATTAGTATCATTGGTAACACCTGTGATTACCTACTATTTTATGTCAAAATGGCTGCTGTGAAAAAGGTTTATAGCCTGTTTATCCAAAAGTTTTAGTATATAGCTGCTGGAATTCCTCTGCCACCTCATAGAGGTTTATAGTATTGTGTTTAAAATATTCCAAAGCTTTGAAAAACAATAATAGTAGCACCTCTTTCTGGACAATTGCGACTACCTTTTCACAAAGAAATAGTTCCTACAATGTCTATATTGTGGCCACAAGATTTTCATGAAGATTTTAATTCAGAATCACAGTAAAATAGTTATTCTATAATAAAATTCTTTAACAATATTCAACAATATTGTTATATTCTAATTATATTGTTGCATTACATTTTTCAAAATGTCAAAATGTTCCTGGATATGTAAGAGCACCCTCTAGAGTGCAACCGCTGGAGTTACAACAATGTAGAGCTAGAACATACCAAAAATATTGCTCTTGATTGGTGTGTCCTAATTTGAAGGAATACTATTTATCGACGATTTATCACCAGTTTTTCCTGTTAATTCCCTTTACATGTTGTCTGAAGCTGGCTTTTAAAAGGGCAATATGGCCCCGATGAGGCCACCAGAGGCTGACTTTGCCTGCCAGCTATCAGCATCAGACAGATGTGGCCGGGCAGAGTAAGGTGGACCTCCTACAGGAGAAGTGAGGCACGTGGCTGTCATTTGCATTTTATGGAGAGATAAGAAAGTCTCTTGGTCACAGCACCTGAGCAACTGGCCAAAGTGTAAGTGATGGTACACAGTTCTACAGAGGAATGAGAAGGAATCCAGCTGCTTATATATTATTTTGGCAGCTTTGTGATTCTGTACATTTTACAAGCACTTTTTCCAATACATGTGCTGCTTTCCAAGAACCAAGGAAATACATTTAATATCACCATTAGGGGAATCTTGTTTAATAGAGAATTAAAATTAAGATTCGCCTCTGCAGACAATGGAGGAAGCAATGGAAATTGAAAACTCATCACCCCTACCAACCTCAAATCAGATAATTACTACTTGTAAATTAATTTTTATGTGATTGAGTTTCTAATTCTGGACACCCAGTCTTTCATACCCAGTATAAAGCAACTGACACACATACATGTGAATGAGAAGGATGACCTTGACTACCATCTGCCCATTAGGCCTCCTGGTAGCAGTGAAGGATATTGGAGGAGGTTATACATATGGGATCAAAGTATGAGCTGTTTCACTGGGACTATGGCTCTAAAAAGCAGCGACCTCCATAAATGTTAATCTTCCAAATGACTGAAATGACCTCATATTAGTTTGTCCTTCCAGTATTAGCTTGTACCAATGACATCTTAGTTAAGTACAGTTGGCTTCCAGGGACATTTCACGTGACTGAAATGAAAACCACAGAGCTTCTGACTGATGAGCTGCATCTCATAATGTGTCCATTTTTAGATTTGTTACATATCTAAAAGCATTTCTTATTTCTCTTATTCTCTTTGTTATCTCTTGTTTTCTGTCTCTAGAACACTGGACTTAGTCAGCGGGGAGTTTTCTACACCAGTGTCACCCATGTGCCTTGTGCCTGTTACCATTTCAATCAGCAATTGTAAAACTTTAAATGTAACTTTAATGTACCAGCTGGCAAAGTATGACACCTACCACTACAGTATATTTACTGATATTAATGTTTAGTAATCATTTTTCTTTCTTAATAAAAAATACATACTAAAGTGACAGTTTCAACAGAAAAAAAACACAATTAAAAATTACATGTAAATCATGTTAAAGTACATAAATATATGTGTGTACTAAAGTCTTTTTTATACAGACTGTTTAAAACTGTGAAAATAAATAGCAACAACTACAAACAGTGTACAAACCTGAGACTACAATGGGGCTGTGCTGGTACATATTTCTTTACGCACAGTACCTCTTGTACATTAAAAACCTGAAGGCATAGAAGGAGCTACAGTAGTCAATTCAAACTATTGTGACATGTTACAATACTAACAAAATAAACACCTTTGTTTCAAATCATTAAGGCAACAACATTACATCAAATCACTGAACTGAATGTATAAAATATCCCTAGTCAAGGTTCCCAGGGCACATTTTCTCCACATGGTCCAGACGTGGGGAGATCTGAAGAAGAAGAATACAAGTATTAATTATTTGAGTTCCAAACGACTAACAAAACTATTGACTAAATCGACTTATGAACTGGAGTAACACATGACTACATTATTTAATAATTACTAAATGACTAACAACTAACTTATTTGCATTTATACAAGAAAACTATTTTATTAAACAAATTAAGAATCTTGTGCTACAAGCATTTGTAATCACTATCCATATTAACATACTACTAAAGAGGGAATTCACTGTAATTCACTGCTTACATGTTAAAAAAGTAAGGCACTGCCCTCTCAGCTGCCATCAGGTGTTGTGCTCTTGCTTTGTCCACCAGACGGCACTGTAGCACCAGACGACCGAGCTGGTGAGAGATGGGAGTTGGAGTTCCTTGATGTGGTGGAGGCAGAGCTACACTCTGACCACTCTGGGACTTTTTGTAGGTCACAACAGAACAGGGCTTCTTCGTCATCCTCAACCAAAGGAAACACCCGTTGCTCCCATGGTGTCTGAGGCTGCTGGAGGACAGAGGGTATGTAGTGTGAGTGAATGTTTGGCATATTTTAGAGTTTAGTACATATCACTATCGCTTTATATACACACAAAGATGATCATTTAACACATTTATCAAGAAATTAATTATGCAATGTGTAATGGTGGGTTATGCCAGAGGTGGCACACTGTAGAAGTACCGAGTATAGAGGAACAATACATGGTTGGCAGAAGATAAACAAAATAACTATGATGAAGTGAAATAGGCTTTTGATCAACACTTCGTGGGAGTGCATAATGTAATTTTTGAACGAGTGAACCAAGTTTAATAAAAGATGTCAGGAAGTCGGCGAATCTGCAGAGAATTTCATCACCACAGTGCACAAGTTGGCTGAACACTGCAGCTATGGAGTCCTACGAGAGGAGATGATCCGAGATAGGATTGTGGTCGGCATACGTGATGCAAAACTGTCTGAAAGACTACAGCTCAATCCAAATCTGCATTTAGCTACAGCCATACTCCCAAGTGAGGCAGCATGAGGAGGTGAAAAAGCAACAGGCTGTCCTGCGGTCAGCCAGTACACCAAGGCAAATGGATGAAGTGTCCCACAACAGTAAGAGACCAGTTTATAGGAAGAAGTCTACTCAACGTGTAAGTCATTCTTAGTCTCAGCCTACATCAATCAAGTCAAAACAGTGTGGGAAGTGTGGCAAAACCCCCAAAACATTCATGGACTGAATGCCCAGCAAAAAGATGTTGAATGCAGAAAATGTCAAAAGAACAGGACACTTTGCGGCTGTGTGCAGATCAGCTCAAAGGTTAGTATCCATTGAAGAGGATGAGGTGGCAGCTTATCTGGGAGCTGTCGATCATCCACAGTCACCTACATGGACTGAAATACTTACCATAAATGGTGGTCAGCTGCGCTTTAAAAGAGGAAACACAGAAGTAGCCATGCTGTTTGATGCACTTCATTTTCATAAAGGTTCTGAAACAGTTACACTTTTGCCTAAAAGGGGGAGATGTAATGGCGGGTTACGCCAGAGGTGGCGCACTGTAGAAAAGGGGGTGATACCTAAAAGAGGTGAAGAAGAATAAAAGTTGTCTTGCAGCATCCTGATGGTTGTGTCCTTGAGTACCAAGTATAGAGGAACAATACACAATGAGCCTTAAATTTGCTTCAAATTTCATAAACCTCATACAGTGTGTAACCCATGAATTGTGAAATAATGTCCAAACCCCTGATAACTGCTCTTCCATATCAGTCTCGTCACTGAATTTAAATAGCACCAAAAGTGTGCATGACTCTTAAGCCTGTTTAAAATAAAATAAAATAAATCAAAGGCTGTGCTTTAATCAGGGTTTGTATGGATCCTGGAGTGCATAAGAAGTGCAAAGCAGTGAAGTAGGATACATTTGTGGTGTGGAGAAGGTTGATTAGGACAGTCTGCTTTAGTGGCAACTCATTCCTTCTCCAATCAAGGCGAAGTGGTACAGAGCAATCATGCAAATGGAGCAGAGTGGAGACAAGTATCTGTGTAGGCTCTCAAGGATCTAGCTCAGCTTTATAATTCACACAATATGACTGGGAAAGAGTACTGATTAGTCTACAAGCCATTTTTGCCACTCTACACTCTTCCTCTTTCTAACATAATATATTATAATAATAACACATAACACTTCCATCTTTGACTGGAATGTTACAGAAAATATCTTTTCGGTCAAATTTAGCAGTTAAAGTGCAAAATGATCATCTGTACTATTGATTATTGCTTTATATTTGTTATGTTTTTTTAAATTATTTGCATACTATTACCACGTGACATGTGGCCATAAACACAGATATAATATAAAACAGCTAATAGAAACTTCCCTCCTGTGGGATCTGGATCATCATACTCAGATACTCAAGAGTTTGTTTCAGGGATTTGGGGTTTCAGCTGAGGTGTTTTTGATCTTACCAGCCACTCCTCTGAGCTTTGCTGTTCATCAGTATCCAGCTGAGCACAACTCAACTCCACAGAGCTCTCCTCTCCTGATGTGCACAACACGCCCCCACTGCCTGACAACCTACTGCCAGATCTGGAGTAAAAAAAACAAACATACCTCATGAAACTTCACTGGGAAACACTCTACTTTCTCACAGGCTGTACTGACATGCACAGAGACGAACAAACGAAGTCAGCACAAATAACTGCATTGCACAGTCAGCACAGACAGTGAGTTCAGGATTTAGGGTATCAAATGATTCACTCCTTTATCAACTTTGGATAAAATGTGAAATATGACACTGCCTGACATTTCAAATGTTTGAAAATGCATTCTCTTCGACCCACCTGACACATGTAAACCTAGCATTTTGGTACCAACTGATGTAACAATATTCAAATGAGACGGTTACATCTGTCAGCCTGTGTGTGTATGTGCGTGGGAGTTTCCACCTTTGAGGACGCCTGCAGCATTTTCTTTTTCCCCACGAACCCCAGCGCAATTTCTCTCTCTGCTCTAAGGCCAAGTGTCTCTGGGCAAAGACTTCATCAGTGAGATCCTCTAACTGAAACGCATACACAGGAACACAGACACACTAATAAAGATATTTTATTTACAAAAATAATAAAAGGCTAGTGTCCAAAGGGAAATTATTACCTGCCCTTCTTCATTATCCTCTACCGTCTCTGCCTTCCTGTTCATCTGAGGTGATGTGTCAACCACCCGCCAACTGCAAAGAAATACCCTTTATTGATGTGACAGACAATGACGGTGGACCGTGTGCACAGCTTAGGATTGTTTAGGGTTAGTTAACCTTAATAATGTTTAATTACAGTTGTTAACATTTTGGTTGCACCAGAAATTGAACAGAATTGAATCAACAGAACTGAAGCACTTTTAAGGAGAATAAGACATTATGATTCTTTTTTTTTGAGACCTTGAGAACCCACAGAAAATGTTATGCACGGTCAGTCCATTAGGCCATTTTGTCCCATACCTGGGTGTCAGGATGTCTTTGTACTGCAGCTTTTCCACTTTAGCCGCTGACATGGGGATGACAACGTTGTTAATGTTGTACACACTCTCTCCCTGGCGTTTGCGAACAAAGCCCTAGAAATGAAACATGGCCCAAGTTGAAATAAGAGCAACCTGGGACACCAACAATTCAATGTTTACACCTTCAAAAGACTTTTTGATTTGATTTATCATTTCACTTATTTTACTTCAGTCGACTACCAAACCCTGTGATCCCAAAAAGAAAACACAGACGCGATGGCGAGTATTCTACACTTGTCTCTGTTGTCCCCACCTGTACGTCACTCACGTAACATAACAAACACACAAAGTCAACAACGTCAATGATGCCTGGTGCAAAAAATCAAATGGCAAAAAATATGTATTCTAGGCTTGTGCTTCGATTAGCCTTTTTGAAATTGTTTTTGCTATTTGGAGGGCACCTTCAGGGCAGTTCAGTCACCAAAAAGGAGGTTTAGATTTGGTGAGGTTTAGTAAGGGTTAGGGGTTTGGGCATTACTGTGTATCAATGAAAGTTCTGTACAAGTTCAAAACTGTGTGTGTTACCTGTGAGGCCTGCTTGCGTGTAACCTGTGTGTAGCTCTCTTCCAGAACTTCATCTGAACTGTCCTCTGTGTCACAGAGCTGGTACAGAACATCTTCCTCATCTGGGTATAACACACACACATATGTTACACCTGTAATTACTACTGGAGCGGAGGCTATATTCAATTTTTCATAAACTGAATATAATTTTAAGATGGCTGTGTTTACCAGTCCTCAAGAGTCTAAATTGCAGCCATTTAATCACAGATTTACTGTAAACCTGTGAACACACACTTGTGTACACACACACCTTCTATCAGCCTGTGAATGTGTCTTCTCTTCCTCTTCCTCTCATTGGCTCTCCTGTTCTGACTCTGAGCAGAGCCTGTCGTCCCAATTGGCGACAGGCCCATAACTTTGCTTTTATGATGCCTTGCATGCTGCTTGTATTTGTGACCTGCAATGACACACACACGCACACACACACACGAAGGCACACAAAAAAACTGAGTTAATACGGTGCAGAAAATTCCTTTCATTCCAATCTACCCTTCAGTTCCTCTGGGATTTTACGCTTTTGTTGAAGTGTACAAAAGCTAATCCTTAACCATTAGTCCCATTATTTTGGCAGTTGACTGCCTCTCAGGTTTCTGATCCATGCTCACATCACACCAGCAGCTTTATTTTAGGTACAGTGCAGATACCCTTCAATACAAATGCTAAAAATCTTTTCTTTTTGCTTAACTGGGTGAAAAATGATAAAATCATTTGTACTAAAGACACTTCCCAAGGGATTCACCTTTGAAATCCACAATGCATTACATCATTGTGCTGTAGTGCCCATGCTCTCTATTCTTATACAGTACAAACAGCGACCACAATTAACTATTCATAAAAATCACTATTCTCTCATTATTCTCTGACTGTTTACAGAATCTCTTTCTATTTTAGCTATGATAAGAGGTTAAAAAAACACACACGTGCTAAGCTGTTATTTAAGGCGACATTTACAGTACTTGACAGACTGTCATCTTCTTCTTCTACTGACAAAAGGAGAATAAGATCATTCAAGCTGACAGGAAATCAACAGAGTGGTGGGTGAGTGACGTCTTCATCTATTTCCAGTCTGCCTCCTTTGTGTCTCCTCCTCTGCTGTCTCCCTATTTATACCACATTACTTCTTGTCTCTTTTTAACCGCCCCATTGAATTTAACACAAATTCTAAAATCAAACAATCATTGATTGTTTTGGAATATCAATCTACAATGGAGACAGCTGAAAGGAAGGAAGGAAGGAAGCAAGAGGTATGACTAGGTACAGTATGCAAGTAGGTGCAGAGGTGAATGATACAAGGACACGTGTTGGCACTGGTGCAATACCAAATGATTTCATCTCTTTCTACTGCTCAACATGGAAGCCTCACACAGACCCAGTGGGGTATCTGGCATGCTAGGAGCCTTTTATGATGGTACACAGGGAGATAACAAACAGACACAGCGGTTGACTCTGAAGCAGCCATTTTATTCACAGTGGCATTGTTGCCTTTCACTGAATACAACCAAATGGAGAATTGTCTATGAAGGATGAATTGTCAGTTAATTATAATTGTTCAGAAACTATTTAGAAACAATGTCAACTAAAAAGGTCTGTAGATCCATTAAGAGTCAAATGTTTTGCCAATATAACTGCTATTTACATATTTCAATTAAAATGGAATAATAAAAAAACAATAAATTCTTTATATTATTCTGGTGGGACCAAAGCACCACCAGTAATGTAGCTTAGTAATTCTAAAAGGTTTTTAGTGGTAAACTGCAGCAACAAGTGTTGACTTTGAATTAACATTAAATTAGCATGGACTTCAAAAACAGACTCCATCGGAGCCCGACAGCAAAGAGGAGTGGATCATAAGCCAGCGAGGGCTCCCGTCGACTGAATGAATAACAACAAGAAGAATGCAGGTGCAGTCTTTTTAATAGCACCTCTGCCTTCCTGTTGAGTATGCCGTCAACACAGCATGTTACAGTCGCTGCTCACAAGCAGCACCTTAAAACATGTTGTTTCAGGAAGGTGCTACGTGATACAACAATGTTCTAAGGAAAAGTACACACAGAGAAAACGCTACATGACGACTTTCTGTTGTCTGCTTTGGAGAGAGAGTTGAAGGTTAAACATCTCTGCAATGAAAATGTACGGCTGCCTGCTCCTATTGAGGTTCAATAAGGACAACGAGGTTACAAATACTGAAGAGTCTGCGTACAAACCAATGTATTCTCATAGAAACTATATTATTGTGAGAGAGTGACTGTGAATTACAGCAGATGAGTATGAATTCTTGCTTTCATTGACTCGTTGTATGGCTCCCTACTTGATCTCTTTAGTGCATCTGTGAGGCATTGGCGAGCTCTTGGCCTGCCTCGTTGAACAGTTCGCAATCAAGCAGCGATCGGTATGAGTGCTTTTGTTGGTGAGCTCCAAAAATAAGTGTAAAATCAGACTAACAATCCTGTAGCATGAACTCATCTTAAGCAGAATGTAAGAGAGGAGAGCACCAGAGAACAGAATGGGGTATGTAAATCAATACTGGCAAAGGGCAGGATCTTACCCTTGTGCAGTGGTGTGGAGCTGCGTCTGTTGTAGTGTGCTGGACTGTATGGTTGGATATTAACAACCAAAGGCCTTTGGGACCATTGTTCTCTGGCCAGGGCCCTCTTTAAGTGATGGGCCAGTGAAGTGTCTAGAAGAAAAGGACACAATTTTAAGCAAGTTGTCATAAACAATTGAGCAATCTACAATTTCTATATTAAAATTGCTTAACACATAACATGAATGTAAGCATGCAATCAACTGCAACAGTGTCAAAGCTACAACATCTATTGTTTTTCATGGGAAAACAAAAGAACTCATTTTGTTCCAGTTGCCATTTTCAAACAGAACTCAGGAGAGTCAGATGTTATGAAAGAACAAGAGAGAGGATTTAATGGAATGATGCCTGGGAACTGCCTTTTATATCTGTAATACAGTACATCATGTGTGGTGTACTGTGCTGAGCTCTTTATTCTTACACTGTACAAACACCTCCACAGTTAACTATTAATTAAGTTACGTCATTCATCATTATTCTCCATGTCAGCTGCCCATATTTTCCTTCTCCTGCTTGCTTTGACTGTTTACATAATCTCATTCTATTTTCGCTACCATCAGCTATGATAAGAGGTTTGTTGCCATGAGCCGGGCTATTATTTTAGGTGATGTTTACAGTACTTGACAGACTGTCTTCTTCTTCTGCTATTACCAAAAGGAGAATAAGATCATTCAAACTGACAGGAAATCAGAGTGGTAGGTGAGTGACGTCTTCAATTCAATTCATTTCAAACTGCCTCCTTTGTGTCTCCTCCTTTGCTGTCTCCATACTTCTAACATATCACCATTGTATTGGCTCGTCTGATGTGCTACTAGCAAATAACCCAACATGGCCAGTTGTATCTCAAAACAGGTCAGGTATATGTCAGGTATAAATCCAAGAAATACTTGTTGTGAACTAAACCTTTCAGAAATGACAAATTTCTCCCAAAACAAAAATTGTTTAGTGTGCTAAAGATTACACTAGCCATATATTATGTAACTATGTTTAAGTGTCCCCTACCAAATGAAAGAGACAACACACGGTGAGGTGTGGAGCTGGAGGTCCTGGAGGACACAGCCTGACTGGAGCTGCAGTCTGGATCAGAGCACAGGACTACAGGATCAAAAGATGAACAACATGAACAGGAAGACGATAGTGTAGACGTGGAGTTCCCAGAGTCCTGAAGCACAAGAGAGAGAGAGACAATAAGAGGGAAAGTTATTTTTCACATTATGCTTAACAGTCAGTAGAGTTTCTTTAGCTACAGTATTAACTTGGCTTTCTCCTGGAGTTAGAGAGTCAGTCAGGGTTTAAGAAAGCTGCTTAAACACACTGATTAAAATCATTAAGTCGTTAAAGGGCTTTCTTTGTCATCTGGCAATATCACAGCGGCAGTGGTTTGGTTCTGCTTCTTATTATATTGGCTTCAATCGCTCTGGACTCGATGCTAAAATAGCAGGAAAATGTTGGAACTCTAGAAATATTCGGGCCTTGGACATCCAATGGTGAACACATGTTGGCAATCAGTTAAATATTTACACCTTCAGAAGCCACAGGACAACTTAAACATTCATATGAGGTCATCTTTTCTCACCACCTGTCCTGACAAATGGTTCCCCCTTGTTTTCTAAACTCTGTTTTAGTCTCCATCAACGGCCAATTAAAAATATCTGGCTCTTTAGCAGGTAAATGCTCCATAGTGTTCACCAGCAGGCTGCTAATTTTGGTATGTCTGCCAGTGCTGGGTGGGTAACGTGCTGTTTTTTTGACAGTTTGCTTGTCAGGAAAACCAAAAGAATGAGGCAGAAGGTGATTAAATTCTCTGTAGAGCTTTTTGGCATTGCAGAGTTGGTTGAGAATTCACTGTAGGATTGTCGCTAATACACCTAGTGATGATCACATAAAATATTGATTAGTGCAGCTATAAGTAAAGACATCACAAAAACATGAATGCACAACTAAAATGACTGTACATGTAAAACCGTAAACAGTTGTACAATGATCGTGTCTGAATTCCTATTACTAGAACTGCGTGAGTCTAAGCCCGCTGATTTTACTGATAGTTATGAACATAGCACTGTGTATGTGTAATGTCTCCTGGCTAAATAAAGGCTAGAGCGTTAAAACAACCACATGCACTTGTTTATTTGAAGCAAATCCAAGAGAAACTACTGTTTAATTAAAAGCCGGTGTCCAGCTTTAAACAATAATCCCTGTTTAATCTGAGGTACTATTTTAGTGATGACATTCCACCACTGATGACTGACTAAGAGCACCTGCTATGAAGCTGCATTTGACATGATTATATGAATATTATTATAATATTTTTTAATAAATTAATGAATATGTTTCATCAGCCTTTCAAGTATTATACAAAATCCAAAATGGGTCTAGAGTTGGGATTTATAAATTGTGCTTTGTAATTATGTAAATTTGGGCAGCAATACAGTGATGTAAGTGCATTACTGTCTTTACTGTCACATGCTCAGAACAGAAAGGGGGGAATGCAAATGCCACTACTGTATTTTAGCACTTACACTGCACAGGCACATGGGCAGCATTAATGAACAGACACTAATGTGTCCCAGTGGGGGAACTGAATTTTTTTTTAGAAGCAGAGAGAAAGCAGGGGAATTAAGATAAGAGGTGTAAATGAGTAATAATACTAAATGGATGCATTGCAAATGAAACAGTTAACAGTCCCATGATTAGGCATGTTTTGACAGTTGTGTAAATGGTTCAGATGGACAGACAGAAAATGGAGGAGACTGCATGTGGCTTACCCGTGGACTGCCGGGGTTGTTGGTGCTGAAAGTAAACAGTTTGGGCTTGTGGTAGGTGACTAGGGGTCGGGTTCGAGCACACACGCATGACAGATCAGCTTTGAAAAGCCTCTTTGTCCCCAGTCTCCTTCTCTTCCCAGGCACAAAGGCATCATCTCCTCTCTGACCACTGTGGACACAAGATCAGATGAGGTTATGGAAACGTCAGGGATATGATTCATGCTAAGATCACAAGTACTAAAAAAAAGCAAAATTTTCAAGGTTTTGTTGGTCCTGTTGGTACATTCATAAACAAGCAGGATGTTTTTTTGTTTTTGTTTTTTTCAAATCACGTGGCTTTTATCTTCACAGCCAGATGGAGAGAGTTAAAAAGGCAGCAGGAAGGAAAGACATGAAGGGATGATTCAAGTCGGGCCAGATGGTGGGGGTCGACCAGGCTGTTTCACAGGGTTACATTACAAACAGGGAGCATGCTTTCAACCTTGATACCTTAGCCTTTAGGTCTAAATGGGACAATGGACAAACCTTTATCAGTCCAAGTTTCTCTGTTTCGTATTTTATCGCAAACACAGCTAAAATGTTTGCTTAACTTACCTGTACAAACTGTCATCTATTAAATCTATTTATAACTTTTTCATTTCACAGCAACTCAGGTGCACAATATCATCTTGTAGGTGTGACAGATAGCTACTGCACCAAATTTGGGTGTTTGTATGTGTGTCTACCTTGTAAAGGCCCTCTTGCCCTTCCAGGTTTGTGGTTGTTTTGATAGCGGTGAAAAGCTGAGAGGGGGTATCAGACTGTTGACAATCTGGCTGAGCTGAGCACTCTGCAATAAAGACACCGTACATATAGATACATGTGAGTCTCTGCTCTTCTTTATTCTTTTGTTCTTATGATTGACTGTTCACAATAACTGATAACTGAGATTCATTCAGTTGCTTCACTGCAGAGCTTGACGTGGCTCAAACGTGCCCACTGCTGCCCAATACATACGAAGTGCTGATTTTAAACAGCTCGTATCTACATCAAATGTTTGTCTACTATTAATACAGTGTAAAGCTAAATATATAAACATTTTTTTAAAAGCACAACACACATTGCATGCACCTCTCAGCACAGCTTTTATTGCCATTAGCACAGTCTGTGCTGTGTTAGATTAACAGACGAATCTCAGCATCATCTCACCCCTCATCTGGAAGACTAAATAAGGTCTTTCCCTATGAGTTGATTAAATACCCGCAGGCTTCATAAAGCAGCAGGAATTTAGCATAATAACACAGAGGAACAGCATGCATACCATAATTAATTTGTTTAATCCTCTAAACTTGGCAGTGGAATATATAACATATAACATTACATTAATCTAACATTACAGATACATAACCTCCTGCGCTTTTCTACACACCAGACTGATAAGCTAACAGACTTAAAAGGATATTCTCCTGACATGGTGTATTAATTTGGAGATTACTATTCCCCTTGATTCCTAACTCCTCACATACACCTGGTATTATAGATGTGTGTGTGTGTGCGTGTGTGTGTACTAGATTCTCCCTCCTACCTGTCTCTCTATGTTGTGCAGGAGGCGCGTGGGGCTGCAGTGTTCAGTGTCAGCATCCGAGGCTGTGCAGGATAACCCCGCCATCTCTCGCAGCAGGGTCTGCTGAATCTGTCTGTCTGTCAGTGGCTGGGACTCAGCAAGCACCACACCGCCCTTAGACACACACACACACACACACACACACACACACACACACATAGTTACCCTCTGCCACCTTTTACAGGATCCAGTTCAAGGATTTATTATTTACAAGGATAAAGGTTGAGGGAAACCACATTTTTACATTTTCAGCTGCCTGATTAAATGCCCTTTATTGCTGCCACTTACTTTATATGTCAACTGCCCTTCATTGAGGTGGCTACAGTGGACTTTTGTCTTACCTTGGTAGAGCGGATGTGCTTGTGGAGCTCGACCAGTTGCTGAATCCGCCCCTCCAGTTTGGCCAGACGCAGCTGCAACCAACTCCATCTGCTGCCCAGCTCCGCTCTCTCTTCTAGCCACCGCCTCTCACAGCTGCTGCTGCTGCTGCTGGCAGGAGGGGCAGGGTGATGGATGACAGAGAACGACAGTTACACCCATGTAGAGTGGTATTACAGCACTGTATTGACTTCTGTCCAAGACTTTAAACACTTATATGATCTCACAAGAAGATCATCCCAAACGGTTTGGAATTTGCACGTGAACGTGGCAAAATTTCAAGATATTGGACGCAGTCGTAAAAACCGAGCCCGGCCTTTCCAAATCGACCGCTGGTGAAGTGCATGAAGAGGTTAGTATGAGAATAACTGGCAGGAAAATGTGTGTTACAAGAGAGAATAAAAAAAGGTTGGACGAACCAAACCATTTACACATTTATACTGCGGCACTGTCGTCGTATGACCCACTTTGCACAGCCATGTTGCCATGTGTAAATTGTTGAGCTTGGGGAGGGGGACACAAAAGCTTATCTAGGCCACAGAATAAAACACAGTTGATTTGTGTGGTGTGTATCTGTAGTATGTTTCCATGGCACTAGCCTGTTCAGTTAGCATTTAACTTGTGTGTGTGTGTGTGTGTGTGTGTGTGTGTGGCTGGCTTCAGCAGGGCAATAGTTGCTATGGCAGTGCTCTTGGACCTTGGCTAGAGCAGAGGGGAGAGGGGGCGGGGACTCCCCCGCCTCACACACTGTAATGCAGGACAGAGAAAGGTTAAGCCAGTCAGCGAGCAGCTACTCACAAGAGTATCTGACGATACCCTTTGATATTATGAGGTTGTTCCTTTAGCCTGTTACTTCAAACACACTAAATGTTTCGCTTGCCTGATTACAGCTATACCCAGTCTGTGCTCAATATGAAGGAGGACAAATAAAAAAATGAGGCCTATGACTGGCTAACAGCTGCTTTTCGGCCGAGTTTCGCGAAAGGTTTGTAAAGGGGTAGGCGCTCTCTTTCCTTTAGAGACAATGACCAGACCTGGCAGCCCTGCAGCTCTTTCCAACTGTATAATGAGAAAATTCCTGGAATATTTGCCAAGCAATAGGCGAGTCAGGAGGAGAGGACAGGAGAAAGGTACCTGTGAGTGTGCGTGTTCATAAACTACATTTACATACATATTGTTTTCCGTGAAGGTATTAGCATTGCTGAATAAAATGTGAGGTCTAGAAACCCACAGAATTTTTCAAAGGCCAAATCCTAGTTGAATAAAAGGCCAGCCCCGGCATGCAGTTCTGAGGTTACGAATTCTCCTTTCTGAATGGTGTTTCTTGGCTCGTGTGGAGGCATTAGTGCTGCTGGGTGTGTCATGTACTGAAACTTTCCAACATGTATCCTTTCACAAATACTCCCACGCAGTATTTTTTAAAATTACAAACATACTGAAAAATGAAAATGAGCAACAGCTGGACGTGCGTGGAGAACTGCTGCCAGTGCAGAAAACAGACATATGGTTTCAAATTAAAGTCAAGCCATGTCACAGCTTTACGAGTTCATGCATAGAATGTTAACGGTATAGCTATTCACACTTTTTTCCAAAGCAGGGCAATGGCCAGTATCTTCTCCAGCAAGGAGATATCCTCTTGAAGGAGGAACCTGCCATAAAAACTCCCCAGGGGAGGTTTACTGACAGAGCACACAGCATTGTTCAACAGACTAAAAGAAAAGCTGACGCATCCAAGATGACTGAAGCTGGCCACAAACACACACTCCACACATATAAAAACACCCTTTCTCATTCCTGTTCTCGGCACAAATAAAGTTTTGTAAATTGCTCCTGTTTATTGCACTGAGTCAGAAACCAAAGGAACCAAACAGATGGAGATGAAGAACAGCAACTAACTGAAGACATAAACAGCACTGCACTTAAACCACTCCAAAAATAAAGCTCTTGTTGGGCTAAGGCCAAAGACCAGGATGTTACTCCTCCTGTCCTAACACTGAAATCATCCTGACATCCCCACGTTGCTGACTAGGAAGTGTATTAACCTGGTGACCTGAGCTTGGTAACATGGCACTAAAAAGAATTAAACTGTCTGCAAACAGAGCGCTGGCTCTGGCATTTCCAAATAAAGATGTTGTGCCTGGTGTCTAGTTTCGGCTGTACTTTCAATCAAAAGATAAACATTACATCGGCAGGGACGGGTATCTTTTTCTCTGGAATTTGTTCTTGCTGGCTGTTGTTCTCAAAACAAACACTATCTGAGCTCGACCCACTACATTGCCCTTAAAATATCTCTGGCACTCTGAACACTGCAACTCTCATCCTAAAGAAGGTGAATGCTTCTTTCCAGGATGTCCTGGAGGGAAAGCAACAAGATCATTTACATTTAGTCATTTTTATTTCAGTATCAGGGTCAGTAGTTCAAATCCTGCTCAGGACCTTTATTTAATATCCTTGTTTCTCTCTTTTTCCTGGACTCTCTCCCCCAAATGTTTCCTGTCACTCTCACCCGCCAGCCAGAAAAATGATCTTTAAAAACAACTTCTTTGTTCCACAGAAAACATTGTTGTTGTCGTTGCTTGCCAGGGGTGCACATAGATCAAATTTTTGCCCAAACGCTCTCCTTCTCTGTATGTAATACTGCGATGTTTCCCATTTGTGGACATCTGTCACAATATGAACCAGACCGGTGTAAAGATATGACCTAAACTAGCAAAATTCTTATCATATTTTTGTAGTGTGCGCACAATTTGGCTTATTAGCACCACAGAAAAATGCACTGCTTTACAAGGATGTCACAACACGTCAACATACAGTCTTCCTCTCATCAGCAAGGACACAAGAAAAACATCACAACCACACACACACACTGGCACACACTTCAGTAGTATTTCCTTCACTAGAAAAAGGAGGAGCACGATGGCACAGACTGGCTTGGGATGTTACAGGCCTCCTGGCATGCCGTGTGTTTATTTCCTCGCCTGTGGGTGAAGAGAGCTGGCTAGTGGGTTGGATGGGTTAGAACTGCAGCATGGAAAGAGACTGCGTGTGTGTGTGTGCATGGCTAAAAAAATGTCATCACACTCTCCACAGCTGGGAGGACAAAACATACACTCATGAAAACCGCGTTGTAAATTTCCCTGAGGGCCAAGCAAAATATGCACCTTGCAGAGGCACAGTGGAGCTGACTTTCCAAAACACAGAGTGTCATTCTGAAAGTTGGATTTCTTCGTGTCACCCTTGACATTTGTAGACGTGCGCAATTCAATGCCTCCCTCCTTGTAGTTTACATAAACTTAACTAAACAACGCTCAGTCTTTCCAGTTTACACATTTGTACCTAGTTCCTTCACCGTGTTTGCAGTGTCTCTATTGTCGTGAACTGAAAGGTTGCCTGGAGTGAGAGTCGACCTCTGTGTACTCCCTACTTGTCTGAATTAGAACAAGGCCAGCAGTTCCAACATGAACCACAACTGGCTTCTGGCAACCAAATCCTTTGGCAGCGAGACTGCAGTGAAGTTTGTGAAATGGTTTCTTATTGTTTTGGGGTTTGTTTGTTTTTGTTTTTTCTCCAACTCTAACTGTGTGACACTGAGGTGATATTATTCACCTCAACTTGATAAGCCAAAAATGGTTCAGGGGATTTCTAAAAAATCTCCCGCTTGGAGCTTGTTTATTTAGCTGCAATATCCAGCTGTATACAGCCGCATACACACTGTGGCTCTTAAAAATGCACAAAGTTCAAAATAAGAAACAGACCTCAAATTCTAGGCAGCCCGCAAGTCAAGACAGAAGGGAACTAGTCTTATAATCTGTTTGTAAAAAGAAACCAAGCCTTCCCTGTTCTATGTGTGGAAAATGTGTTTTCGAACAAGGAATACGCCAAACAAATAACTGTTTATAAAGAAATACAGAATTTGGTTGTGAATTTAATTGCTTCTCATTATATTTGAACGATCCATCCTGTACATTTGTATTTTTAGAAGGATTAAACTTTCTTTCTCTAGAGGCCTCCAACAGTGCTTTCGATTTTTAGTCACATGCAGGTACATAAAAAACGTCTTCCACTTGCTGGATACTCACAAATGTGAAGTCTTGGTTTTTCTGTGACTCCTATCATCCTCGACTTCCTCATCTGAGCTGCTGCTGGCCGTGGCCTCAGAGTCTAAAGCCTCCTGCAGGCCTCTCAGCATCGCCTGGCTGGAGCAGCTGAACTCTCTGAGCTCTGTGAAGGAAGACGAGGCCGTGGGCGACTCCAGCCAAGAAAAATGGGGTTTACAGCCCACTTGTGGAGGTAGTATGGCAGGATGTATGCCGTCCAGTCTGTCAAAAGAAACATCTCCAAGTTGGCCGTGCCTTTTCAGCCCTTCCAGCTGCTGGTTGCAGTGTAACAAAGCGTCCTCAACAAGGAGGGCTTGTAGTCTCCGCTGCAGCCTCTGAGCTCGGCCGTGCAGCCTTGCCTGCCTAAAGTGCCGCTCCTTCACAGCTTCTTCCAGCATAACTCTGGGTGCCAGCTGGTCAGAGTTCACCCTGCCACTGCAAGGCTGCACCAAAGGTGGAGGAGGACAGCCCGTGCCAGCGACTTTCTCCTGTGTCAGTTTAGGCGGGGCTGCGAAGATAGGAGTGCAGCCCTGGTGCTTTATCTCCCCGTGGGAATATGAAGGAGGAACAATGGTCAGGGTAAGAGGGGAGTGATGCACATCACCACCATCTGGCCCACATTCAGGAGCAGCACTATGCCCATGCAGCAGGCGAGCCTCTTGGCTATTGTGCTCAGAGCCAGGGACTAAAAACATGTCTGGTACACCTGGGAAGACGGAGGCCACCTGATGAAAATCTCTCAGATCTTCACCGAAGGAAAAGAGGTTAAGGAGAGAAGTGGGGCTGGGGACGAGCACCGTCTCATACTGGCTGGCAGACGCCTGTGGGCACGGAGAGAGCACAGAGTTGGCGGGGACATCCAAGGAGGGAAACGAGGAAAGATTCAGCCACATCTTCTGGAGGTCGCCGTCGTCTATCGATCTGAGCTGAAACTCCAGATCTGCGCTGTGCATGGCTCTCCCATCTGAGTCCATTCTGACGGAGGCAGGAGGTGAGGACAAGTGGATACCATGGCCATCTTTGAGGGTTTTGGTCAGGGCAGGAGCCATACCAGTTTCTGAATCACTAACGCTCTAGGTAGCCAGGGGAAATCACCTAAGAGTAAAAGAAATAATTAGTCAAATAAAATAAAAATAAAAAAACTCACTAGAGGAGACAAAGTACAGTGCTTTAATGATAGGAAAAAACAGACTCAACACATGCAGAGCAGCTGCCACCAAATAAACATGTACATAAACATCAACTATCTGCCTTTTTATGGTTAAACTGGATGTGGGAACTGGTGAATAACAATAATAATCCTCTCTGAGCCCTTTATCGGACACATATTTTGGCGATGACACGCATATTTTGGGAGCTTAAAAACTGCTCATTTGTTCCCGATGCACACCTTATTTGGGTTCCCGCTGGTTTACCAGTTAACTATCGTAAACTAGCGGATTAGTCAAACTAACTAACTTACTAAGTCACTAGAGGAAGTGCAAATTCCCGATAAACAGTGAACAGCCGTGAAGGAGATGTGTGGAAGTGATGTGAAACGATGAGCTACAACAAACAAACAAACAAACAAACAAACAAAGGAAACGAGAGGTTTTCTAGCAGTGCTGGATACTATTTAATCACAGGTTTAGTTTTAAATAAACAACATGACATTTTCAGTCACTTAAACTGTCTAAATGTAAGAGCTACCGTTAGCTAAACTGTCTCTAATAACGGACGTTACACCGTTAACCGAAAAGTCTTACTTACCTGACCAGGAGGTAAACCGCTGCCTTAACATCGTTTATTCAAGTAAGATTTATACGTCTTAAAATGTCATTAAATCTCTCTTTTTTTCTTCTGCTGTTATCTTCGGAATTAAAAGCAGCTCTCGCTGGTTTAACTAGTTATCCAACGGCGCTGTTTATTTCGCCCGTAAGCATCGATAAATCTCTCCTTTACACTGACACCGTGCCTCCGTCTCCTTCACTCCTCAACTGCCGAGAGAGGACGAACACAGCCGAGCGAGGAGGGGCAGGACCGCACTCATGATGCCTTCAATACCTGCTCACAAGCTCGGATTTATCAGGACTCACGGTTTGTTTGTTTGTAAAGTAAATATAATTTATTAAAGTAAATTAATAACGTTTGACTGTATCTGAATGTATTTTTTTTTCCTAATTTGTTTGACATATAGATGAGGGGTGTACTGCATTCACCACAAAACAGAGAGCATCACAATTTATCACTTTTAATAACATAAAAATACAAAATACAAAAAAAATCTACTAAAATGAGAAATATGTACAACATAAAATATACTGTAATAGAATATGAAAAAAAATGTAAGTCTTCTATACACTGCACAAGCGACAAGGTGCATGCAAGTATTGAGAAGTATCACATGATTACGTGTCATTATTTCACGATTATATAAAAATGACCACATGACTACATGCAAATCATGTCAGAATTATATCAAAATGTATCTCATGATTACATCAAGAATGATCTCATAATTGCAAGTAAATTATTTCAGAATTCTTACATCTGGATTATATTATTTTGAGATCCTTGCAATTACAGGTTAATAATAATTACGGGTCTACAATCAAAAGATCTCCATCTCAAAATTATGGAATGCAAATATCGTTATCACAAAATGAAGAGCTCATACATATAAGATCAGATATATGAAGAAATGTGACATCTTTTGCAATAATTATGAAATATGGGTCTTTTAATTATACCTATGTAATAATAATGCAATATCATGTGAGAATTAATTACAAGATCTGGATCTTGTAATGAATTGATGTCCTTAGCTTTAAACATAGAGATGATCATAATTATGGTTTTGTCAGTACAAGATGTTGATCTTTTTATTATGAGCTAGTTTTATTGTAAATATGAAGGGGAGATTTTTGATTTGTATGACATACAGTAGTTTTCTCATAATTAGGAATCTTCATAATCTTCTTTCATTTGTGACTCCTCATGATGTGAGCCTACGACATGGAGTCTGAAAACTCAAAAAGTAGAAAGACTCCTGGTAGATTTAAGGGTTGACGATGGGCCAACGACCTGAGTCCAAGTGACACGAGTCCAGTCGTGACAGGGATAGAAAAATAACAAAAAATAATATGTAGAATGTTAGAAAACGATAAAAATCATAGGTTTATTAAGTATGCAGTAGACATCATTTAAACTACAAAGAATTAAGAGGATACATGTGATGTTCATATTCAGATTTTAATAATAAGTATATAGTAAGTTTAACTACTAAACATGCGACTGTACTACTTATAAATGACAACAACAACAACCATATAAAATACACTATGTTTGCCACTTATGGTAGTTATAGTGTAACAGTTTTGCACAATTCAGCAACTTGTATTCTATACTGCTATTTCTTTTTGTGTGTTTAATATTTCCGGCAGATCATGAAGGTAACATCTTAAAGCATTTGACCTCTTTGCAAACCAACAGTGGAGGAGAGAATGTTCGGATCCTTTTCAGTAACAAAAATAGCAACATCAGACTGTAAAAATACTCATCTGCTGTATTAAGACAATGCATTCAAAAGTAACTTTAGTAGTACTTTTTATTCACAAAATGTTACACTTACACTGTTACTGTTTATTTATGTATTTTTACTATTTTATTTGTTTCTCTGCCTCCTCACACATACCTGCACATTTCTCTAATCACAGTACATGCTGATATTTACGGACACAACACACCTACATACAAGCACACAAACTCATACAGTACTCCCACTAACAAAATAATGAGGAAACATTTTCACATTGAACCCACATACATCTAACAAATGATTATACTGTTATGTTACAGTGTGTTGTTGTTGTTTTTACAACCGAAGAATTCCTGATATATATACCTCCTGATATATGGCTTTCAAGCT
Organism: Miichthys miiuy; assembly: GCA_036365135.1. Lineage (NCBI taxonomy): Eukaryota > Metazoa > Chordata > Actinopteri > Sciaenidae > Miichthys > Miichthys miiuy. Next base: position 10,836,603 of record CM071612.1, read on the forward strand.
TCAGGGGCAGCTTGTGTCGTCAGTTTAATCAGTAATAACCTTCTGTTTATAATAGAATAACCTTCGTAATAACCTTCGTCTTCTGTTTGGAGCTTCAGTATCATCCTCCTTGTTCAGACTGTGTTTTAGGAGCTTTGCACCACTGAGTTGCTTTAAGCCAGATGTCTGCTGCTCTCATCCTGAATACACCCTGACCAGCTCCCAGGTTTAATGTACTGCCTGCCATGTACAAGTTGAAGACAGTGTAATGGCTACATGGATTGATGCTTATGAAAAAGCACTTGTACACATTCCATATAGCACAGAACATATACAGGATTACCTGTAGGATGCCAGTGGCTGTGACCCTCACCTGATTTCTGAACACTGGGCAAGAGAGGGGCGGTCCATTTGCCATCATACGACGCATGTGTCTGCACAGGTAGACAACAGTGGAGCCACTGGACATCAGCATAACACAGAGACAGACACTGAAGCGGAAAGTGACTATATGAGACAGAAGGGTGTTTAAGTCTTCCAGACATTTATCATCTTTATGTGTGTCGCGATCCATTGTCAAATTGTAATTATCAGGATAATGATTTTTCTCTAAAGTCCAGATGGTAAATTCAAACAAACTGTAAATTCTCTCAAGAAGCCAACTGCAGTAGATGATGGGTTTGATATTCTTCTTAATCCAGATGAAGAGGACTCTCTGTGCAGGTACGATCTGGGTAAAGTAGAAGAAGTTCAGCCAAACAGAGGAGGCCATACTAGCAGACAAACTGGAGGTCAGCACCAGAAGTGAGATTTCAGCAGTCTTTTGGTTTCAGTTTCTATCCCATGAGAGGACAGGACAAGACTAGCCATCAGATAAACCACTGTACTGCAAATCAAGGATCCCAGGAGAAGCTTCAGAGGTTGCTTGATCCTTTCTCCGTGAAGTGGACAGACCATGCAAAAGATGAAAAATAAATTAGTCATGAAAGTGAGAATAAGAAGAGGTCCATTAAGAAGGACACATATTAAATAGTTTATCTTCTCTCTGTTCACTGTTTCCATTTTGGTCCTCTTCCCTTGTAGTGCTCTTACAAATAAAACCAGTGAGGCACTGTGCAATGTAACAAATCTGAGGTATTTGCATTTCATGCAAATCAAAATATGCAAATGAAGCATATTACTGTGAAATCACCTACAAAAAGTAACATAGACAATAGGCAGATTATCAAGTTGGAGTAGCTTTGGCCCAGCGAACCCAGATGTGGCAGGAATAGCAAAAAACAGACCCGAAGACAGGTTTTTTAGTTATAGCTTAATCATTTTATTATTTAAAAGACAGAATGAGGAGGTGAAATATGGATAAGACATGTAACCAAGACTTAGATACATCTTAGATGTCAATACTCCCGACAGAATATGAAGATAACGTCTTGTGTTTGATCACTGACAAAAAGGTCTTATTGTCATAAGCACAATTTAAACATTTGCCACATGGTGTATAACACATTATAATGTAGTTGTAAGTAGATATATACGGACTTGTGTTTATTAATGTAAAGTATTTGTCACCAACTTTAATCTCTCTAATGACTCTCTAATGATTTTACATAATAATTCATTATTTGTTTGTTAATACACCAACCTCTACTTGTTGAGGTTGTTGACCAATAGATGAAACTACATTATAGTGTGCTATAAACAATTTATTACAGGCTTATATACTGTTTATGACCACCAAATAGGTTGGAGTTAAAGTGTTATTGACATTCATCTTGGCAATATACAGTACACTGCATATCTGAACATAACTCAGGAATAAACACACATTTTAATATCATCACACATTTCATTTTAAAAATATTAGCTGAATCTTCCATCTACTGAATTCAGAATTGATGCACACGGAAAGCAGAAATCAAATCATTTACAGAGCTGAAAACACAATGAATATTAACTAGGTATCATTTTCACCTAAATAACAATACAACATAATCGCTCGTACACATCATACACATACACGTGTAAATAGACTTCCATTGCACATACAGTATTTAATTTGAGTAAACAAACAAACAAAAAAAGGTTTAAATAAAATAAGAAAAAAAAACACATGCAACACACTTTTGCTGCAAGAAAAGTCAACATGAGGAAACAGTTTTGCTTACCAAACACCTTGTCATGGTTTGTATTTGTAGAAAATGTACAAAGGTTTCTTTCCCAGTGTCCTTGGTTTTGACCACAGATAAATTGCGTTGATACCAAAGCAAATCTACATTTAAGGTTTTATCTCTAAAACATGAAAGTAGTTATTATATCTGAGCTTCTACATTAAGATTATAATCTTCAGAGGCTGCTTGCATTTATGATTTATAATAGGTCCACCTCACCAGTGATAAACAGGGATGGAAAGGAGCAGTACGCAGTCCACAAAGCACAGAGCAAATACAAGACTACCTGTGGGATGCTGGTGACGGTGACTCTCAACTGATTTCTGAACAGTGGGCAGAAGAGGAGCTGCGTGTCTGCACAGGTAAACATCAATAGAACTACTGGATCATAACACACACACACAGACAGATAATGTTAGCCATTCCATCCTCATTTTTGACTCTGACACAGTTGGTCTGTTTGCACTATTAAAAGCTGCAGATCAATCAACATGCTTCAGTCCTTTTGTCCCTCCGTGGTTTTCTGTCCTTGTCCTGAGAAGCACCTGATTCGACTGCATGTTGCTGGTGTAGATGTGCAGACAACTCCCTTTCATCCATCTTCATTATTGTCTGTTCACAGCGTCTTATTGTTTGTTCAAGGTGTCTTCTTACAGACAAAACCTGTGATGTACTCCAAAAGTATAGAACTGTGAAATCACATAGAAATAGGTACACACATTTTTTTCTCAATGTATTGATTTTTTTACATCACAATTATTTGCTATTTCATTGGATTAAAAAGGGATATTTATATTTATTTTGCTACTCCATAAGCCATAATATTTCCTAAAATTCACCTAAAGTCAACTGGCTGGAGTGCACTTTCACATCATTTTTTACCATGCCAACACCACACAGTGCTTTGAGTGCCTTCCAGGTATCGGCTGCCCTTTGCCTGAATATACTCTGACTGATGCCTAAGTTGACTGTGGTGCCAGATATGTACAGGGAGGTAGCCATGATGGATACCGAAGCACCAAAATAAAAGTGTTTGGAGCACCTGTAGGCCATTGTATCGAAATAATAGAAAGTGCCATAAAGGATGAAGAACACTCCTTGAGAAATCCCAGTGGTGGTGACTCGCTTCTGACTTTGAATCCTTGGGGTGGAGAAGGAGCCGCCACCCTGTGTTATGCTCCTTATGTGTCTCTTCAGATAGCAGACCATGGAAAAGCTAGAAACTGTCATTATACACAGACAGAACAACATATACACTTTGGTGAGGTTGAAACAAAGATCATTTACATAGTTTAGTCCAGTATGATGGTCAATCATCTCTGTCCATGTGCCATTGATATAAGTGAAGCTAACTGGAAATATCACATTTGCAATAGTCACAGCACCTCTGAACCAGAAGAACATCCTGTCAAGAAACAAAATCACATAGATGACAGACCTGATGTTCCTCTTTACCCAGATCAAAAGAGCTTGCTGTGAAGGAACAATCTGGGTGTAGTAGTAGAAGTTCAGCCAAACAGAACATGTCATGCTAGTATGCACATAGTACAGCAAAATAATCCAAGACACAAACGCTTCAGAGCTATTCTGTACCATAAACAAAACATACACTAAAGCTAAAGTGACAGAATACATAGTTGAGCACCAGACAAGAAATCTCAGGAGCATCTTTAAAGGCTGCTTGACTCTTTGTCTGTTGCATGGTGGAAAGATCAAGCAACGTGCATAGAAGATGTTTGCAGTGAGGTTAAAGAAGATGAGAGGGCCGTTGATTAATATAAAAGTTTTGTCATCCAAATCAATAAACTGACGCTCCATTGTTGGTTTAAAAAAAGTCCAAAATATCAAAAAGTAGTTGTGCCTCTGTGTGTGTGCTCAGGTCTTTTGAGCGTTAGACTGTAAGAGACCTCATAGGAAACCAGGAACCAAATGTAAATAGACCAAAAATCATCATTTATGTAAACAACTGTACCCACAAAGGAAGGAATATCAATGTAGCATATGTGCACCTTACGTGACAACAGCACTACACGGTATTTGCACTTACACTTACAATAAGTCTACAACACAATTATATCCAACAATAGTGTTCAATGAGAAAGATCAATAACACTTTTATGTCTGTCCATTAAGCACAGCATGCAAGCATATAACCAGGCATAAAAACTGGAAGCAGGAGAAGGCTAGCCTAACCATAAACAACAACATTAACAACAAAGGCATTCAGGCCATCACTTTGTGTCTGACTCCTTACAAGTAAACACAGGCAGAGGAAATTATGGCTATTGCTAATGTCACTGGAAAGTGATGCAAACATAGGAAATGAAACAGAAAGACTTAGCTTGGTTGTGACAGTTGCATCGGTGCAGTTTTCGAGGTCCATGTACTGTAATGGCTGACAACAGAACTGACAACTGTTTAATTCATATTTTCGTCAGTACTGTACAACAGCATGTCATGCTGTTCACAGTGATTTATTTCTGGCATTCAGACCCAAGGAAAATCTGGTAAGTTTTTTGGCTTCAAAATTATGCAACGATAAACTAAATTTTACTCATTTATTTGCATGTTTCATTTCATAATGTGGATAGTGTATACAACATTTGAAATGTTTTCCCTCTACCCTAAACAGCACTCAGCTTCATCATTTTGTGCAAAAAAACACTGTGATTTCGTGATCAAGTCCACAAAGTTAAGAAAAAATAGATCACTTGAATCATATCGGCCTCCAACTTCTGTAATAGACACAATAAAGAATAAAGGGGAACAGATACTCTGACCATTATTATATACTTTATGTCAGCATGTGTTTAATAACAGAGCTAGCCTATCTCGTTACACCATATTTATATATACTATATTTTTAGTAAATATGTTTTTTATTATAGTACAGTAAAAGGATATCAGTACCGTTGATTTCACATTTAAGTTTGCTGTTTTATTTCATATCCAACACTGTACAATTAACTTTCAGTAAAAGGAAAAAAAAATCCCTTGAAAATATGTATCAATAAAGGTTTTGAAGTATGACAATAATCTGTATACAATAAAACAGTAACATTTTATGTCATATTTTACGGTCTTTTCCTGTCATGGTTTGACAGTTTTTCACCACAAAATCTACAGACATTTCTAACAGTGCACATATGAATGTATTGATCTTCTCTTCAAACTCCAAACGAAACAAAATTTCTGAAAATGTTGAATTATTACTTTTACTCTGCCTTCTTTCTACAGCTTAGGTCAAAGCATACAAATATGTAGGCTGTATGGTTTTGATGTAATTTTACCCAAATATAGTGGTGAGCCATAATATTGCATACATCACCCTACAGGAAAGTAACTTCATCGGATCGCAGTACATGTAAAAAACTTCCTCCACAAAGGAGGAAATATTCATATAGAATATATTTGTCTTACAAATCAGGGGTGCATTTTTGCATCGCATGGAAGGTCTCATTTTTAAAATTATGTTATGACAAATTGGCAGTAGAAATTGCTTAATACACAAAATGCATATGGAAAGATTGAATTTAAGTTTGACAAAAAAATGATCTTATATCTGCTTATTAGCTTTTTCTGTAGCTTTCAGCAGCATAGTATTTATCATTGTGCGTCCTCATAACGTATGCAATCTTTAAATTACGTTACTTGTAATGACAACTGTGTAAACTGCAGCTGATGATTAAAACCTTGAGATGTGATTGAAAGCTTTGGAAAAAGCAAAACAGTGGCCTTGATTAATTTTTTTTTTTCTAGGGTGAGGAATAAACTCAAACTTAAAATACTTTTATCAAAATGTGTATGTATATTTTAAATGTTACGTGGTACTAAAATCATATACTGTATATATAAAAATGTACAATAAATGTTGTTTGAATAATTTAATTGTGTATAAACTATATGAATTCAAGCTCAAATTAAAATAATTTGATAAAAAAATGTATTTAAAACAACATTTTCATCAGAATGAAGTCGTCATGGAAAACTGCTTTGCAAATTTTTTTTTATTTAAATAAGCACATCTGACTAAAACGCCAGAATCAATAGATCATATAAACATAAAGAGAGAAAATAATCACATAAAAATAATACTCCATGTCAGAAATAGCAAACTAATTATGATACATCTTTACATTCAAACACTCATTGACAGCTATAATCCTTCTGGTATACAGATAATTATTCCTTACACACGTACACACACCACACAAACACCAATATTTAAAACACACGCTCTCTGTCACACGCAAACACACACATACACACTTAAAGCCACAGGTTTATTCCTCTTAAGTCCGTCAGTGTGTATGTATGAGATGTCAATTATGCTACATGTCCAGAATTTGGACATACAGGGAATAAATAAAGGTTGGCATCAGAATTCAAAGTTGTTCCTCAGTTTTTTTTTTTTTGGCATAAAACCAAACTTTGTGCATCTTTCAGTGGTTTGTTATCATCTTTTTTTTTTTTTTTTTTATCTAAGAAGAAGCTGATTATTTTCAAATCACAGCAGTGGCACGCACATTTCATTCATATTTCAGCACTTAACGGACCATTTGAATGTTTTCGCATGTTCTAGTCTATATGCTACACAGTGAACATCGTAACTGCCTCTATTTATCATTGTGCATTTCCAGGCAGCAACAACATAACTGGCAGATCTGCAAATAATTGTTTTTCATCACACAGAGACGTAAATGAGAATCAGCAGCTGGCTGGAAGCTTGCAAAAACACATTAAGCAGTCTTAACAGCAGCGATGTGATGTGTTAGGTGGAGTGAATGAGCTAAAACATGCAAAAACACTGAAATGGTCGCACAATAACACTCAAGGAAACATTTTACTTGCAAAAGTGTGCACTTACATAATATGCACACACACACACACACACACACACACACACACACACACACACACACACATTTAGTTTAGTTAGAAGTAGTCTCTTCTTCGTGAGTCATCACTGATGAAGGAGGGGTTCCACTGGGCTGGGTAGATGCAAGAGTGGCGAGAACCCGGCAGGCCTGTGAACGGATACAGGCCATTTCTCTCCAGGTCTGAGTTACGTAACGCAGGCTGAAAGAAAGCACACAGAAAGTTTATAGGATGTATTTAATTTAACAGTTTCTTCTTGTTGCATCCAAACACACAATGGAATAGTGAATATAAATGAAGCGAGTAAGAGATAAAATGAAAGCTGAATTGTGCGACTCCTTACAGAGTAGTAAATGTCAGTCATCTGCAGCAGGTTCTTGGTGCTGCCGTTCTCTTGCATCTCTATGGTCTCCCTGCCCCACTCCATGGATATTCGGTTATTTTTGGCGAAATCTGCATACGGGGACATCTGCAGGTCTCCACTCTTGAAGATGATCTTGTTAATGTCGTTCTTGTCTTTCCTTGAAGATGAAACAATTTCAAAATGTTAAAGGGGGGGATACTACTGATGAATAGATAGCTAATAGATACCACCATGAAACTTCCCATTAATCACTTACATTTTTATGAATTACAAGTTTCTAAAAATTTTATATTTAAATACACAAAGAAAGTTTCCATTAAATAATCCATGTTAGCCATGTTTGTAGAATTAAAATGTTATATAAATCAGACTATGAATGCTGTATGAGCAAACTTCTTCAGTTGTTTAGTTACATTAAGGCAATAATTATTAGTGTTTTCTTAATTTTTTATTTAAATATACATATGCGGCATTATCTAATGCTAACTTTGGTTGGAATATACAGGCATGAATAGATAATGTAGTAAAATAAACACCTAAATATATATCAAGTGTTTTCTTTATCTCAAAATTGACCAGTGCATTAAAAAAAATGTTTTTGCCACAGTTCATCCAACCATTGAAAGCGAGTGTTTTTTTGGTAATGCTGGTGAACTGGTTGTTCAAGCTACACTTGTTTTATAGTCTAGGTTCACTTGTTTTTTTTAATCATTAACTTGAAAATACAGCAGATTATTACACAAGTATCAACAGCGACAGCATTCTTACTTGCAACAGGTGACAATGAGAGCGATGACGAGGATGAGGAGCAGAGCGCCCCCAGCAGGTGACACTACGACTGCGATCAGCTTGTAAACTGCAACATCAAATAAAAGCATATTAAACAAGCGTACTAAACTAGTTTTTAAAACATGTTTTATATCAGAAAACAGTATGCTATATTTTGCATGTTGAGGGATTTTTAGGGCCACTTACAATTTCCGCAGTTGAATCCTCCAAATCCAAACATGCACCTGAAAAGTCGAAACATAATCTGCAGTGAGAATGTGGTCTTAAATCTTTTAGTGTAACTGGATTCATACTGTGAGGAGAAAAAAAGAGATGAACTCACGGAACGCAAGTGCCATTTTCCAGCTTGTAGCCATCCCCGCATTCTGAAACAAGAAGTTTTGTTCCATAGTTATAAAAGAGCTCTAAAGCTAAAATGATTTTGCATATTTGAAAGAATCAACTTTAATTGCGTGGCGTCTGAACAGTCAAACACAAACACGTGCTTACCTAAGCAGGACTGGTCCTCGGGGTTGTGTTTGTAGTATCCTTGCAGACACTGGCAGTGGGCTGTACCACTGTCGTCTGTGCAGGTGGAGCGCTCTGTATCACACTGAGTCTTCTGGGCCACACACAGACTTTCCACTGGAACACAGTGTGGACACAATTAGACAGTCAACATGAGTACCACATGAGTAGTCCTACATAGAAGTGCTACTGAGCTCATGTCATTTGCGATTCCCAGGAGAATATGGTTGTGAAATATAGCAGATGGTTGATGAAGTTTTTGAATGACATAATGATGTAACTGTGTGATATTGTCTCAAATGCATCATGCTATCTTTCACGAGGGGGGGCTATTTATGGCTAAAGTGTGCCCTCTAGTGGCTGTAAACATACTTACAGTAGTAGTAAAGTAGCAAAAACTGTATTTAATTTGGCTATAATTAGAAAAATATGGTGACAAAACATTGTGATGTTCATTACACTTACCGTGATAGTCGAGCTGGTGGTGGAGGACCATCCGACAGTGAGCCAATGAGGAGTTGCAGTTGCTGAGAAACATCTGAATGCTGTTGTTGACCTCAGCACTCGTCACATCGGTGGAAATGGAAAACATGTTGACAGCTGAGATACGAAGCCCGTCCTCTCCTCTGCGGGGAGGAGGTCAGAGGTCAGTACAGAGATCTCCGCTGACAGCTGAATCATTTAGCCTGATGCTTTTTTTTCCTCAGTTTTAGTTTTTCGTACTCTGAAACAGACCGTCCAATGTTTTCGTTGAAAACAAAAGAACAGAATGGTTTGTGGATCGCAAGAACTTACTTCTTACTCAGCAGGGAGCGGCTGTAACCTCGAAGGGCTGACAATGAAGCATTGAGCTGAGGTGGAGAAAGGAAGACAGTGTGTGTCAGATATAATACACATAAGCCTTATGGATATTTTAGCAGAAATGAGGCAATGCGGTGATGTGGACCGCCTCTCACCAGCAGAATGATCTCTCTCTGGATCTCATGCACGGTGGTGCTCTTGAAGATAACAGGATCATGTGGCTGCTTCTTAACACTAAAAGTTCCCAGAAACGTCTTTGCTATGGAGATGAAATGAAAAACTGTAAGAAGGGCTTTGGGGGAAAGAACTTTGACTTTATTATAACAGACTTTAAGCTTTGATATTTTTGTCATCTATGATTGAATTATTGTTAAATGGGTTTTTTTTTTTTTTTACCTCTGGTGCAGGTGCGTCCGTCTTCCAGGTCAAAGCCGAGCGGACATTCACAGCTGAAGGATCCTCTTCTGTTCACACACTTGGACCCGACCGGGCAGGGGTTGTTCTCACACTCATCCATATCTAGACACATGCAGGTGATACAATATTATATATTATATAAGAGCCTTCATGGAATCCATAAACCTGGATAGTAATCTTAATCCTCAGCGATATAAGAAGAAAAATATTTTGGACTTTTATTGTATACTTTTCTGCTTTGGTATACTGAAACATAAATCCTGCATTGCACATGTTGTAGTGGTAGAGGAGAAGAGAAGCTCACCCTGGTTGCAGGTCGGTCCTGTCCATGCCTGCTGACACTGGCAGGTGTATTGATGTATTTCATAGCTTACACACATCCCTCCGTTCATGCAAGGGTTTGACACACATGGGTTTTCTGGAGTTCAGAGAGCAGAGCAGGCATTTTAGTATAAAACAGAGGAACCCTTTAAAAGAGTTAGAAACGGCGCAATCATTTGACGCACATAGTGGTTTCACACCACCATCTATTATGTCTCATTAATCTCCTATTGTTAAATATAATGTTATATATAATGTACACTTTCACGCCTTATCTTAGTCAGTATTTTTCTGTTTTTGTGATAGGTGTGTTGTTGTTTTTTTCTCAGTGCAGCACTTTAACAATCAGGTATAAAGATCAGTGCAGTATAATCAGCCTCACAGTCATTAATTTTAAGTTCCAACTAAACTAAACTAATAACCAACCAATAAATATAATAATATAAAAAAACACTGTTATAGCTATATATAAATATGTCAAAGTAGTAACTGACGTGTTTAGGACTATTGCCAACCCTTAACCCAGCCACTGACATTTTAAGAATTGAATTCCATTTATTTGTCAATTATATTTTGTGCATCTTTGTGCAATTTTATACCTGATAATAAAAGGAACCTTATTCAATCTAATTAGACATGTTTTTTTTTCTTCGTGGCATTCATTTTTCATTGTATGGATGAATTTGAAATATGGGTTGTGTTTTTGAGTCCAGTCCATCTTTTCACAGCTCTGTTATTATCAAATACAACTTTTAAACAATAATCTACAACACTTATACATTTACATAAAACTGTGGCTGGCTGTATTATATAAAATATATCTGATCCGGTATGTAAGCAGCTCAAGCTTTTACATCTGCTTTAAACACCATAATTCAGTGAGATATCAGATTAAATTCTGTGGCATGAACTGATGTATTTTTATATTTACAGTTGGGTACAGTATTAGCTAGTATAAAGAGCACTAACTAAAGAAAACATGTTAAGAATCGGCAGTTAAAATGAAGGAAGGTTGTAATCTACTGACCTGGTAGTGGTGGTACCTTGGTGGACCTAAAGTCGGTGGGAGATGTCGTCACCACCAGCTCTGTGGTTCCTCTGTCTGTTTGTTTCCCGGTGGTCTGCTGGACCTCTGTACTCTTGGTCGGGGTGCTGTGGGTGTAGGTGGTGGTAATGTGCTGGCTTTGAGATGTGGTGATCCCAAGAGCGCCCGTGCTTGTTTCTACCCGCAGAGTGGTGGTGTTTGTGGGCTTAGCCATCCTAGTTGAAGGCCCCTGGGTTTGGCTGGGTGCTACACGGTGAGTTGGGTGCATCGTACTGGTCTGCAAGGCAGTGGTGGAGGACGCGGTGGTGGGGGGCGTAGTGTACAGGATGGTGGCCTCGGTAAGTGACCCTGGAGCAGAGCTGCTAGCAGCGCTAGTGAACCTGGAGGATGAGGTTGCAGGTAGGGGAGATGGTGTAGTGGTGGTGGTGGTGGTGGTGGTGGTGGTTGGGGGGTTGATGGAGGCAGTGGCTTTAAATGTATTTTCCTCTGTTATATGTGATCTGTGAAAGAGAAAATAAACCAATCAAGAGCCATTGTCATGCTTCCAACATCGGCTAATGAGGCTCAGGACTGACACTACAACTGTACTGATTCATAGTGAAGGCTAACTTGTCAGCAGGAGGCGCTAGGGCCATAATAATGTCCGTGCATGACAACCAAATATCTTTCTTTGAATCATTATACTCTTATATATTTAATTATAAATACATTTTTTTTATTTTAATCAATAAAAGGTACCTTTCTGTGACAGTGACAGGCGTGCTGGTGGGGAAGACCTCAGTAATCAGCGCTGTAGTGTCTGTTAGAGAGTTGTCCAGTCCAGATGTACTACTGCTGACTGTAGGGGGTCCTGTGGTCAGCCCAAAGCCCACGCTTTGCTCACTGGTCTGTGATGAAACCCCCTCAGTGCCTTCCTGGTTCTCAGTGCTCGAGCTAAGGACTCCTGTGGAGGATTCAGTGGAGGTTCCAACACTAGAGCCCGACCCCTGGTCTGTCCCGGAGATGTTTGTAGGACCTTCTGCAGGTGAGGTGATGGGAGGTGTGGACGAAACGGACACTTCGGATTGGTCTGTGCTGGGCTCTGTCACTCTGAGAGGGGGTGTCGAGTTGGAGGTCTCCTCCGATGTTGAGGTGTGCTGATGGCTGGTGCCATTAGGTTGTCTGGTTAAACTGTGGGTTCCTCTGGGCCCCCCTGGGCTCCCAGTCTCCGGGAACGTCCCCTTGAAAGAGGAGGTCATGTGCTGGTCTGCTGTGTCCCTGCTGTCCGTCCTGGTGGACAGGGCACTGTGGGTATAGTCCTCAGTCTCTGTAGCCTTAGCAGAAATACCCCAGGTAGAAGGGGGCTGATGGGAGTTGGAGTCCTCTGTAAAGACAGAGGAGGTGCTGTTGCTGGAAGAGGAGGTGACAGACAGCAGGGTCCTCTCCCCAGCTCGGGTGATGGTGGTGGAAGTGTAGGTGCTGTCGGTGTGGAGGGCTGTGTGGGACATCGAGGATGAAGCATCTACTTGTCGGAGGGTGGCGTCTGGGCTGTCCTGGGGCAGTCTGGTCTCATCTGCCAACATAAAGGAACTAGTCTCCGAGGACACAGCAGAGGAGACATCTGGCACCTGGTCTGTGTTAACAAAGTCTTTCCAGTCCCGGCTGCTGCCGGTGCTGCTGTCGGTGCTGCTGTCGGTGCTGCTGCCGGTGCTGCTGCCAGTGCTGCTACCGGTGCTGCTGCCGGTGCTGCTGCCGGTGCTGCTGCCGGTGCTGCTACTGCTGCTGCTGCTGCCGCTGCTGCTGCCGGTACTGCTGCCGGTGCTGGTGCCGGTGCTGCTACTGCCGCTGCTGCTGCCGGTACTGGTGCCGGTGCTGGTGCCGGTGCTGCTACTGCTGCCGGTGCTGGTGCCGGTGCTGCTACTGCCGCTGCTGCTGCCGCTGCTGCTGCCAGTTCTGCTGCCGCTGCTGCCGGTGCTGCTCCTGATACTGCCGCTGCTGCTGCTGCCGCTGCTGCTGAGGATGATACTGTTGGCGCTGTTGGCGCTGCTCCTGCTGGTGGTGCTGGTGCTGCTACTGCCGCTGCTGCTGCTGCCGCTGGTGCTGCCGCTGGTGCTGCTGATACTACCGCTGCTGCTGCTGATACCGCTGCTGCTGCTGATACTACCGCTGCTGCTGCTGATACTGCTTCTGCTGGCCTCAGTGGTGGCTATAACAAGGGTGGAGGTGAGTGGCTCAGTCGACAGGCTTATGGCTTCTAGTGACCTGCTGCTTGTTTCTGTGAAGGTTTGTGTCTGCTCAGTGTCTGCAGAGAAAGAAAAAAATACATAATAATACATAAAACATTCTGAGGGACTTTTTTAAATTAATGTTTCACAGCATTACTACTTTTTTTGTTATCCTTTTGTGATATCAAATGTTAACCAACTTCAATCTTACTTAAAACTTAATGTAAAATAAATTGCCAGTAAGAAAAGAATGGTTTCCATTGTAGTACCATGTATGTAGAATAAAACCTCTCAAAATAATAGTAATAATACCAACCGTAGTAACAAAAGCCTTTGATTCAGAAAGAAAAATAAACAGGAGAAATGGACTAGGTTATTTAATCCCATTTCTTTTACCTGTTAACGTCTCATTTCTAAGTATTTATAAAAGTGAAATTTTGGCAAACTGTCAAAAGTATCTATTTCTGTACCGTCTGATTATATGTGATAGAGCCTTTACTTGCCCAGATTTAAAAAGTGTTGTTCTTCAAAGTTGGTTTAAATTCACGTCCATTAAAATGTCTCTCATAAATATTAAATCCTTTGCAAATCCATTGGTTTTTAGTGTGAATCCATTGGGTTTAAGTAGTTTTGGTGTTGAGGTTTTCCAACATAAAACAGCATTATTGCTGAAACAATTAGTCGATTCAACTTTAAAATCCTTTAAAACCTCATTCAGAAATGCCAAGACTGCTTTTTTCTGTTTTACATCACAGTTTGTTGAACGCATGGGAACTATTTGTGAAATTTGTGATTACAGAACAATAATCAAACCAAACTCAAGAAGTCAGAAGACATCCCTCATTATTTCTTAGCTGCCTGGGATGTATATATATATATATATATGTATAACATTACACATTAAATTATTAATTAAATTAGTTTTTTCGAGTAGCTATGTACTCAAATCAAACATCCTTCCCTTTAAGGGTCAGCAGTCAGCAGGGTGGCAATACAGGACATCCAACCCACTGTTACTTGAACCAGGGTTATTTCACTCAGTGACATTCAGCTCTTCAAAAAAAACACACCTTCTCAATAATACTAATTTTATGGGTGTTTCTCTACAAACAAACTGTTTGTATTGTAGCTCATTTCCAGCTGTAGCCACCAGAGGGTGCTCACCAGGCTGTGTCTGTCCTGTGCAGAAAGGGGGGGAAGATGCTGTCAGAAGTACTGTTGGTTGCTGCAGAGGCAATGATTTTGGGTGGAGAACAATTGGCAGCCGGGCTTGTCTACTCTAACAAAGGCATGAGGTCCTAAATATGGTGCTGACTGTCTCTGTTGGGATTCGGCCATTTCCTTCCTAAAGCTGAGCGAGCACAAGGCACTGGCAGAACACTGTCACCATGGATCTGGGTGTGTTTTCATTTTTAGTGTCTGTGGAGAGTTTTTTTTTTTGCTTGGCTCGAAATTGTTGTTAAGTCATAAAAACAACCAAACCAGAAGTGAAGTGTCAAGAAAGAATGTTGCTGTATAATAGGGATTGTTGTTTTACAGTTGACAGTAGAGATAGACCAGAACCAAATAGAGAGATTGCAATTACATTAGACAACTAGGCCCATTAAAAACTTAATCTAATGCCCACTCTCGGTGTAAATAAAGCTGTACTGTCAGTATCAAAACAGTGAATCATTTTTATATCAACTCATTACGTTAAAGATGTGTACAATGATATTTTGCCACTAGGCTGTGGAGCAAACTGTAGGACCCAACATTGACATATTATCAACCTTTAAAGGTCCAGTGTGTAAGTCTTAGAGGGCTCTGTTTACAGAAAGGACAGAAATCGAATTAAATATTCATAACTATGTTATCATTAGTGTATAATCACCTGAAAATAAGTTTAATATGTTCAGAATGAGCCTTTTACATCTAACAGACAAACTAAACGTTCTTTTCTCCTTCATGCTAGGAAGAAGAGGGTGAGACAAAAAGGATGCAACCCACAACTACAGCGCTGGTTGCCACTCAATCCTACACACACACATCCTTCAAGTTAATATGCTAACATGGTGGCAAAAATTCAAGGGGGGGTTTATTTTCATTTCAACCATATACACAGTACACAGTGAAACGAGACAAGTGTTTCGCCGAGGACCATGGTGCTACATACAGTATAACATAGAACATAGTGCAGACAGGACTACGGTAAAGTGCATGCACATTAGCATTGTCATTAGCATTGTACACATGAGCTACATTTGTTTGTTTGCTACCATGTTTCCTTTTTACACATCCAGCAGACAAGTGGTCACATTAGTAATCATATTTCTGTTCGGTTCGTCACTCTGAGGGACGCTTTTCACTTGACACTTAGTCATATGATCCACCGTTGATATAATAAAATGATTGATGGGTGCGGCTTTAAACGCATCAAACGTGCTGAGCGGAGGTGCTAAAACATCAAGCGTATGTGAGAAATTGTGAGAAAATCAGCTGGGCACCAAGTCTGTGTGAGGTCTTTCTCTGACGTAGAGGTTTTTTTCTGTGCCTATCAGTTATGCTGTGCTTTTTGACAGCTTGTTATCTGGCCTGCCTCCAGAAGGCCAGGACTGGAACAACAATCCACTGAGGATAAGTGTCGGTGCTGGACAGCATCCTGACGTCCAATAGACAGCAACCGGCAGCCACCATCCAAAACCAATGGAGGGGAGAGTTCAACTGCAGAACAGTCCGTCCACTGGGAGTCTGTGGGAAGAACTGGGCCACTAGACTCTATTTTTTTCCTCTCACTTCCTCTGCATGTGTCTCTCTCGTTATTTCATTTGCTCTCTCTGGATCCAGTCCGGGCAACAAAACTCAGACTGGAACGTGGTGCTGGCAACAAGTGGCGGACACTCCCAGATTCTCTGCTGTTTATCTCTCAGCTCTCAACTATTAACACGGCTGTCAGTGTCGTCTATTCACATCTGTTATACTTCAGAAACTCTGCCTGTTAACTTAAGCAAGTGCAATGCATGATATAGCATACTGATGAACGTGGTATGATGGAGCAGTGTAATGGTTGATTTCTTGTTGCCAACAGATCATTTGTTGTTGTGGACTTTGCTTTACTGTTATGGCTGCCACCTCTATGGCAGTGAGTTGTGTCTGACAGCTCAGTTTCGTGGGTTTGTCACTAGATGAATGTGACCTGAAGACCTGGTGGGGCAGGAAAGGTGAATCTGGGGGAGGAAAGTGAATCATTTCCACTTATTACTCTTTGCCTTTGAGCAAAACATCTGGCCTCTACGTTGTTTCTGTAGAAATGTGCTGGGCAGCTCTCAGTATGAATGAGTCAAACATGACTAAAAGCAAGCAGAAATATCACTGGACAAAAATCTTTACAATGTCCAGTCTTATCACTTCAAACTAAAGTCTTAAAAAAGGGGCCAGAATCTCAGTCTAATAGTCAGTTTTGTGTATCTCTTACAAAAACTGTAGTTTATATTTATAGTTTGGTTTATAGTCTAGAATGTCGCAAAAACATAGTTTTCATTACAAAACTGCTATAGTCACTCTGATGGAGAAAACAGAAATATCAGTAGTACTAGTAATAAAGGTAATAATATGTTAATAACCACACAAGTATCTAACTGTATTAAGGTGATGAAGATCCAAGAAATACCTAAGAAATACTTCACTGTAACTTTTTTTAGGTTCAAAGAAGTACGTTAGTAGCACAGTGTATGTGTAGGGGTGACTGTGGCTTCTACCACAAAAGGTTTTCTTCTCATAGTGTGATGAGTGGTAGTGGACCTTACGCACAGGGACTTTTATATGAAATCACTCAGCTGTGGAGCTGTGAAATACAGTGTGTATGTGGTTTCCCTCAGAATAGCTCATCTGCAGGTTCTTTTGTAGGGACAACGTAATGAATGTTTTTACATTGATTCAACTCTTCTGTCTCGCATGCGGCAAAGGTGATAAGATGCTCGAACCAAAGTCAGCTGATGAACAAACATCAAGAGTTTTTGTGGCCACAAACACCTCAGATTAACTTCTTACAAGAAACTTGTTATTTAGATCACGGGAGTGTTTATTGGTACCATATTTGACATTAAGTATAAATGCCAGTCCTTGTTCACTGAAATGGCGCCAGGATGAAGTGGTGGGAAAATTTCTATCGCAGAAATCAAGTCTGATGAGGATTTTACCCTCTTCTGTATCAGAAGACATGCGCATACAGCAATGAGCCTTAAATAATAATGATTCAACTGACTGGAAACGTCAACAATTAACTTAATTAAGCTTCACAAAGGTAAATACTTTGTGTTTGTCTCAGTTCACCGTGGTACTAATCTCCTACTTTTGGGTTTTCAAACTGTTGGTCGAGCAGTTAAAGCAGTCTGCATAGTCAACTTGGACAACTTTTTTGCAACTCTTTTTGGCAATTTATAGAGCAAGCGACGGATGAATCAATTGAATAAATAATAAACAAATAACTATAAAATGACTTGTCTTTCTCTTCAGATGTTTATTTGTTGCATCACTATCAACTGTAATGAGTCTGGGCATTTCCTTATACATGGTTGTCCATATTAAGTTGGAATAAACTATTTTTACCTCTTCTCGTTAAACGAATGTGACAATGTGATTTATTCTTGATAGATAAAGTCTATCTTCTCAAAACTTATATCACATATCACAGTGAAAATTAAACCACAATTAACCTGATGTGTACAAACAGGAATAAAATGAGGAAAACAAAATTATTCCAACTTTATGGACAACAGTGTAGATGTGTGTGTGAATGTGTACATATTGGTATATACATAGATCCTATATCTTCCCATTTATACTCCCACAACTTATCTACATGAGTGTACAATTATCTCTGTGAGTATATACATCACATAACAGGTATGTAAGTTGGGAATTTCTTGGTTCTTGTCACCACTGTGTTTATGTTGAAGAACATAATAAAAAATATTATTTAAATAAAGAGCAATGCACTTCTTTCACGACTGATAGACTGATTATCAGTTGTTTAGCTGTGCATTTTTATTTCACTTCTCCATGATAAGTGAGTGTAAATTTAGATACATACAGCTGTAATTAAGAGATTACAAAATATCAAGAGACCTCCAATATGCTGGGTTCCTGTTGTAAACCCCAACTACAGCTCAGTTTAATGAAAAGTACCTCTAATTTGCAGATGAAAGTAATTCTCATATGGGAATAAGGGGGTAAAACTCAGCCAGCTGAACTAACATTTGGTCTAAAAAGTTACACTTGCCATTGCAGGCCTCAGTGACTGAGATCTTACCGAAGTTTCCAGCAGCAGCAGTGTGTGTTTCAGCAGTGTGTGTGAGCAGGATGTTCCTCTGTGATGGTGATAAACTCTCGCTGGAGTATGAAGTTGAAGTTGCATTGTTTTCCACGTCGCTGACTTCATCTGTGGCGGTTGAATAATCAAATCCTGCCGTTAACGAATCCGTGCTGTTGTTACTGGGGGTCCCTGCCCCGAGGGGGGGCGGTAGACCCAGCAGGAGTACCGCCAGAGACAAACCGAGGACGTGATTCAAAAACCACGTTTCCATGATTTCCAAGACCCCCAAAACGGTCGGCGATAGTTTCCGTAAAGTCGAGAAGTAGAGGCCGGGGAGTCTCCCGGGGACACCATGAGAGGAGCGCTCCAGCTAAATGTGAAGTTTTATAAATAAAAAATAAAAAAATGAGATAAATCCTGGTTACAGGTCCGGAGGAGGTCCGCTGCTCCGACGGCGGGGAACGGAAGATAACAGAGCCGCTGCACCAGCCTGTTATCACAGCGGAGGAGCCCGGGCTCCTCCTCCTCCTCCTGCTCCTGCTCCTGCTGCACACACACACACACACACACACTTGCCAACAGTCTGCAAGACTTCATTCTGTCCTGTTATTCAAACTCAGTGGCTGCTTCTGCTGCCTTCAGGTGTTGTCGGAAGTCCTGCAGTTAAACAATTGCCATGAGACACTGATGCTTCACAAACTCAAAGCAACACTGCGAGTAAATGTGACTGTTTTTGGCGTTTTAGCGCCTCCAGTATCAAAGTGCAATACCACTGTCATACATACTGTATGGACAGCTGTACACGTGTATTTGTTATTATTATATTACTTATGATCAAAAACTAGTCAGTAGACCAGTTTGCCAACAGCCAAACATCGAGCAAGTACGACAATACAAGACATATTCTTTAATATTACCTTCTAGTTTAATAGCAAGAAGCCCAATGTTTGTCTTTTAGACTTTTATTTCATGAACTAAAAGTCAGTCCCAGATTTACTCTTATCTGGCGGCCTCTCATTCAGTCACCCTTTCCTTTTCTCTTCTTAGCTTCCTCTGTCAAAGTCCCCCTCCATCTTTTTGCACCTGCCATTATCATAGAGGCTGCTAAGCTCCAGTTCTGGCACGACACTGGCTCTGCTCCCCATCTGCTTTCACCCGTGCTCCGGGCCTTATTTTCCCATTGACTGAAAACACTTGCCCCAGTGCTCTGAGCTCACAGTCCGGGCATCCCCGGAAACAAACTGAGCTAACGTTACCTAGCAGCAGCTACAGTTCGCTGCAGTTTACTTTGCTGTCCATCAGGAAACTCTTTAAATCACAGAGGGTTGAGGGAGAGCAGCTGGAGGACATCAGAGTGAAAACCAGACAACATTTTCTCCATAAAATATGATCCAGTTTCACCAAAATCAGTGAAATAGTTAGTGGTGTGTGACTCAGTGCTGTAAAGTGTTACGTACTTCTCGAGGGTGATTGTACCTGGAGCACAAAGTTACATATCATGAGAATAGACATGAAAGAGACACCATTCGCCTGATTACATATCAATGGAGCAGCAAAATTATTTTAAACCTGTTATTTTATGTCAGAAAAAGTTAAAAAGGAGACAAATCAAACAATACAATGTTGACATGGCAACCAATCAGTGCCATTAAAAAATAATAAAATTATTAATTATATAAATAAATAAAACCAATGACAATCTCACAATTTCAAGTAATATCATGAACGTAAAGTCACTTCTGACTTACCAAGTAGTATCACAACTGAAGCCCAGGATAATGTCCTGAAATGTCTTGAAATCAGAAAATGTTCATATTTTTGAAGCTGAAATCAGGGAATTTGGACAGTTTTTCTTAAAAAATGAATAAACACTGTTTAATTCATTATCAAAATAGTCTGGCGATTCATTTAATAAATAATAAACAAGAAGAACCTAAAAGAGCACATGAAACTTCACAGAAAAGCTTTCAAAGGGGTTTCGAGGGGAAAAAAAGTATCACCAATAAACTTATCGTTTTGACTGATTTTAGTGACTAGTAAGAGTAGTACTAGTATTCACAATTTTACAAAAAAGAGTGAGGTAAACACAAAAGTGCATTACATTACTGGAATAGAAATACAACTCGAATACATTCATGTAATGTTGCAATGTTCAGATCTCATTTGCTGTATTTCTGTCTTACATGAGAAAAAGCCAGTGGTGGAAAGAAAGTACATTTACTCAAGTAATCAACTTTAAGGTACTTGTACTCAGTCATGTAACTCTGTTAAGTCAAAGAGAGGCATTAGTACCTGTTTAATAGTCATATTATTGGCCAATTCATAAAATTAAGTCATTCCTCATGTCTCAAGTGAGCCGTCTTTAACTTCCAAGTCCAAGTGGAGTCTCAAGTCATTTATTGTCTTTTTATTTTATTGTGTATGTCAAGTCAAAACAGTGACTGGAGTCAACATGAATAGGTTGAATCTCTGAACTTACACCACTTGAATACTGCACCCTCTACTGCACTACATTTATTTGATAATATAAGTTACTAGTTACTTTACAGATTCCGATGAATATAACAAAACATAATCAACGACTAAAATATGATAGAATATTATAGTTTAATACAAAACTTCATTGATTCACATGCTGCCCAGTGAATAAACAAAGTGGTTGAAAGTAGCTCTGTCTTTACGTGCTTCAACATTAAAGTGATGCACACATTAATGAATCAATAATTATAATCCGTTAATATAATATGCATTATCCTGGAATGGGTCATTTTGCATAGTGACAGTATTTCTACACGGTGTCATTGCTACTTTTGCATAAGTACAACATCCAGGTACAAATATTTGTGTCAACAAGTACATGTTGTTCAGTCCTGACCCAAAAGTGCTTTCTATTGACACCACTGATATTTCAAGCATTATCTTTGAACTGAGATTCAAATATTAAAGTGCACACTGTGCACAGTCCCATCCTTCACCTCACTCACACTAAGATCAAAGATGGTTGTGAACAGAAATAAGTCAAATTCTTGGTACTGACAGTCATCTAGAAAGAAGTTGATGATGAAACCGGGTAGCAGTATCTTTACAGATCATATGCATGTTGCAGTTGTAACAACAAAATGCTAAGAGGAAGTGGTTTTCACAGCTCTGCGCTTTAGCTGCTACAACAGTGACTCTGTAACCTGTGATGCACCCAGTTTACCCTGGAAACATGACCTTGTGTGATACAGAATATATTCAGCATGTGTTTTAAAACAAATCAAGAACTGTCTCCAAATTACTTCTAATTCCTTCTTTTATAACAAGAGCTATTCGCCGATCTGATGATCTTCAAGTGTTTGATCTTCGGGAGAACAGGATTCTGTTGGCTGTGATTTTTAACAGGAGAGTGCTTTACATTCATGTAGAAAACTTATTTTCCTTTTGTCACTGTCATCTGACTCATTCTGGTCATATTTGAGGAATTCCTCTTTGGCACCGCATTTAAACATTTACAGATTGGTCATAACTAGCTTCTCATAATTAAATGTTAATACATTTAATTTAAAAACAACATAACACCTAGATTATCAGTCTTCATCGGTGGGAACGGGAGGAAGCTGCTGCTGCATCTTCAACTGTCCAATTCTGTATCATTTACATAAAGCACTGTTCACTTTATTTTTTCTCTGCACTTGAAGCAAATGCCAGTAACAAATATGATGATTTTGTCATTATTGTAGGTTTATACCTCTGAAACATAACTGGTAAATGGGAAAAGCAACCAATAATAATAATAATAATAATAATAATAATAATAATAATAATAATAATAATAATATTAACAGCTTGGGAAATATTTTTCAATGAACAAAGAACTGCATAAAGGCAGAAGTGAACTAACATATTTTAATTAAACCTTCACATGTACATAGAACATTTGTGTGCAGAATGTGGTCAGGTGTGCAGTTGAGGCAGAAAATGTGGTTTCAAGCTGACAGCTATGACATGTAACAGGCCAGGAAGTCAGTCAGTGGAGTTGTGGTTGCACCATCTTGTCGGCCCCGATGAATGAGGACTGATGATGGCGGTGACGAGAGGCAAAGTCAGCATTTTCCTTTGTCAGCTGCTTGGTTTCCAGCCCGACACCGGGCAGAGAGGGTGTGACTACGATCTCATCCCGAGGAGATCCTTTTCTCCTGAAAGTCAGAGAAACAGTACAGAGAAATGGGTTTCAGGTGATGCACATAACTTAAAAAAAAAGATAAAAATTATCTTCTCACATTCTTTGAATTAGTAACACAAGAAGCAAGAGATAATGAGAAATACTTTAGTTTCAGTCTGACAGATAATTTAACAGACATTTCTTTGATGAATGACATTTAAATCCCTTATCTATTCATCACTCATTTATTCTTATAAATGTATTCATGGCTCATCATTAATACCTGCAAATGCTACTCAAGGTCGATTTGAGCCATTTAAAGAAGCTGAATCGAGCTGCAATACCTGCAAAAAATTAAAACTGTTATTAGAAGAAATTAGCTTCATTTCAGAAGAACAGGTAAGAATAACCTGTAATAATAGTAATAAAACATTTAAATTTACAACAGAGACTTTTCTTATTGTGTCAGTATTAAGGTTAGTTCACAAGAAATCCGATAGCAGAGCCAACACTGAGAAAGAGAAAACGCTGCATCCCATTGACCACCTGTGGGACAAATGCCCAACACTTGCAGAGCTTGTGCTCAGAAATGTCGTGAGTCAGACCCCTGAGGCATGCTGTAAATGTGGTGAGTTTAATGCACAGACACTGTGTGTCCCATCTAGCTATTCTAGAAATCCTAAGCCACAACAGCTGCCAGCCAGCCTGCCAGGCAAAAAGACCGCAAGTGAAACTTTCAGCCTGAGTACACTACCAGGTCACGTAGTTACACGTAGTTAAGTTCATGACCTTGCAAACATGCTATCAGACATAAAGAAAGACTTTTCCTCCTTTCAGCAGAAAGTAGATGGATAAAGTGAATATAAAAACACAATGTGTAGTGCTCACTGCTTATTAAAAATGGCTTAATAAAATGCCTTCCTATTTTCCATTTCAAAACAACTGCCTATACAACAAAACCTACTTTGCAGTTATAGATTTCCTTTTTTCAAGGCATCCAAAAGAAATTCAAACATTTGGAACAAGGTATTGGCCCTGATTTATCTAACTAATGACTAAAGTTCAGATCAAACCAAACCGAAGCCATTCTGGACTGATTCAGTGCATCAATTAAAACAGGTGGTTGGAGCTGATCCCAGCTGACATTGGGCAGCGTACACACAGGACAAATTGTCAGTTCGTCACAGGACAGACAAAAAAAAAAAAAAAAGATTCATGTTCACATTTATGCCTATGTGCAATTTAGAATCACCAATTAGCACAGATTAGCACAGACCGTTGCACCCAGAAAGAATCCACACAAGGAAAACAGAAACTTTACACAGAAAGGCCCCCAGATGACGTGGTGGTGTAAAAGTGTAGGTAAGCTCAGTGCCGGCTGCACTGTCAAAAAGCTACTAAACTGGAAAATGCTGCACAGGTGCACGTGGTAAATATGTGAAAGTCACAGAGGACTCAGGTCATGCTAACAGGACCTTACCATAAAGATCAGGCTAAACGTCCATGAATAGAAAATAAACTGATGGAAATACCTATAGGTAGTCCGGGACTTGTTTTTCCGATGTAGAGGAAGAGCAGCAAGGCAACGACTATGTTTGCTAAGGCATAAACCCACTGAATGACAAACATGATCAATATGGAGCACAGTGCCTGAAAAAAAAACAAAGAAATGATATGTTCATATTATTCATAAATTATGTATGTTAGCTCAAAATCAACTGAATAAAACAAAAACAATGTACAACATGTAATGTGTAACCTACCCCAATAAGAGCAACCCAATGGTTGCAGAACTTTGCATATAATGAATGCTGCATGGGTTTGATTTCCAAACTCTGGGGCTCTGTTTTACTGTCAGCACCTGAAAAATTTAATAAAGGGTCAGGTTCAACTAACCTCTATGGTCTCTACTCCTGTCTGGTCTCATAAAGGCTAGTGTTTGTTGGTTTAGGATGATCACCTGTGCTGTGATTGTGAGGCTCAGCTGATGAATCCTGCTCAGCGTGGTGTATTTCTGAATGCCAATGGTTTTGTGTTTCTTCTGCAGCCCTGGGCTCTTCGCCTCCACATTGCCTCTCAGCTTCCTCAAGTGGTGGAGCTGAACTTTTATCCTCTCTTTTCTCTTCTGGGAAAATATTGCCGTTTCGGTCCAAGCCATAGCTGTCCATCAGCTTCTGCTTAGTGGTAACATGAGCCTTTCTGCTCTTGCATCTACTGCTCAGTTCTTGCATGGAGGTGGTCTTCTCAGCCCCAGCATCAGCATTTGACATTGGGGGAAAGATCTGGTCCATGTCCTTGGTGAACTCCAACAGAGTGCCTTTTCCCTGCAAATTCTCGCCTGCGCTCCCATAGTTTGAAAAAGTGGCCTCTATTAGAGGCCTAGAGCTCTGCCTGGTTGACCTACGCTGGTTTCTTTTGGCCTGGATGAGAGGGTTCCTCTTCTCTTTAGTCTGCAGCTGAAAGGTCATCGCCACACTGAAGTAGGAGTAGTCGACGAAGCTGTAGGTGAGCATGAAGTTGATGCTGACGATGGGGGCCAGCACATTGACCTGACCTATGAAAATGAAGGCCATGGTCAGCAGGCTGGTCAGACAGATAGCTGCCACCGGAGTCCTGTTTGGGCCATTCTGTTAGAGACGAAGAAAGTGTCACAATGCAGAAAGTTACGGCTGCACTACACACATCATCTACGTTAATCATTGTTGTCAAAGAAACAACAACAAAATGTCTCAATTAAAATGTAGGATTAAGGGCACTAAGCTAAATTGGCCAATAAATTCTCACTAAATTAACTTGTTGATGTTTTAGAGATACATGGCTTACATACAAGTCAATACAATGTGGCTGGGACAAAGATTGTCCCATTCCTTATGACTGAGATTCTGTAGATCAAGAACTTGAACCTTTTGCCCAAAGGAAAACAGGTTTTGTTTTCTCACTACAGTACTGCAAAATAAACCATTTAATTGTCTGTCTACATTACATTTAATTAAATGTTAACAGTTCTACTCCACAATAAAGGGAAATTGGTCGATAATTTGACTTCCTGGACTGAATTTGATCATCTAAAAATAATTAAAAAAAGGTGAAACACCATCTGTAACGGGAGGACAAAAGCTAACGATAATTTCTCTCTCAAAATAGATAAATTGTTTTAACATGTGCTTTTTAGCCAGCTTGCTTTCACTCCCCAGGTCCTATCTCATGGTTTATAGGAGCACTACTGTGTGCCTGGCGGGCCTCCAGAGCACACAGTACAGGGAGCAGGGCCCTGCCCGTCGCCCCCTTCCTGCGTTTGTTCTAAAGCTTTGATTTGGGCCAAGATGTCTAGAGCCTCATTCCAGCCTGCTGAGAGAGGTCAGACACTGCTGCCATCCAGGGACCAGGGAAGTCTGAGGAAAAGTGGAGGTGGACGGGGTCAGGACATGGACGTGACTATGCGTGTGTGTGTGTGTGTGGTTGTAGCAGCAGCGAATCGTAACTCGTCGCTGTAATGCAGTCATTGTGCAGTCTATAGTTAGGCAGTCCTGTCATGGTTTCCTGTGTGAGTCCACCTACCACACCCCCACCCCCACACCCCCATACATCCAGGCTTCACACACACTTAGGTTACAATACGACAATTACTGCAGGTAATCGAGACAATATTACTATTACAAACTCTGCATGACTCATGATGATTTACCAAATAATTCAGTGATTATGCAATTTTAAGTTTAAAGATTCAGTTTCATTTTATTCAAAGCTACTTTTCCCACAATGGCTCGCTCACCACGGCTATTCAATATCTTGCTTTGAACTTCTGAATTCCTAACAGCTCCACCGATCAAACGTTTGTGTTGTATCTTTAGATAGTTGGGTTACATTTAAGTTAAGTTTACCCATCCTCGTGAAGGAGGCAGGTTGTGTATGCATCCGGAGAGAAGTACTGCCAGAGAAGGATGCTGTGTATGTTTGCACGTGCAAAGAGTTGAGATTAACATGAATAACATGAATATATAAGTGATATAAGTGATCTAATAGCTCAATCATGTAAACTAGATCAATAAATGCAGTTTGCTCAGTTGTCATAGATTTAAAAATAAATAAATATTGTTGGCATGTGAGCTCAGTAGCTGTTTATGATTCATCCAAAGTACTTTAAGGACTTCTCGTCCATGTTGACTTAAAAGATAAGCATCAAAGATGCTTTGATGCAATATGGTTGAAAGGTTGTGCAAAAAGGCCAGTATGTGGACCACCGGTTGGGGTTGTTTTGTCAAACTATTGCCAAGGTCAATAAATGAACGTTTGATGCTTAAATTATATTGTTTAAAAAGACAACGTAGCTTTTAGAAGCTTAACAGCCTGCTCGTCTACCCACAGACTTCACAAATTGAGTTAAGCTACGCAGATCTCGCTAGCTAGGCTAACTGATGGCAGACACCTGAAAAAGAAATCTATGAGTTTGTCCAAAATTGATAGGTGGTGCAAACTATTTGTCACTTTGGTGGTAAAAGGTCCATAATAAAATGTTGGGTCTAATAAAATGCCGTGTTAACCAGGTTCTATAATAATGTTAATGTCACTTTAAATAGAACAGTATTACTTCATTTGGATTATGCACAAATAATAAGTGAAGTCACTGGTGCAAAAACACACACCCTTACTAAGTAATCTGCATTTACATCATGGTGACTAGCTAATATTCAGTATACTTTCAATGTCCAGACATCCCTCCCTTTATGGCTCCATCCATCCATCCATCCATCCATCCATCATCCACCCACCCCTCTTCCCAGAAAGGCCAGAGCAGGGATGACCCTCTCTTGGGCGATGCACTGGAGGATCCTGGGTGCTCCATACAGGCCGCCCATGCAGGAAGCCAGGGAGGAGATGTAGAGGCCCAGCAGAAAGAGGAAACCCACCAAGGAGACCTGGAGGAAGAAGGAAAACAAACAGAGAGTGGAAGAGGATGGGGTGGGGTTGAGAGCTCACAACAGCTACACCCAGTTCAGTTCCGCTACAGCCAGCCCTTTATGAAAACAATGAGAACTAACCACTGATGGAGAAGTCAAGGCTTTTGAGTCAGTGATTGGTTAAAACAAAATCTATTTTTAATATGTGAGTATTATTAGGTGCATTTTATACACAGCTTTTCCTTTAATACCACACTGATTGTAAAATACTAGTCCTCAAATGTCATGTAGAGACAACTGGTCAGTAATCTTGTTTGCAGCTGGAGGTCTTCAGAAGCACCACCTACTGAGAGCTGTTCATTCATATTAGAACAATCACTGATTCATCTCACAGTTTAGACCCTGAGACAGAGACCACCCTCAAAGTAATAAATCAAAGTTACTCACATGCCTAATTTCCAGTGAGCAATTCATCGTTTTCTTTAGCATGCTTTGATTTAAGTATTAGACTTCACATTATTTAAGTTATATTAAAAGTACAAAGAAAATCTTGTTTGTTGAAATTAAATGATAAATTGAAGCCAGATAATTGAATTAAAAAAAAAAAAGTGCTTTTGGAGTGCTGCTATCTCAGTTTACACATGTGAATAAAAGTCTCTTCATAATCAGTGTGAACTAGTCAATTATAACATAGCCGAATACACTACACTAACTTCTGGTGTCAAGGGCTAACACCACACCTAATATGTCCTATATCATTTTACTTAACACTTCCTTTCTTACCAGTGATTTAACTTATCTTTTATTAAGTATATACTTCATTCATTTAGCTAACTGTATCTACCTACTCTGTAATAACTAAATCAAACGTCTTTATCATGCATGCAAATTGAATACCAGTGCACTGGTGAGAACATTTTTATGAAAAGAAAACCAGACAATGATTTGCCTGATAAAGGTGTCTGTACTGAAACTGTATTTGGAAGTAATCAGGTGCTTGTGTGACATGTTTCACACAATTACAAAAACAATTACAGTAAATGGCACAATCCAGCTCAGATGAATTGTTGAAATGAACTGTGTTGTGTGGATGGTTTGAGACTCTCCGACCACAGCTCGACTCACAAATACATGTAGCCATGTAGACCAAACTGATTCCATAACATACTGTATAGTAATGCAGTTACAATCAGATGACAGTAAAAACACATTTAGGAACTGAGAGGAGTAACACAACTAATAAAACAATTTAATCGAATTACCTAGAAGCACATAGGTCAACTGTATATGGAAAAGACCTGACATATAATCAATATTTTCAATGGTTTCTGTTTGATAACATTTTTAAGGATGGAACATGATCAATAAAATCTTTGATAAAGGATAGTATATTTAATATTTATCTTGACAGTGCTAGCTATGTAATATACATGATATTCTTTTCACATATGATATTCTTATCTCTTATTCTTATCATCAAGAAAATATATTTAAGGTTTAAGATTTAAAAAACTTATCATCTGTCCTAAAACCAGCCTTTAGTCGCTCTACCGCCAAGAATTAGACCACTGTGTGGCTGTAGACTACAATGATTCATCTCTGAATGCCACTTTGAAGCAGTAGGAAAAGTATGCTGCAGTATGGGTTAAGTGTGTGGGTTAAGTGGACAGTGTGTTTCTCCAGCGTGGGACACATTTGTCAGCTACCTGGCGGTGTGTGAAAGTGCTTGAGACAGCAAGTGTGGGTACCGGGACATGCCCAGTATTTTTCATGTAGCAGAGCATGGTGTAAATTATCCGGATTTCTGCATGACCTACATGTCAAGGCTGAGAACCACAGCACACCACACCAACAAAGAGGGCAATCAAGGGGAATCCCGTCACCTCATCCCTTCTGCTGAGAGTCCCTCTCTAAACAGGGTTGAGAGAGAAGTTTACCTTTTCTGCTATCAAGAAGTCATAACGCAGAGCTTCTCTGGTGCAGATGGCCCCCAGGAGGAAGACAAAGACCAGATACAGGAACCACCTGTGGGTCACCAACAGTACATCATGTAGAAATATTAAAAACTGCTGTTGCTATCTCACTCTTAATAAGGGAATTTGACTTCTCCACTGTCTGTTCTTTCCAATGAAGGTGGAAAAGTTTGCCCTTTTGAAGAGGTCTCACAATGTGGCGTGAGACCGTCATGAAAGTAAAATTAAAACACTTGAAAGTACCCTTTTGGATGATTCATACCTGGAGGAAGAGACTCCAGAGTGTTATATTTAAGAACTATCCTTGTCAAGTGTTATTAAATGGATGAAGACATTTTTATTTTCTGACATGTTGATACCAAAACTGGAAATGAGCCACTTCAGGCTTCAGTCTGTATGATTCCACAGCATTTCTGTGTCTGTGTCTGTGTACTTTCACAGCAACCCTCCTTATCTAGGTCAGTCTGTTCAATTTGACTGTAGCTGTAGTCTTGTGTACTGTGAAGCGTGGCGTTTTCCCATTTCACAGTATTGTTGTGTGTGTTTTTGTGTGTTGAGGTGTCGTCATACGAGGTGAAGACAGCTGCCAGCGTTCCCACAGGGATGTTGTTTTCAGGCCGCTGAAGGTCTGAGCTCATGTTGAAGCCTGCCATAACCCCTATGCACACACGCACGCACACACAGACCACAAAATTGTACAACACAAAAATGTATTTTTAAACTGCATGTGTAGCTGCAAGAAAAAAAGAACTGCTGCTGACAGGGCTGATAAGCAGTTCTTAATATAGAATGCACCCAGTATAAGAGGAAAACGAGATGATGGGGGCCACCTCACCTGTAGCAGCAGGGAAGAAGACCCCAAAGACTGTGAAGAAGGTTTCTCCTGGGGTGTAATCTGGCATTGTGTTACTGCTGAGCAGGCCAGGTGAATAACCAATGAACCCATGCTCTGAAACAGGACACACACAACGCACAGAGCACATAAGTTCTGAACTAAAGGGCAGGATTATCAACATGTGTTAATGGAGTAAACACTGAAAAGTGTTGAGTGCCGACCGCAGACAATTCTCAGCTGAAGAACTCTGTCCGTCATGCATCACGTCCCCTTTTTCACAGCAGCCATTTTGACATTTTGATTAAGGTTCAGTTCCATTCAGGTCAAACAGAGCCAGAGTTGGCTCACTGGAAAGGCTCTGCTGCAATAATAAATGGAACTGAACCTCAATTAGTATCATTGGAAACACCTGTGTTGACCTCACTATTTCATGTTAAAATGGCTACTGTAAAAAATGTCTGTTGACATGGGATTTGGTCCAACAGTGTTCTCAGTATTTTAGAAAACAGTCTGACCACAAGGTCCATTTAGTAGCTGTTCCTGAACTTCTGATGTCATATGATCTTCAACCACAGGTGGAATTAATTAACTAACCCAAAGCTGTGCACTTCTTCAAACCAGGAGGGAGCAATTCTTTCATTGGAGTTTTCATTAATATGAGCTCAAAGCAAACATCAGATAGATAGATATTTCTGAAATATTATGAAGAAAATGTATGATGTATACCTTGTATGTGTCAAGGGACATGTAATAGAAGACCTGATTTGTTTAGTAAAACTTTCGCCTGAGATGATTATTGGTGAGTTTTTGTGCTGCACCTCCTGGAGAAGTTGAGCCTCAGTGGAAATGTAAACACATCAAGTCTGCACCAGGGGATTTCCAAGACCTACAGTTCCAGACACCAGGTGTTATATATACCTATGCTATACAACATATAGCATAGGTTATATCACATTATGTTTCTGACTTCTGTGCAAAATGGTAATATTTGGAACAATTAAAGGATAATACTTGTGTTACTGATTTATTACAGCACCAGGTAAACTGGGATTTCATGTCTGCAATCAGAAGTTGTCATTTCTTTTTTTAAATCTAAGTAAATGACAAAAATAGGCAACGAGACACTTTAAAAGTCTGGGCAGGTCAGTTCAGTCTAGGTTAGTTTGTTGAATGTGCAGAGGAAGAGATTGTTCTGCATTGGTCGAGGCCATTTAAACACAATCTGAAGGGCCCGCCTATGTTACAACACCGGACATTTCCCCCTTGGTTATCTCGCGATGGGAAAGAATGTGTTCTCTCAGATTAATGACATGTTTATCCAAAAGGAAGTCGCCACCCTTTTCAGAAGCTCAGCAGCTTCCAAGTTTGAGAGAAAGAATGAGAGTGAGTGAGCGAGAGAGGGAGACAGAGAGTGAGAGAAAGGAGACAGAGCGAGCACACTCCTTTTTTTCTTTTGTTTTAGACAGAAGCCAAAACTATAAAGGGCTGGATATCCTAGTTATTTCAAGTGCACATGTTCTCCAGGACAGGAATTTAACAAGGTTGTGAAAACCGACATCAAATGGGACTCTGAGTCCAAACGCTTGTTCACTCTGTGACCCGGTGAGACCGCCCTCTGTCCAAACAATCAGAATCTAACAAATCCAGGGCAGTCAGTGTCCATGTCTGCACCATGTGCTCCCCACCCATATTACAACATCACACTCCAACATTCAACCATGCCCGACTCTATTTAATCGAGGGCGTTCACATATTTATGAGCTAAATCTCTTTCTATGAACACAAATTAATCGTTTGGATACACTGACCATTTGATCTGATGAATTGTGGACAAAAACTGCAAATAAACGTGTCTTCCAAGTAAAACTTACGCTCACATACTCACATCCCTCATTCCATGTTCCTATATAAGGTATGGTCGGGGAAGAAATTTGCTGCTGGGCCCCACATGCCTTTAAGTTCAACGCACACAGAAGACGATAGATGGCAGCTTCATTATGTTTGACACAGAAATCCCTCTGGGGAAATCCAAATTAAGTATTGTACTGAGCTACAATTTTGAGTGACTTTGTACTTCTACTTCACTATATTTTGGAAACCAATACTGTACTTTTCACTCAAATACATGTATTTGACAACATTAACTTGACTTGATTAGGATTTAAAGGTTTAAAGGTGCTTTGACTGGTTGATAATCCAGCC
Source organism: Miichthys miiuy (assembly GCA_036365135.1). Taxonomy (NCBI): domain Eukaryota; kingdom Metazoa; phylum Chordata; class Actinopteri; family Sciaenidae; genus Miichthys; species Miichthys miiuy. The sequence goes on from CM071612.1 coordinate 10,869,421, forward strand.
TTTATATATAGGCTTCATATTGGGCTTTAGCCACACTAGCGACAAGGATGTTGGTCTGGTGATCTGTCTACCATTTAGGTCCAGACTGAAATATCTCAGCAACTAGCAGATGGATTGCCATGAAATTTTGTAGGAACATGCATTGTCTCCAGAGGGTGAATACTACTGATTTTGGTGATGTCCGAACTTTTCCTTTATTTCCACTATGACGTTCTGTATCGAATGGACAGCTGTGAAATTTTAGCATTTGCCAGTAATTCTGGCATCCCCCTTTCATCTATCACAATCATAAAGTCAAAGCTTTTTGTCCATTACTCACATTCCCATCAGCCTTAGCTGTCTTTATTGCTAAAACTGTCATTGTGAACATGTTAGCATATGTTAGCATGCAGTTCAAAAGCACTGCTGTGCCTAAGTGCTCACTGAACTGCCAGCATGGTTGTAAACTTTTTGTCTCCTACCAACTACAGCTAGTAATTAGTTCTTTATTTTATATATATGTTGGAGAAATTAACTATAAAGTGATGTGGGCTGACACTAATCTATAAAAAAAAAAATGCTAAAGTTGTAAACATCTCTTTGCTTTATGGACCTAGAGCAAACAGCCAATTATGTATATTGTCCGAAGAGCAAGTGCATGGGCAGAGCAGGGCTCAGCATTCCTCGGATAGACTGGAATGTGTAGTCAGATTACATGAGTGTCTGAGGCCTCTCCCTCCATCTGACTGACCTCTTACTCTACCACATTAACCAGGATAAACGGCTGTGCATGGAGAACAGGCCAGGCTGTGATGTTACAGAGGTGGGGCAGGTCCCACTGGGATGATTGAGAACTATATATTATAGCGTGGATCACAGGGAGCAATGATGTAGCAGTCTCTGGAGTAGCAGCAGGCCTCAGATCTCGGTTCCGGCTTTCTCTCTTTGTCATTTTCCAAAAATGTGGGTGAGTCTGGTTAACACCCTAAACCCCAGACCCAAGGAGCACATTATGGCTTCCTGTTCTGTTGGGAATAGGCTTCAACTAAAGGGACTTGGATTGGATAAGGCGTGTCGGATTGCAATCCATCTGTACGCCACACTCAGAAGGTTTGTGTTTGAGATGTCTGACTGCAGAGACAATACGTTGGCAGTTTCACTAACCAAACTAAATTATTTACCATACACGAAGACCACAATTGGGAAATGAACTGTACTCCCATTAGGGATGATAAAGCACTATTCCAAGAAATCTTACATGTTGCAACTGTGCAGTTTTTCAATTCTAACGCCACTTGTCACAGTACTGCAGGAAGGACTTGTCATAATCAGTCACTTAACAGATCCTTGTTGCTTGGGGAAATGAGGAAAAACCAGGTCAGTCTACGGGTACAGAGTTCGTGTACATAATACCCCTAAATCCTCATGATACTAACTCAGTCATCAGCGTCCCAATCAAGATCATCAAAATCAAGAAATTCTAATCACTGAAACCTTAGATGATAATCCAAATTAAAATGACAATACGTTACAGTTCTGGCATTGTTAGTTTTGCAATAAATGCACAATTAATTCAACTGGGACTGCAACTAACTAAACTTATTATTGATTAAACTGATGTTTATTTTTTATAAATAAATTTGTAATAATACTCATAATAGTTTCCAATGTGTCCAAGGTGAGATTTTAAAACATCTTTTTTTTTTTATTCAGCTAACGATGATATACAAAGAGAGAAACTTAACCACAGAATGAACATAAAAACTATTCATCTATGAATTCTTCTAATTGACTAATAGATTAATCGACTTATCATTCAGCTTTAACACTGACCATATCAGATCCTGCTGTGTATTAAAACACCAATATTTGATAAGCATACCGACAACAAACCTATATATACATTTATAGTTTTGATACAATGCTTCACTTGGCTGACCTCAGACCTTAGCTTTCCCAGTGAAGTACAATAGTGTCCGAAATCTAGCACAGTGACAGCTTTTCCAAGTCTACATAGGGGACGTGTTATCAAACCGTGACCACATGATTTTGGCAGTGGCTCTTTTTCCTTCAGGATGTGCCTCGGTGTTGAGCGCACGCTAATCTGGGCCGTTTCAACTAGCTAGTGGACCTGCTGGTCCTCTGCCAACCATGAGATCATCACAACACACGCAGCAGCTCTTAATTGGAAAAACCTGGACTAGACATTATGGCTGGTTCTCCCACAATTCTTCAGCACTACAAACTGGCCTCCTACTATGAGGGAAGCTGGTGGCTGGGACGGGTGGAGTACAGGTTTTTGTTGTTGTTGTTTTTCCACAAGAGTACAAGTAATCTTGCAAAAACTAGCTACCGCCCACAGTTAGACAGGTACACTGAGTTCCTAGTGTTTTGCTGGAAAAAAAACTTGAAACAAGACAATTTACTTTGTGATATACAGTCTATATATGAGTATTGCATTACATGTTGCCTGTTTCCATTTTTAGGTAAGGTATAGAGTTTACTTTGTTCCTGTAATGTCCTTTCAGATAAAGAATAGCTTGATTTCTGGAACACTTTTGTCCTCCCAATGGACAGGACGTTGATAATCAGTGAGAACAGGAAATGTGGGGAAGGACTTCCTGAAGGGCAGCAAAAGAATACAATCTACTCAAAAAAGGCAACATTTCCTCAGCACAAAAGAAAAAAAAGAGAAAAGAGAAAAAAATCTTCTCAATAAACACACTGCCAGTTTCAGACTCAGCATCTAACAAAACCAACAAAACAAAACCAACCACAGAGGGCAAAGAAAGTTCCCACTGGAGAAAAACATGTGAACGGGCAAACAGACAGGACAAAAAGTGGTAAAATATGTATCAGAATAGGTTACACAGATAACACTCTCATGAATGAATGAACAGATCTAGTTTCAGTGGGATACTAGACTAGAATACAAACAATAATAAGTGATACTACAGCTACACCTAGTGGTCTAAACAGGCATTACAATTCTAATCAAGCTAAATTCACTGGTTCCCAAAGTTTTTCTCTTCTCTTTGGGAGCCAAACTTAAATTTAACATACACATCTTTGACATTAACTTTGCTTTATATATCATCATTGATCAGTAACAGTGCGGAAACAAAAAGGAGCTAAGCTGAGTTTTACTAAAAAATAATTATCTTGAACATATAACTACATATTCATTTTCACGTTTCTGATGAGTGAACAAGCATGCATATTTACGTTTGTCCAAACCACCACAAAAAAAAAAAAAAAACGCTGACAGCCTTGCATCATCAGACCACTAGTATTTCTTAATGAGGAGATAGTTGTCCTTTCTGAACAACTCAGTTCATTTCCCTTTTCTACAGCAGACATTTTGTTACAGCAGAAAAGGCACTTTTTTTTTTTAAGATTTTTTTTGGCCTTTTCAAGCTTTATTTTCGATAGAGACAGCTGAAAAGCGACAGGAATGTGGGGAGAGAGAGATGGGGAAAAACACGGGGCGGCTGCTCTACCAACTGAGCCAAACGACACCCCAAAGGCACTTTAATTAAAAATGAGTGTTGTGTTCCAGCAGTTAGATTATTAATCTGTGTTCACTGAGTTCTGTTTGTTCTGTTGTTCACAAACTGAGAAAAAACCATCTCTTCCAACTCCACCTCTGTCACACACACACACACTGTAAACACCATTAGCTGTGGCACTACTATGTTATAACAAGATTATATGTGCTAGTTGATTTAGCTACAGATGTTTTTTGCTTTCTTATCTCCAATAAAGTAACTGTACAGTGATTTTTTTTATGGTATTCTCAATAGTTTGTCTTCTCACTCAGTTGATGCTGTTGGCAAGTTTCCTTATTTTTCTGCTGAAATTTCTTGGAAGTGGTTATGAATAAGAGCGTTGGAATCTGCTTAAACGCTGCTTCAGAGGCCTTGACTTCAGCATAATTCTCACTAACTACTTTGAGGATTATTACGGCTTAAAATAGTAACGCAGAGTATTAGAAGAAACATCAGGACAGAGTTAACCCTTGTATGTCTGTATTAATGACCCATAGCCCTACCTGGGTCAAGGTGTGTGAAGGTGCCAATGACAAAGTCCAGCGTGGAGACAGCCAGCACAGCCAGAAGCAGCAGCTGGAGTCGGACAATCCACTTGACACCGGCTAGATTGATTCCAAGCAGTGCCAGCAGGACCACCACTGACATGCCTCGCACCGCCCACTGGCTCTGTAAACCCAGCACCTCCGCCACCGACTCAGAGAAACCTGTGATGTACATGGCTCCGGCCACGCACTGCAAAGTGGGAGGCAGCATGAGAGGAGAGACAAGATAGGAAATTGTAACGGTGGCATTGCAGACAAAAAGCTTCAATAAAAACAGTCACTCAAGTCTACCTGAAAGTCCAGATTTGTTACTCACCTGCCCGAACACATAAAGAAGGCCCACAGTGCCCCCTAGTCTGCCACCCAGAACGGTAGAGATCATGGAGTAGATTCCTCCACTTCCAATACCACAGTGTTCACACACTCCGATCCCTGACATCACCGTCACTAAAGCAACCAGCACAACCAATGAGACCAGGAGCATCCCGAGCAGCACACCTGTGTTCCCCTGGACAAAATAACACACCTGAGTCACCGATGCAGAGTGATCACTTTGAGGATGACAATGTTCCTATCAGGAGATGAGCGGCCACAAAAAACGATGTGAGTCATGTTATGGCCTTCGCAGTCGCTAGATCTCAAAACAGTTGAACACCTATAAGAGATTTTAGACTGCCCTGTTAGGCCTGAATGCCTGACAAAGCACCAAATGAGGAAATATGGTTTTGTGAGAATGATGTCCATCCTGCAGTAGAGTTCAGAGACTTGTAGAATCAATGCCGATGTGCTTTGAAGCTGTTTTGGCAGCACATGGTGGACCAACACCTTACTAAAACAGTTTATGTTGGTTGTATCTTTAATATGTCACCTGTCTGTATATGCTTCATACATAATTCACTGCACATTTTCATATCATCGAGAAAAAGTCAATCATTTAGTTGTACTTTGTATGCTGCTGTGTTCAAACTTGTGTTTAAATCTGTGTTTTTAATCATACTCTTTACTTTCTCAGACATGTTGACGAAATTAGCCTCATTAAACCGGGGAAAACACACACTCACACATTGCCTTTGCACAATGAGTAACAAGGAAGAATGTCACTCTGGAGAGGAAACTGTCTCCCACACGATAAACTATGCTTTATCTGTCAAGTTAAACTCAAACGGATGTAGCAATTAAGATCAGAGGGTCTTTGTAGCTGTATCCTGTGATGACACATGCACATTAAAGTGTTTGGGATCAGCTGACAGGATGACACATACTTAATGATGGTTGCAGCTAAAAATAAAAACGTCAAAAGCTTCAACAGAGCTAGACAGAGACGTGTAATGCACACAGCCATTGCCAGACATGAGTCTAGAGCTCGAAGAAGTGATAATAAACACAAGACTTTCTGTTTCAGCAATTAGCCACGTCATATAATCAAGCAAATTAATATTTCACACATGCACATGTAAAAGATCTACGTATATAAATATACGTAGACAAAAGTTGATGTTGCTCATTATTTGGTAGACAAAGTCTAAACACGATAGATGTTACTCTTGAAAGTTGCACGTTATTAAAATGTTAAATTGAATAAAAGCAAAAAGATTAAAAATAACCTATAAGCATACAGTCAGTGCGACTAACTGGTTTGGACAGCATTTAGTTGACCCTGACAGAATACATCCAAAAAATAATCCAACAGAGGAAAAGTTTTGTTTTTTGGATGTTGTTTAAGATTTAGGTTGATTCGAATCTTTTCGGTTTGTTATTTTGTCTCTTCTTAGTATGTTTGACATCTCTTTCAGTGCACATGAAGACAAACACAGTAAGAGTGCCTTTTATTCGGCCTGGATATGGCCGCGCAAATGACCGTAACACATCAATAATCAGGCGTCTTATTATTACAGCTGCCTGATAATCCCAGTTTCTTAATATTTACAAGAAATACATATAAAACAGAGGCAGAAGGATCAACGCTGTAGTATGTAGACTAACCACCAAGTAGCCGGTACGTAGGAATAGCACCACACCGAAGATGTTGATCATGCAGGTGGTGAAAACTCCATCCCAGGTACCGAAGAGCACCGGCTCCCACACAAACAATTTGATCCTCCACCACGGCTGGCTGGACTGCTGGAAACCCTGATGAAGACAGTTCAGGATCAGAAAGGTTATTGTATTATCTATTCTGCTGGATTCTAATCATTGTTGTATATTCCTGTTTTTATTTTGCTCTGTGGAGCACTTTGGGCTGCATGTTTGCATGAAAGGTGCTATATAAATAAATCTATATAAAGTTTAAGTTTAAAGGGCCAGTGTGTAAGATTGGGGGCCTCTATTTTCAAAATAAGGTAGACATGAGATATAATAATCATAACTATGTTTTCATGTATGTATATCACCTGAAAATGAGTAATATTTTTGATTTTGTCACTTAAAATTATCCCTTTATTTCTACAGTGGGAGTGGGTCTTCTTTCATGGAGGCAGCCATATTGAAACACCGTGTTTCTGCAGTAGTCTAGAACAAACAAACTAAATACTGACCTTTCAAGTGTTGTTTCTCCTTTACACTAGGTAGGCGAAGGTGATGTGAGGAGATTGCAATGCAGCAATGATACCACTAGATGCAACTCAATTTTACACACTGGACTTTAAGTTTAAGCACAAAAACAAAACAAAAAACATGGCCTCCAACTGCAATTTATGCAGAAGGTTGTCCACTCATTCAAACCCAGTGCAACACATAATTACAGATAGAGCAAAGCACCCTACCTGTGCATCTTCATGAAACAGGTCATAAACATGTGTGTTAGCACTGGTGTCAGGGACTTGCTCTTTCAACAGCTCTGCTCCATCTCCCTCCTGGTCACAGGTGCGCACAGTCCAACCTATTGGCAGGCTTTCCATTGCAACCTACAGGTGTAAACAGTTGCATTACACTTGATGCCTCTGTTTGCTCAAAGTTAATCATACATTAAATGCAAACCACACAACCTGTAAGAAGAAAAAAACAAAAACTTAGGGTTTGAATCTACAAATAAGTGACCGCATTAATGAGTCCTGTTGAGGAAGCTGGAAACTGACCATCCCGGTTGAACAACAACAGGTGCAGCACGAGGACACCCGGGTGCCGCACGAGGACACCCGGATACAGCAGGGTGTGCCAGACTGACATTCAACTATTGACTAAAACAATAAATCAGACGGAACAGGCAGCGGTTGTCAATGATATAATAGAAGGTGTCATTAGCCTCAAAAATCAGTGAACAGATTTTCTAAAGTGTTTTAACTCCATTTTCAGCTACCTAGCAACTCATTCGACAATGTCCTTTTTAAAAAATAAGAAAATATTTAACTCCTTCAGCAATTAGGCTGTCGTATTTATGTCAAGCATGAGTAGCAGAACCTCGCTACTCCACCGAAACGAAACCTCATTAACAAACGTGTCAATGTAATGTTTCCCGGTGGCAAACAGTTGAATAAGTCTCACTAATCTTCTCTGAAATACTCAAATTCACTCTTAAATTCAGCAATAACGAATTCGGCATCATTATTAAATCAATTTAAATTAGTTTTCCCACCCTAAATTGGTTTGTAGAGAAAGTAAGTTTGTGTCAGGAGAGCAGAACAAAGTGTTTAAAAATTTCACAAGACAAATGCTACTGACCTTTGTTTTTATAGTGATGTTTGGCACAACGTTGTCTGCATTCATGAAGGTAAACTCCAACCTACCTCTCAGCAAGAGTCCAATATCAGTCCATGCCGAGGAAAAGAGCAACAACCAGCTATCAAAATGACAAAATGGTTAATTTTTCCATTGTGTCTGAGTTTCAGTGATGCCTCCGGTCAGTGTGAACAGGAACCCTGCAGCTCCTCCCGCTGTAAACAAGGTGTTTTCTAGAAACGTCAACAGCCAGCAGGTAACTTTTAAATAGGTGTGCTGTCACTGGTTACCTTCCAGGGTGTGTTGCTGCTTTGCACAATGATCTTGTGTTAGTTTTGGCAAGACCTGCAGCAGGCAAAGCTGACTAATGATTAAAGCTGAGAAAAGCACTACTGAATATCCTTATCTTTTTATTTGTGGAATACTTTCCTAAAACATGTTTGCACTCATGTTTTGGGAAAAGGAGATTATGTTTTTAGAGCACGAGGCCTAAATAAGGATGTTAGTGACTTTTTCGGTCAGTCTACAGTCATATTTTACCCATGACTACAGAAAGTGACATATAGAGAGTATATTTGTAGATTTAACACATCAGAATATCTAAAAAGACTTAACTAATAAGAGTAATTTATTTGCATGTAACAGGTGGCAAACTGGATAATTTTACAGCATACTTTCCCTTCTCTTAGTTACTGAAATTACACTTTCATGTGCAATTTTAACAACTTTGATATTTGATTGAAGTCACTTTTCAAGTTCTTCAGTTCTTCAGGTGAAATGTCTTCACGGATCTACAACCAAGACCAGTTGTCCCAGATTTAACTCTTCTCAAAGAAAGATGACAAAACATCACATTTTCTAAGAGTCCAAAGTACCTTTTCCAATTTCCTGACATTTCTTTATATTATTGTTATATTATTATTTGAATAATCCAAAATGCTTAATTGTTCATCAAAATGTCCCTTTCCGTATCAAAAACAATTCAAGGTCAAATACTGTGAATTATTTTATTTATAAGGACATGACACACAACAATCAAAACAACAATTTAATCAGATTGTTTACAAATCATAATATATTGCAAAAATCTAATCATATGGGTTACTTGACTGAAATTAATCAGCTACAATTAAAGCTGCACATTATTCATAAAACAAATTCACTCGACCCGACAAGTTAGAGACCATGCAAATAAACCTTACTGTCTAACTTGAGATCAACCTTACAGCGAAGCAGTAGGGCTTCCTCGTCAAGTTCTTTTAAAAAGTATGAAAAGTCAAAAGTTCGGACTCGAGAAGGAGATTCCCATCTGTGTTTGAAAGACCTTGACACGAACGACTTGTACAGAGATAAATGAGGGTAGCAATAGTGACTGCATATGATATACTGTACATATCAGTGCCTAAATGACATGTTCCAAAAATAGTTTTTATCAAAAAATTCATAATTCAGATCTTTTTACACAAAACAAATATTTTTTTTTCTCTAGCTTATACAAGGACACTTATGGCCAGGTTACTGACAATAGTTAATTAAGGAAAAAGGAAAAAAAAAATAGCACTGCTCATATAATTCATGGGATACAGTTTACTGAGTTATTCATCCGCACTGTGCTTTCTGTAATTGCTTACAATGAAATGCGTAGCTAGTATTATGGACTATTTCAACCACAAAATGTATTTTTGAGATACACTCCACCCAAAATCTATTTTAGTTGACATGAATTGAAGCTGCCCCACAGCTGTTGAGGTTACATATTTCATACAAAAAAAAAAAAGAAGAAGATTTCAGGTGGAGTATTACTTAAAAACCACATGAACTTGAATATTCTGGGGGCTTTTCGTTACCAACAGTACACAGTAAATCCCATCGTAATGCACAATCAACTGCATTAAATTACAAAAAGAAATCACTCTGACCAATCATCAATAAAACTGTGTGGATTTTCTTCTGATAACAGTGGTGAGATATACACACACACACGCACACACACACACGCCTCAGAAAGCCACATCTTGTCAGCGAGTGAAATGGATTCATTGTTGAATGTAATGCTGGAAAACTAAATCAATGTGCCTTCCACTGACAAAAAAAAGTGTCTCTTTGCACAAGACTTGTCTCACTATAGACGCACAGATCAAACAGTACTTCTCAGAACATAAAAATATACAATGTATTTACAGCAGAATATGTTCCTTAAATTCTAGTGGGAATGATCAACAAGGAAAAATAAAGTGTATGATGATTACTGTGGGTGCCGTCTGTCCCTGATTGTCAGTAGAATTGTAACAAGAGGGAGCTTAACATCAATTATCAAACCTAATTTTGATGGCGCATATAAAAACAGTGTTTTACACAATAGCACCTAAGACATCGCGCACACGCATACACATGAAAAACAATCAACAGTGTGATGAAGCACAGAACAAACCTCACTCAATCGCATTTTTTATCACTTTTAACGAGGCCTAGACGAACGTGGCTTACTACTGAATTCTAGCAAAAAGGTGATCATTATCAGAACTTCAGATATCTGAAACATGATTCGGTACTCGTATACACATACTGCAGCACAGTCAGTAAAAAAACGCTGTTTCCTTCCAACCACAGATGATAGTTTGAGAATTAAACTTGGTGCTATTTCTTGATTTAAAAGAAAAAAAAAAAAAAGTCTAAATATTATGCAAAATTAAATAAAGCTCCCAGATCTCAACGTATTACAGACTGAATAGGTTGATAGCTTATGTTCTTGTTGTTATTGTGCAAGTGGAATTAGTAGCCTTAGAGCGCTGCCAAAAAAAAAAAAAAACATATACAGGAATGAACAAAGGAAAGCCTGGAATAACAAAAAAAAAAGAAAGGCACAGATGCAAAATGAATAAAACTGGAAAACCAAGCACCTCATTTCCTCATTTCATAATATAGCCTTAATAAAACGCGGACTTTCAATCAATACAAGGGGGTCTAATCACATTGTTGTTTCCCCAAAACATGAGCATGTTTCAACAAGCACAACAATGTGCAAAGTACTATAAAACTGCAGCCACAAGAGCTACATTACACGTGACGAAAGGGGGGAAAAAAAAAAGCAAGTTTCAAATAACCCAAATCTGACACGACAGGTCATTATCAGCAAATCTCATTTGACAAAAAGTTGCCTTTTAAGGTATAATGCAATTCCTTCACTGTCAACGTACATAACTACATTCTCTGTAGTGAAAAATGTGCAAATTGTGCAACAGTTAAGCACAATCTTCTTAAGTAATTTCACTACACCCATACCTCTGAAGGAAAATAAGAATTATCCTGCAACCATTACATGTGTGCAGCTATTTGATACCCCAATTTATTTATTCATTTTTTTTTCAGGTGGGGGAGACTTTTTAAAAGATTTAAATCTAATACACCCCAGCCTTTTTTTTTTTTACACAGCCTATCCTGCACTAGTCACATTTGGAAAAAAGTGCCAAGAAATTCAAAGGGAATACATTAATCCACACAATCTTAAACAATTTACGAATGAGAATTTCTTCTTTTTTTTTTTGGCCATCACACCAACCAAATTAGGTACAATCTGTCGATGGGAAATAGATTTCATATCAAATAAATACAATCGATTCAATCTTTCTTGTAGCATTCATTACACATATGTGGAAACACCCATTTCAGGTGAAAGTAAAGTGACTTCAACGTAAAGTGAAGAATCTGTTATGATCGAACCATGGTGTCATTTCAGGAGACGGTTTAACAGGAGTTACACAGATGGAATAAAAAGGTACTAGGCAGTGTTGTAGTGAAGACCGCCTAAACCGAGACCAGAGTGTATCGAGACTAAGACTTTGAGGGATTGGGACCAAATCAAAACTAGTCCAATTAGAAGAGTCAAGTGATTTGCAGGATAGATTATCTCCAATCGCAGTTATGATGTTAATAAATAAATCAGACAATGCACAGGTGATTTAGTGAAATCCCTGTAGTTGTGGTCTTGAATTAACCTTTTTTGTACGAAGCAAGACCCAAGCAAAAATGCGGTCGATTCTGAGGCAAGACTGTCAAAAAGTCTTGATACTGGTCTCAAGACCAAGACTGATCTCAGGTATTACAGCTCTAGGGAGTGAACTTAAAGTTGACCAGGTGAACAGCGAGGGGAGGTAGATGCAGTAAGAGCAAAATGGCATATAAATAGGGGCCTGTGTGTTTAAAAAAACAAAAAAAAAAAAAAAACATTGCATTAAGCAGCAAGAGTGACATTTTTTTGTGCAAGGCAAACTGATTGACAAAACATTAAAGATAAACTCTACAGCGATGGTATGAGAGAATATTTCACTGTATCTCTTGCATTACACTTTGGTCACTTTATCTCTCAATGTACATTCTGGAGGAAGAAATCTACCCAAGCACAATTACATTTTTTTTTTTTTAAAGGGAAATGCTAATTATTATTTATCAATTTTCAGTATTACCATTCCATGAGGTTACACTTACCAAAAACAAACAAACAAACAAAAAAAAACATTAATATGTTTTACAACAAAGCTGTTCGAGAAAGAGCACAAAGTTGCAATGGGGCTTGTTTTGGCAAAACAGGAGACATGAGATAAAGTGCTGCTGAAATTATAAACAGAAATGAATTCTTCCCCCCTCCCTTCAACCAAAGGTTTCACTGGATGAAACATCAGGGGAGGAGTTCATTTGAGACCTGGTCTCAGTGACTCTGACTAAGGGGAACTCTGAGAAGTCTGTGCTGTGTCCTCGAAGACTTAATTGTCCATTGGCAACAGTAAACTGAGAGGAGGATCCAGATCTTGCTGCCTGGAAATGAGATTTAAAGTTCTGATCGAAGGAGCTTATTTGAAAAGTCTGCAGTATGCCTTGTGAGGAGTCTGTCTTTTTGGAAGGCGAGACCTGCTCCAGAAAGTCCTCCTCAGCTGGGGACACTGCGGAGGGAGGGGTCGTCTCATCACCTGAAAATGAAAATGAGTGCTGGGAGTCTCCGACCAGTAATCCAAAGTGAGGTTTCTCTAAAGTGGACCTTAGCGGAGAGCTCATCCCTGATTTGAACCTGCTGGGGGAAGGAAACTGTTTCTCAGTGGAGAACAGAGGTTGTCCAGCTAAGGTGGGGTTTTCGGACACCAAGCTGAGGCTCTGGCTGGTCAGGTAGCTGTCGTTCTGGCTGGTCCTCTCCAGCGCTTGCTGGAGAAACTTGGAGTACTCTTGCAAGAGGCTGACCTTCTCGTTAGCTGGCTGAGCCTGGGCACTAGAGGCTCCGAGACTCTCCACGGGGCTGCTGTCTGAAACATCCGAGGAATTTATGGATATGCTTGATGTCACCTCTGTGTCAGCCACACTGAAGGAAATGTCTGACTGCCCATTGGCTTTGTTGGAATAGTGGTCCAACAGCGTCTGAAGAACCTCGTCTGGCAACACATTCTTGTCATGCGTCGCTTTAATCTCTGTGTTTATGGGCTGGGGCTCCAGAATGGTGGCGGGGACAGTCTCGTCGATGACTGTTGACACCACAGTTTGTGTAACAGGAGGCTGAGAAGAAATGCTGCTCGTGTTTAGGCTGTAATCCCGACTGTTGTTGGCCATTGCAGCCTGAAGATAGCGTTTCTTCTTGAGAAACTGCATGGCGTCGTCGTAGTTTGTGCTGCTGGCTGCCGGCTTTGCTGGTCCTCCTTGAAGAGTTTCAACTGACTCGAGTTCAGTGTTACTTTCTACGTCTAAAAGGCCTTGCTTGTCCACGAGTTCAAAGGTGTACTGCGTGACCTTAGTATTTTCCTCAAAGGAAGACAAAGTGGACAGGCAGGGAGGAGTTTGTTCATTGGACTGTTTAAGACTCCTCTTGGGGATTTTCTTAAGGACAAGTTTGGGAGGAGTCGTGTCTTCTGATGACGCGTCTCCCTCTTGGTGTTGACTAGCCGTTTCTTCAGGAAGTTCCACAGAGTAGTCTGCAATCACATACTCGTGTTTGACTTTAGAGGACACAACAAAGAGAGGTAGACCTTCAATTTTATTCTGTCTCTGCTCCCCCTTCTCCTCCGTTTCTACAACAGCGACAGTGTGCCCATCTGTCTGGGCAGCAGTGGATGCGCCTGAACTCTTGTCTGCACACTTTTGCCGCTTTTTCTTGGGCAGTGAACACTCTTTGGCGAGAAAGGGAGGCCTAAAGAATCTGCTTCACGCAAAGGCCCAACTTTACCAGCTGCCTTGTTGGTCTTTCTCTCTCTGTTCTCGTGACACATTCGTCTGTGCTTTAAAACCCGGTCTGTTCTGGAGAAGTACTGCGGACAGAAGACAATAAAACATTTATTTTACTGTACCAGGAAACTGACCCAGTGTTAAAGTTGTCATACCAGATGCCAGACCAGAATTTTAAACATTGATACAATACTAGTAGATCAGCTTTCCCCACCTCTGTGCCTCTCTCACTGTATCAAACAGGCACAGCATTATTTTTTTTATGTTTCCACAGCAACAGGTGAACCGTGTGTAGCGGAGGCATTGTGTTATTATGTAGCCGATTGAACCAACGTGCCACCAGATGACATTGGCACCGACCAGGGGCTTGTAAAATAAACACTGTGTTTGCAAGGTAAAGATCGTGCACTAGTTCATCGATCGCAGATGGTGTCGTTCTGACTGTAGATCTGTTTTTATTTTTTGTTAATGGCTTTGGTACTTTTGATACTATTGTACATATAATTAACATATATCTTATTGTTCTAGACATGTGGTATAGAGTATAAAGTAGTAGTGGTGGTGAGACAATACAGACTATTCAACACTTTGTATTCTTTAAACTCTAGAAGTGTTACTCTTAGATATATGTATATGTAATATGTTCAGTGACTCCCTCTTATAAAACTTGGCATGCTCATTTTGCCAGTACTGATGCTATGTCTTGGCAACTCATTAAAAAGTTGGGTTACCTATACAGAGATTTTGGCATTTTTCAATTCACTCTTTCCATCCTGTAGTTAATACTTTTTCCACTACGTTCAATTGTCTTGTTGCTTCCAGATGTTCTCTTTTACTAGCAAACAAAAAACATAGCTTACCTGGTGACAGTAGTCACATTGGTAGGGCTTCTCTCCGCTATGAGTCCTCTTGTGTCTTTCCATGTGGTACTTCTGAATGAACCTCATCCCACACTCATCACAGCGAAAAGGTTTTTCACCTAAATACAAAGACGAGGAAAAAAAGAAAAGCACAAGATGACTCACTCGAGACTAGAACGACAAATAAAATCTCTGCATGTTGATTACGTTCATTCTTCACTCACCCGTGTGGATTTTCTCATGTCTCTGGAGAAGATATTTCTGAATGAAGCGCATATCGCACTGGCTGCACTGAAATGGCTTCTCACCTGGAATTTGGATAAAATATATAAACAAAACAGTTACTGAATTTCATGTGATTGTCAATGCAACTTTTTAATACAGCCTTTCTCCTCTTTTGATTTATGAACGATCCATTACATAGCAAGAAATTAAACTGAGTAATGCATACCTGTGTGAATGAAGACATGCCTCTGTAGATGGTAGTTGGTTCTGAATGCAGCATTACAGTGAACGCAGACGTGACACTTGGGGTTTTGAATTCCCAATGAGCCATCATCATTGATGCTGAGAATCTACAACAGCAAGAGGAACAAAGACGTATATTAGTGTTCATTACAGCTGTCAATGTGGGAAATTCTCACACACATGCACGTCAGGCCATTTAAAATATGTGATTTCTGAGTTAAACTTGACTTTGCACCTTTGCTGGTGAACGCTGCTTCCTTTTTTTCTTCTTGGGACACACCATCAGGTCCTTCACTCCTTTTTTGTCCTTCTTTATCTGGACCGCTGGCTCAGACAGCTTCAGTTCCTGCTTGATGCTCAACTGTAAAAGTAGGACCATAGATAGGCAAGACATTTAACAAAAAAAACACATGACCTAGCAGCTTATCTGGGTGAGGCAGGTGCAATAGGGCAAGCAGAGGGTCAGTCGGGCAGCTGATACAGTTCAAGCGTCCTCTGAGGATGCTAGAGGCTAAATACACCAGGGAGAAACCTCAGGTCCTAGCAAGCCTAGGACATGCTGAGAAATCATATCTTTTAGCTGGACTGGGAGCATCTGTAGATCTTCCGTCTGATTTATTTTAAGTGATGTTGCCAGACAGAAACAATGTCCAAAAAGATGGACATTGTTGGAAATGACATCCAAGTTGTAACGGGAATTATATTTTAAGCAAGCCTGATCGGGTCATCTTTGATGTTTACACTCTTGTTTTTTTAAATTCATGTGCTGCATCTTTATTGACTTTATCACTTTGAAGACTCCCGAGTGTGAACCAGGTAAACAACACTGAGTGGGGTGATCCCTCACTACAATATATTATCCTTAATGTTCAAGAATTTTCAATGATGTTCTGCGCTGTGAGGCTTTTGTTTTTAATATTTGTCACACATTTTGTATGTACAGTAGCCACGCAAATAATCTGACACGGACTACTTCTTAACCAGCGTGAACTCACTGGCATATGAAGCAAGCACGGCAACTTATTGGTGAGTTTTAGGGGGAAATGCACTCCCACCTCGCCTCCTCCCTCCTCTTCTCCTCCTCCTCCTCCTCCTCCTCCTGCACCATTCTTTGTCATCTCCTCCTGCATCATCAGTTGCTCCGGAGGGACCAGGTCGTGTGTAACCAACGAGCTCTCGGTCAAGTCCTCATCTTCGTCTTCATCGTCATCGTCCTCGGCTAGCAGAGGGTGGTTCGCCAACGATCGTTCCCCGAGGGTCATCACCACCAGCCCTCCACCGCTGACCAGCCCGACTCTCCCTCCGCCATCTATCCCTCCGCTGCTGCACTTCAGCAGCATACCCTCCAGCTTGTCCTCAGTGTTCATCTTACATAGACTAGATCTTGAGTCTGTAAAAATACAGAAATAGAGACGAGAGTCCAAGTGATTAAGATGTAACTAGGATCAGATCACTTTCAAGTCTTGGCATCACAATACCTCAAATGGCAGGTATCCATGGCAAGAATAAGTCATAAAGACTAGCTCTAGTCTGGTTAACATACGTTTTCCCAACCATATACAAGTGTCCTTTATTATACTTATTGTTATAAATATATTGGGAATCTAATCCCAGCAGTCTTAATCCGCTAACTCACAAGCTGCACATATAGTACTTATAAAACTTATTATTGCACCCATTTCAACATCTACTACCCAAACAATGCATCGTCTTCTGTCAACTCTTGTAACTGGGTCAGCTGTTCCTGTGATCTTATCATGCTAAGTGTACTACAGTGTAACGTGATAGCAAGCAACGTAAAACAACTCAAAAAAAGTTGTGGCAATTTATTGAAATACAGGTTGCTTTTATGAGCCTGAACGTTTGAAGACATTTTACCTAATGTAACGCTAACTGACTCATGAGCCAGACGCAATGTTGTTTTTAATATATGACCTATATGTATTTATTTCAGAGACGGTTTAATGTCAGTCTGCGTTGACGACAGGATCTTTCTAGGACTGAAAAAGTAGTTAGAAAACCGGCAATTCAATTCTTCACGGCAACATTACGCCGGTGCTGTCCCTGCTCGCCGTTACACTTCAACAAGACTTCATTAGTTAACGAGCAATCACTCGATCTTAACACGGTAACGCTGGCTAACCTAGCACTTGTGGGCCGTTTGTCAGGTTTGACACACCAGCTAGCTACTATAGACTGACCCAAGACGCAGTAAAGCGGGTAGGTAGCTGTCACAGTTTAAATACACGCCAAACAACCACTTAGTCCCATGTGTAAACACACTCACTGTGTCACTTAGGTTAAGTGGGTTAAGTCTCTCGCTAGCCAGCCAGCTAGCTGGCCGCGCTTGTCACATCGTATTTACAGTAACGGCTGAAGAAACGCAGGAAGTGGGGCGAGCGTGCCTTCAAAATAAAAGCTCGCTCAACACTTCCAACTAGAACTCAATGTCTAGAAACGCAGAACAAACTTTACAGCTTAAATGGAAATTGTTCTTTTAACTTCTTTTTATCGAGGCAATGAATAACTTACAGCTCCCGTCAATGTTACCGAGCTAATTTCTTAAGCAGTAAAACAAGATGCGTTACTTTGACGGTTTCGACCGGAAGTTCTGTTTTACACGCACCCGCTTGTCAAACGTCTACGGCCTGTTGTGTGAGGCTAGTTAGCTAGCTGCTAGCAAGTTGCTGCAAACATTGCTCCGTCTGTCGCTGTAAATATTCAGTTGACACAGCGACCTCATAGCGTTGCCACAAGCAGCATTCAACGATAAATCCTAACTCACATCAAACGACATAAATGGCACAAAACGCCACTTTCGTTGGCGCATTTCGCCAAACTTGTCACAGTCACGCCATGTAGCGCCTCAAGCTTCCTCAGCCTGTCTGCCCAATAGGCCACAATGTTATTGCCTGCTAGTGGAGCTAATGTTCGCTAACTAGCCAGCTCGCTTCTACGTCAAATAATAACACCCGTCTCAGTAGCGTACAGGTGATATGTCGGCTATTAAAGCTGCATAGTTTCTTCTTACCTGCTATGCGTCTTAAACCCGTATAGCTGTCATGATTGTTATACAAGGCTACAGTGTAATGATGGTGTGCGGAATAATCAAATACACCATCACATTTCATGAAGGCATGAAGATTTCTATTTGTCGCCATCTAGCGGTCGACTTCGGTCAGTGAGGGTACGGCGCGCTCTTAATCACTGCTGCTGATAATGCTCCCTCAAGCTTCAGTTTGGCGACCTACTTCTATAAATGAACTTTAATTAGAATAATGTATTAATAATTGTCATCGGCCAATCCTGATATTTGATGTCATTATATACATATATATGTATATGTATTTTTAAATTAGTCACTCAAAAACATTAACTTATAACTAAGCACGGATAATGCTTTCTATTTATAGTCTGCACGGTGGACAAATATGATTTGTGGTCATCTGATCATCACGACTATATTAGTGGGTAAGAGGCTACATGAAAAATCAGTTTCATGTAGGCATGTCTTTACATGTTATTGGGCATTTTTCTGAGTTTGATTTCCTTGTTTTGATGGGTGATAGTGACCATGTAAGTCACACAACTTCACATTGTAGGTTTATAGTCATGTCATATTTATTTATTATATCCACAGCTGCCCTATGGCAAGTGTTTTGAATGATATTTTAGACCAACTTGCCTTTATTATGAGCTTATGATGGGATTAGTTCTGTTTCAAAAGGTGCGTAAAGGCGACAGTGTAAGTGCCAACCCCACATGAGCAGTGTAATTGGCAGTAAACGGTGGATCAACGTGTGTAATGCATATAACCATCTGTGTTTATCTATTAATCCTTCGACTGACAGCTTTGACACAAAAAGAGATGCTGAGGGTCGTGATAAGATGATGGCCTGTCATGCCGAGCCATCACACACACACAGACACACACACCTACACACACACTCTCTCTCCGTCGTCAGGAATACTAATCAACTTGTTAGCCTACAAGTGCAGCAGCTCGGCGCGCAACTTAGGACTTCTCCATTCTGTGTCTAGAAACATCTGTTTTGGATTTATTCCAAACCTCCACCTGCTGAATTTCAACCTTCTGTGAACGAACATCGGCTGTTATCACCCTTGTCTCCCCTGTCACTGTCTCTCCTGATGTGCGACAAGCAGTCTGCGAGAGTGGATCTGGGGACAAACAGCCCACTCCTGCGCCTCCTCTAGCAAGGGAAGCCCCCCACGCGTTGCGCGCCCGGATCGCCGGTATAAATTCGCGTCGCGGAGTGCGTGTGCATGTGCTTCAGGCTCTTAATGTGTATGTCCGCGCACGATAAAGCCTCGGGCTCCGTCCTCAACAGTTGCTACCGGAGCGGCGGAGAGGAGAGGTGGAGAGCGAGAGAGACAGCAGACTGAGGACGGACGGACGCGGAGCTCCACGCCACTCTGCCCGGCTCTGCTCCTGACATGCAGTCGCTCATCTCTCCGGTGACCAAGGCCATCCTAGTAGCGCTCTTCATCTTCGCCATACTCCTCATCCTCTATGTGATCCTTTGGTACATTTGCAGAGACGTGGACTGCGACCACGGCATTTGAGGATTCCGTTAAAACGGGAAAAACGGGAATTTCACAATGGGGCGCACAGAGGAGCCCGCAGAGCCCAGGGTCATCCCGTAAGTCTGCTGTCTTCCTTTTGTCTTGTCTTTCTTTTGTGTTTGGATGTTTCTGGGTTATCTGTGGACGTGTGTGTGTGTCTCTCTCTCTCTGTGTATGTGTGTGCACGCGTGCATTCCTGTCGTGCGTAATGTGAAATGCGCTCTGGTTTAGAAGGTGATGGCCGAAGTGCGTCTCCACTGGCACCCGGTATCCCAAATCCCTAATGAGCAGAGCCCCAAACATTTTTGTTCAACTTAACAGCGACTGTTCATCCATGCTGACTTATATATCACAGACCCGGTGTTGTTACTGACAGTGCATTCTCAAAGGTGAAACAATGTCATGAGGAGGATATCGAACTGGTGTCAAACGCAAAACGGTGCGGACGCGCGTGTGTGGGCTCTAATGGAGTATAAAGACCGCCGGTGACATTGCGGTAAACGGCGTGGGTGTCCCTTAAGGTCAAGAACAACAGTGTTTACATCAGGTTGCCAATATTGTTTTGCACCCCCACCACCACCACCATCTCCCCCCTTCCGTATATCTGCAGCATTAGTTCATGTTCAGTTCATCTCTGGTCTCTGAGGATGCTTCCACACTGGTATTTTACATCCAACGAGATAACAGGATTATGTCCATTGGCTCCTGTGCGTCTTATTCCTAATCTGCCTTGTGCCATGTTTTGGACTCCTTATCATGAATACCCCGCTAATGCTTTTACGCATAACGCATTTATATTTCCCTTGACATCAGTGAGCTTGTTCAACATGCTATGTCAAATCTTAATTTAGGTTGATGCTCTTATATTTACTTTTACACACACACACACGCACACACACACTTACAGTATCTATTGGCCACGCTTAATGAGGGACTTCTCAATATTGCAGGCACGTTGGCCCTCTCAATGCCTATGCTGTCACATGGCCCATAAAGCTATTAAACATGTGAGGTTTGATTGCCATTTTTCATCTGGGTCCAAAGCATTTTGTTTTCATCTCCAGCATCCCTGAACCAAGGGAAATTAACAAATCGTGCACGTTTTAAAGTGGATAACGTGAAGGACACACCAAGGACATGTTGCCTTTTAAGGGTTTTTAGGACATTTAAGCAGGGATAGAGTGAGAGGGATGCACACCAAAAACCCAGTTTATATATGTCGACATTTGCAGAAAAGTGTTTACACATCTTTTTAGGTTCCTCTAATCTTTATGCTATAAATGTATGTTACACATCTTGATGTGAAGACGGCCGTTTTTACAGGGGTAAAAGCATGATTCAGTCTCTTATAAAATATAACTGATTGGTGATTTCTGAATAATAAACTGACTGCAGCTTAGACTCAGATTTTAGCCACCTTTTTTTATGGAACACCCACATCACTATTTTCCCCCACTCCAGAGGATTTAAACAGCAAAGCGTCTCCCCCCACCAGCTCACAGAGAAAGTGCAAGTCTAAGTGTAAAAAAAATTAAAAACCTTTTTTATGTCAAGCACCACATTCGTGTATTTAAAAATCCATAAGCAGACTAAATGCTGGATGCAGCCATGAGGAAGAAACCCCGCAGCCTCCTTAACTGTTGTGTATACTCTCCCGCGGAGAAAAGGAGTCTGGTGGGATGGCAGATGCCCTCTTTGACCAGACTACAAAATGACTCCTGTCAGCTATGAGTTCAAATTCTATCACCCCCAATAATGCCATACAGAAATAGAGAGAGAGAGAGAGAGAGAGAGAGAGAGAGAGAAAGAGGGAATATGACAACTGCTTCAACTCTTGGTGTCTGTCTGTTTAAACCGGTGCCCTGGATTGTCTGTGTGTGTGTGTGTGTGTGTTTGTGTGCAAGTGTGTGTGTTAAGGTGTAAAGAAGGGAAAAAGCTGCGTTTGAGTGACTGTGTATGTTTGTGCAGTTTGTTAAAGAAGAGAGGTAGTGTGTGCGTGCTAGCGTGGGAGGGGGTTAAACACTGACATGCTCCAGAATGACAGATGAAAAAAAAAAGTGGAGCAGGGAAGGCTCAACGGGACTCAGCATGGGAGACAGGTGTGTGTATGTGTGTGTGTGTATGCCTTTGTATGCGTACATGACCATGACTGAAATTCACTCAAGTTTATTGAAAATGTTTTCCTTCATTAAATACGTGTGTAAAGTGTAATATTGCAGTGTACTAACTGTGGAGCACCAGTTTATGTGGTGTGTGTGTGACCTAAAAAGTTAATTCTAATCTTACACACATTTAGAAGTGTGTCAAAATCACACAGAATGGATTTTACTTACTTTATCATAACTCATACACAGAGTACAACACACTATATTTATACCAGTTTTGTGGGAGACACTGACAGACAGACTATTTACACAATGCTTCAATGTTAATACACTTTGATAGATCCAAGTTCAATTGAGATTGAAGTCATAAAATATTCAGGGATGAAAGTAAATTATTGAAGCTTGATGTGGTGGAGATTTGTTAACCTATTCTAGCCTTATAATCTTCATAAACTGCCATGCGTATTTACAAATAACTAATAAATTCTGCAGTCCTACACAACACTGTCTTCATACATATAAAAATCAGAGAAGTTTCCCATCATCAAACTATAAATGTGACTGTAAAGGTCAAGATTTGAGCAGCTGAGATGTGGCGTTTAAGGTCACAGAACAGAAGAAACCGATAGTAAAAACGTGTTTAATAAAGCTATTGTTTGGCATTCACTGTGAATAATTCATACTTTTGTGTATTTGCATTTTCAATATTTGTCCTTCAAGTGTTGAACAGCTGCAAATACTATTTAGCATACTGTTGATTAATTTAACTGGAAATGTTGTAGACCTCCATTGTCACTTTTAGCGAGTAAAGTCAATGAAATATAATATACATGCCTAATGGAAAATGTCTTCTTGTCATGGATTTACCATAAAAAAAAAAAAAAAATCTATAGTTTTCTATAGTTTGTGGATATACGTAAGAGCTTTTTTTGCTTGGAGGTCAGAGGTCATGAATAATGCTACTGGAGCCTTCTCAAGGACACAGTAGCAGTGGATACTTAATGGTACAAGGACTCGACAAGAACAGTCATTATCGTGTACATGATATTTGCTGTTTTTCTGCTGAAACTAAAACACTGTTGTAATATCAGCTGGGATCAAAATGCTGATCTAGGATCAGGCTGATTTTTTTTTTTTAGCCGTTCACGTCCACTCTGTTACACCTGTCTGGTGAAAAAAAGTGTGCTTGGTCTGATGATCGATAATTAGCTCGTTGCTTTGTCGAATCTGAAATGTGAATTCTAATTTGAGATGTTTAAAAAGTGCAAAGTTAAATAGGAATATAAATTAAGGATGATGTTGTTTGTGAAATGCTAAGTTAGATTTAAAATGCAAATATAAAAAAATAGTAGATGGATTTGAATTGGAAATACATTATATAAATATTACCTTTATTAAAGGCCTAGAGAGTATTTAATTAATTGAATTTACATTCATAAATGTTAAGCTCTGTTAAGTAACATTATTACCATAAGGTTCTGAGTTTAATACAGAGAGTTAGGCGATGGGCTGAGTGACTAGAAGGATCCAGGTTCAGGAGTTTTCTGTAGGATTTCTTAACATTAAGACGATGGGCTCATCAGGATTTTAAACCTTGCATGAGCGACTGCATTGGGGCATCCACCCCATCGTTGCTACCTCCCTGTTTGTACTCTAATGCATATCGAGAAGCATTTTTTGTTTTCTATCATCAAAAAATGCATATCGTTCTGCCTTGATAGAGGTACTCACTCAAGACACAGGTATACCAACTTATTTTACAGTTGACATTGGGTACACCCTCTTTAAAATCCCCTCTGATGTGCATCATTCAGCAATGAGGAATGTATGACATAGTTGTCCAGTTTACATAAGATGTAACTGCACTACATGGATGTAGTAAGGGAAGAAGGAATGCTTCACTTAAAATGCATAATTATGTAGGTGTCTCAATTGTCTGTGAGCAAGCATTTATTGCAAAATCTCCTGTGGTTAATGTTAATTTTTCATAATGATCCTTACTTCCTGAAGCAAAGCAGCTGAGGTTAAGTGACAATGTGCAAATACTACTGATCTAATATTCAAGATCTAAATATGCAAGAGTAGTCTTACATGTCACTGTTTAGAACATAGGTTGCTTAAAGGGCCTGCTCAAAAAAAAAAAAAGTGGCATAAATTAGAGTGTGCCACCACTACACCACTGGTGCTCACCACTTAGTGGAGTCCAAATGATAAATCAGCTGATTTTTGAGTTGTTTAGAAAAAGTGTCATTATTGCATAGCTGTCCACAACAGTATATACAATATTTGTAGGTTACAATTCTTTAACTAATTTTAGGGATAAAAAGAAAAGAAAAAGATAAAAAGAAAGAGTTTGTCTGAGTTTGTTTGACATATCAACTTTTTTTAAAAACTCTAAAATATTAATATTGGTATCTGGACTCCACTACCTACTCACACTAACAAGAGGAGACATAGGACAAACTGGTATTCTGGACAGATTTTTAATGCTTTGATGGTGTGCCATCTTTTTCTACTGCAATATACAGAGTTTTGAGCACGAGAACACAGTTTTTCTCTCTGTGGAATGCACACTTGTATTTTTTGTATTTACTTATTCACTCAGCACTACATGCCTCAGGCCTCCTGTTGCACCTCATCCCACTTGTCTCTCACCTATCCTTTCCTGTCAGCTCTCTACAATTCCTCCCCAAAAATACTTAGCCTCCCATAACCTAATCCCTACTCTAACTTTTACTTCAAAACCAAAAGTCCGAGCCCTCAAGCGGTGCCTGAAAGAAGTGAAGCGTGGTCAGGACCACCTGACGTCACAAATACAAATACAATACGTCCTCATTTTGAAGGTCTACCCAAATTGGCTCTTAGAAAGATAAAAGCTCTGGAACATTCACACACACACACCTCAAAGCCATAAAAATAGATTGTGAGTGACTCAGCCGTTATGTAAAGTCCATCTCTGATAGGGCCGCCTGGGGCTGTTTATGTCAGTTTAGCTTGACGGCACTGGAGCTGAGGTGACACGTGTCTGCTGCTTCCAAGCTTCAATACACACTCGCACATTCACACAAACATGCGCACACTTTTCCCAGAGTATGCGTGCAAGCCTTTCCTTTTCTTCTTCTAAGTCTGCAATCCCCCAATGGAAAAAGATGTGATACCGTCAGTGTAATAGACTCCCTCCAGCCGAAACAGCGTACATTATTAGCATTTCAGCGCAGATTGGGAGGGAAACGCCGCGTTAGACATGAATCAGATCTGCCATCCCTCTGGCCAGGTGGACAGTTCAATCAATACTGTTAAACATGAGCAAACCAGGACTTGAATCCAGAGTGATGTAGTACTGCAGTTGTCTTCAGATTTAGTCCTGTTCGTATCCACTACTTCACACGGAACAGATGTGATGCAGGGTGTTGATTATATATTTATCATCTGCACTGGTTTCCTATGGGAAAATGTTAGCTTGTATTAATTATGAGACATTTTAATCATCTTGCAAATATGTTCCCCCCCTTATTAACCTGAATAGAGACCTTTATCGTCCCATGGTGGTCTTAATGCTGGTTCACCCTCACTAGAATGAAATTCATGGGGAAACACTACACATCTACACTAATTTTGTTTGAAAATCGTCACGTTTAAATATCTAAATTTAGCCAAATTTGCCACCCAGTTACCTACACTGGTCCAGCCCTCATCTAATGTGTATGTTGGATGAATATTAGCGGAGACTCAAAAGTTTGTATTAAATGCTACAATAATCTTGCTATCATACCACCAATAATCAGAGGCAGCATCCTTTTCAGATAGGTGATATGTGATTTCATTACACAACCACACACCCAAAACAAAACGTGTCAGTGTGTGTGACTGCATGACTGAGTCGAGGCATTGGTGTTTTCAGGTTAAACGGAAGGGGAGGTGAAGGGCTTGAAGTCAAGGAAGAAAAACACACACACACACGCACAAACACCACCTTAGAGTCCCTCTGTGTGCACTTAGCTCTGGAGTGAGAGACAGAAAGTGAGAGAGCACAAGGAGATTCAAGAGTCTCCTCACAGTCCTGTCTCAGTGACAACAGGTTTTTTAAACAGAAACAGAGGCAAACACACTGACTTCCAGACTGTTAAATTAAATGTGCTTAATACTTTGTGTGTGTGTGTGTGTGAAAGAGAGCGCATGTAGTTAATGACAGACTTAATTGGTGCAAGCAAATATCCCTCCCACTGCTCCTCATTCTACTTCTACTAATGGAAAACCATCCACTCCCTGAAGACAGAAAGGAGAAATGATGTACTTGATGAACATGAGCGCATACACACACAGACACAAAATATCCACAAGCATGAGAAAAAACACAGCAGCTAGTACATGCAGTAACAGACTTTCTCTCTGACACACAGATATACATGTATGCATCCACCTAAATCAAGACTCCTTGTGATTTTTAAGCTAAAAAGCATCCACATACAGTCAGTTGAGCCTTTGTTCTGCTTTTAAACTAGGTGCTGCACAATGAAGCACAATTTCTGCACCTACATGGTCTATTCCTTGCTTCAAATGTAACCCAGGTTTTTGGAGATATTTGACATTTTCAGACACTGCAAGGCCTTCTAGTCTGAAAATTGAAAACCAGGCTAATTACAGTTCAAGGAATATTGTGCTCAAGTGGTCATTTGGAAGTTCATATTTATGAGTTGTGTAAAGCTGTGTGAAGCTCATAGTTTTATACGACATTACAGTAGAAAAAAGAAACTCTTGGATTTTAAAATGATTATAATGGCAAAGAGAAACCTCAAAAAACTTTTCTATTTATTTATTTGACTGTTGTAGCCCTTTTCCACATGCTTAACACATGCAAATCTATTTCTAACCATACTACATGACTTGCATGGTTAACTTCTTTTAGTTACTTTTACCCAATCCCAAAAATAAATGTGTAATTTATCACTCGTGGCATTTGTGACTCTTTTTGACGCAAATTCCTGTAAGTCAAAAAAGAGGGACAAAAAGACCTGATCCGGATGTGAATCCAGGATGTTGTTATATGGTGTGTGCAGTCGCTCACTGCAAACACATGCAAAAATCTCAGGTTTCACTTTCATGTTTACAAGCTGGCCTTTGGCTTCTCTCCCCGCGGAAAGCCTCTGGCGGCTGCAGCTGATTCGATGTAACAATTACAGAATCTGTCCACGTAAAAGTCCACTACATTTTTCTTACCCATGGCTCCTAGTGCAATCTACACTATCTGTGGAGGGGATCGCTCTCTGAATTGGTTTCTTGTTTTTTTCCTCTCTTACTTACGAAAGGAAAGAAAGGTCTAGATTGGAAGCCCATGCCCATTTGAGAGATAGTATATGATGACGGGCTTTACAAAGATTCTTGACTTCCCGTAAAGAAGTGGAAGTACTCATCATCAATGTTAGATGAGAAGACACTCTAGTGTATGTAGGGTAAATATGTATCTAGAGCCAGCAAGTCATTAGCTTATGCATAATTAACAGCGTGACCACATTGATTGACAGGTGGCTGCCGTTACAGGTGGCCTGTCATTCAGCCAGCCTCAGGTCCACCGATGATTAACATCTTTGCCCATTTTTGGATTAGCTGGGAGGCAGCAGAGGCAGTACTGCCAAGATGATGGCCGACAGAGCCACCACATGCTGAGCTTCAGAAACCTGTGGGTGACATCATGGATATGACGTCCATGTTTATACTGTCTATAGCTGTAACAGTCTGTGTGGAGACCAAAAGACGCATTCTGACAACGGTTTAGCTTTTTTAAAAGTTATGCAGATATCTGTTTATAGAGATTAGCAGAAATGTGTCTTTCTTGTCATTCTTACGTATCAAGTTGCTGATTGAACTGCAGAGGAAGTGTCTACCTGAATATCTGGTATCCATCCATATCTGCTGGCTACACCAAAAGCCCAGAAACATTGGCCCACAGAAGCTAAATTGTCATCAGATGATAGCTGGTTCTAAGGTTTGTATGAACTAAAAAAAAAAGATCTAAATTTACTAATTTACTAATCTAAACTAATAGACACTGATGTTCACAGCACTTTTTCCCAGTAAACCATGTCAGCCCTGGACCTGGCTTGCCTAAATGGAATGCAGCCATCGTTAATGTTATTAATTCCACCTGTGCTTTTCCTGCTTTGACAAGACAAAGTATCTGCTGTGAAAAGGGTCTATTAACACCCTGTATGTCCATTTTTTAATCTGTACACAAATTAAAATGTAACACCGATGAATAATTTGTGCTTTTACAGGGAGTTGGGTGCTAAAACTGTTTCTTCAGTACTTGACCAAATGTACTGTCTTCTATTTTCCACTTTGCCAGAAATGTTGGTGTTCCTGACTCACATTTTCCTAAACTACAAGACAACACTTGACATACATACTGTACAGCACCAGTGATTTAATTTCTTTAAGCATTTCTTCATCTATGTCACACTTACCAGCACATATTGTACATACTAGAAACACACCTGCTGCTATTTCCCCACACCACTTTGCACACAGACCTTTGTTCAACAGGTTGCAAAATAAAGCATTCACCATGGGTTTGTCTTGCATATACATGCACTGTCTCATTTGGGGCTGGACTCTGAGCTTTGAGACCACCCTTGATTGTCTGCCTCTCAGATGGAGACACCTTTTGTGGAAAATCTCTGAAAGGAAAGGTGAGAGAAAAAGACAACATCAATTCACACAAGCGGTCACACTATGGAGCTCAAATTGCCCGTGACGCACACGGAAAATCCCCTTTCTTCACAATATGACACTTCACCTGCCATCTCCCCCTGGTGTCAGTTGATTGGCAACAAACGTGGGGTAAAGTGTTAAGGAAGAGCGTGTCAAAGCCGTCATATTTGAAAACTGTTAGTGTCATTTTCTACTAGAAATATATCCAACATCATCTACCTCCTCTGCTCACCAGGAATAAATCTATGTGAAACATGAAATAAAGATTACATTTGAAGCGGCAGCACACACACACACAGATCCCGTAGAGCTGTTGTCAGCTTGGATTTACAAAATAAGACAAGTTGGGCTTTGCAGCCAGTCAGTGGTTGTCATATAAGACTAGGTGACTCTTCTTTGGAGCTATTTTGATGCTGTTCACATATTATTTACATCACACACCCTACTGTCATGTCCTGTTCCCAGCATGTCTTGTATGTGTGTGTGTGTGTGTGTGCGTACATACTTTTTCATTTGTGTGTGTGTTCATGTGTGTAAAAGACTGTCTCCCTGATGTCCCATCATCCCAAATAATCATCCCATAGTCATGCGTGAGATGCGATTTCCTTTAAACAATAGCAGGCCAGCTCGCCTCACTGACCCCCAAACCTCTCAGGCTGTGGCAGAACAAACACTCACACACACACACACACACACACACACACACACACACACACACACACACACACACACACGCACACACGCACACACACACACATCCCCTCAGCTTACATTAACAGCAACACGTGAACATTTAAATACACACACACAAACACACACACAGAGCCTCCACGGCTCAGCCTCCATCTGAGCAGTGGTGATGACACAGTCTCTTTATGTTGCTGCTCATTTAACCGCCCTCTAAGCAGACTTTAATAACCAGGGCCAACTTCTTGTCAGTGCTGCTGTTATAGCCTGACCTTAACTATTGGATAGCGGGCAAGACACAAACTAATACTAATGATTTCCCTGCCAAAGAGGAAAAAAGTGAAGTGATTGTGAATGCCCCAGACCTGTCTTTAACATAGATGATTGTAATTTAGTTGAAATGAAGGACTTGGAGACTTTGGTTGGCCTACTTTGAGTGCCATAATTCAGCTGGCTCTGCCCTGCTAGCCAAACACAATGCATCACAGCAGTCTCTTCTGATTTATGTTGTATAGACAATAGCTCCATTATTTGGCTTGAAATCTTTTTCTTTTTTAGTAAATTAAATAAAGTTCTGATGTTGTCTCTCTCTTTAGGCCAAGTGTTCAGTCCTGCGGTGTGTGTCAATCACCAGTTAATTCAATGTTGTGACAGGATTTTTTTTTCCGGAGATGTGAGTGGGTGCTCTTTCTTTGTCTGTTCAGCCACTGTGGCTATAATTGTTCAGGCTTTAATTTAATACACCTTCTTTATATATTTAATATACTACTTTTTACAGTACTCAGATCTCAGTACAATAATGTACTTGTTCTGGAGAAGAATCTCTGGCCACTGATCATGATATATGACATAATTAGATGTTAATGCATCAATGCACATTTAGCATATTACTACCAATACTTTATATACAGTTTGTTATTTAGTCCAGTGGTTACTAGCCAATAGACACAAGATAAATGTGAGGTGTTGGGAGATGAGTAATGGAGCAGGAAAGAATAAAAAAGTTCTGCTACATACATTTTTATTATTTGTTTGGACTTTTCTTTAATTTTACTTCCCTCTAAATGAAACCATTTAAAAAGTTTAGAGTGGAAATGTTTCAGTTAGAGCTGCTAGCAACTCATAAACATCCTAAACACAACAAGGGGCCTAGACACTGCTTTTATGTAATCCTAAAATGGTGGGAGCTGCTGGTTTAGTCTTTAACGATGCATGTATTAGTCTGCAAAGTAACTAGTAATTATAGCTATTAAATCAATGTAGTAAAGTATGTTTGGTAAATGTGGTAGTATGTGGCAAAAATGTAAGTAATAAGTAAGTTGGTGAAACCAGACTGATGATATAGCACCGACAGAAAGAGAAGATTTTTGTTACCAGAGTGTGTTGATGCTGAGACAGAGACAGGTCTTAAACAAAGTGAATTTTTCTCCTGATTTATCTGTCTGAAAAATGTCATTTTAGTGTCAGGATGTTCAGAAGATATGTGGCTTGTGATACGAAAGAATTGCTCATAATCTGAGCTCACATCCACTCCTCCTATTAGAGTCAATAGACCTGCTGCTAGTCTCCTAAAGGGGAGCAGCGGTGGCTAAACCCATGTGACACTGATTCAGGAAGTGACTCTTCCATAAGGCATTTCTTTTATTAGCCATCTCTGAAAAGTAAAGTAGAGTGTGTATCAAAGCCTTTTTCTGTTCAGTACAATACACGTCATACGACGCAAACTGAATGGCCTATTTTAAAATTCAAAGCTACTCATACATGCTAGTCAATATATCATACCAATAACTAGATATAGATTCAGTAATTACACTTAATCAGTTTCCACTCTCATGCAGGTTGCATTGATTTAGTAATGGCCATTAGCATTTTAACATTTTGCTATGGGAAGGTGACTCAGTGCAGCAGGTGTGCTTTCATGCTATTTCCAAGAGACTGAAATAAACATTCATCCAAGATGAAAAGGCTGAATGACAACTTTGCTCTTTTAGTCACTCTGTGATAGCTTCACAGTCATCAATTACACACATTTGGGCATTCATGTACTTTCAGCTTGCAACCACTTTCAGCTGAGCTTTTGTAGGAGGGTTGTTCAAAAACAGGTGGGTGAATGAATTTCATTAATTTTGTAAAACACCCGATAAGCATGTATTTACAAGGATGACAAGGATTCTCATCGTTGAAGTCTGTCTTTATTTGGCTGCTTTTGTATTTGATATAGCTGCTCATGCAATTACACATTTTCATTTATATACAAAAAGTAACTTAGTACATGTGACATGTCTTTTAGTATGTTGGCAAAATGTGATCACTCCAGCAAGGACACAACTGAAACAAGCATCAGGGGTTTGAGGTGGAAGTGACAAAACTCTGCTGCAGATAATGGCCCAAGATGTTCAGTATCAACTGTACACAGGGTGTAACACATGAAGTGTTAGTTACTGAAGCTGTAATCAACACTGCTATGATACGAGTTATGCACTTTTACTTGAAAAAAAAAATATATATATATATATTAAAAATCTATGCAGATATAAATATGCTAATTGTTTTTGAATGATAAAGTCCTGTGTTACAAGCTTAATTTACATCATAGATTCACGCATCATGTAGCAGATGTTATTAGAAAATAATATTTTATCCTGCATATTTGTTCAGATTTGTGCTGATTAAATCAGAGGAATCAGTGCTCAGATGGCAGAAAAAGTGAGGGTTTTCACAGCTGAGGTCCTATTTGACTAATTACCACGGCAGCATAACTAGCCTCTAATAAGAGTAGATTGGTGTGATGGACTCAAGTGATCCCAGGGGAGGAAAACCTAACATCTAGCAGTCAGCCAAAGTGCATCTGGAGAGCTGCAGAAAGGAACTGCACTGCTCCAGAAACATATTCTTAAAGGCAATGCTCCTGGAAAATTATGGCTCAGACTAGTGTCATGCCTCTGTTGCTTCTGTCATGTCATGGCAGCAGTTAATAAGACAGCCAGTGAGCTGAAGGGAGCAATATGCTCGATCTGTAGAGAAGGATCATACGGCACATCAAGCAACCAAGCAGCAGCGACGACTGCCCTCTATCACCCACTAATTCCACCTCTATAGATAAGTGATGGATAGCTGCAAGAGATGTTTTTTTTCAAGGTCAACTAGTCAGCGAGCTGTCAGAACAATTAGTCGAAGGCAGTAGGTGATCTCAAAAAGCGCCCATTTTTAAAACAGTGTGAATAGGTTGTGAAAATTGATTATATATTAGATTATATTAGATTCAACTTTGTCATTGCAAAATACAAGTACTAAGACAACAAAATGCAGTTTAGCTTCTAACCAGAATTGCAAAAGACAGTAAAGTGCAGAGTATGTACATATGAACAGAGATATATAAATAATAGTGCAGATTTAAATTTGAATTATGTTACAAGTATAGATACAGTATAGACAGAGTGAAATGAAAATACTAACATTTCTACATCTTATGTAGCAGTGGCAATTGCAGTACAAACGTAATTATTAGTGTGGGATAATTAAGCTAAGATATTATTTAGTATGAAATATAATATATATTTAGAGTATAACAGTATTAACAGTAATAGTGCAGGTATGAATACAAGTTCAAGTTCAAGTCAACTTGACAACTGTTGTTATATGTACAGTACATACAAAGAGTTGAAATTTTGTTTCCCTCATATCTCCAGTGCAAAACAAGCAATAAACATGAAATATAAAAATATACACAAGTGATATAAACAGAGTAAAATATAGCAAGTATACAAGACATAAACAGTGTAACCGGTGTGAATATAGCAAATATGAAGTGATTGAATTGGTTAACATTATGCACAGAATAAACAGCTAGATATGAATATATTATGTGTACAGTACAGACAGTAGAGTTTAGTCAAAAATAATCTTCTCTACTGTCTTTCTGTAGCAAATGTTTAATGAAAGGCGCGACAAGGAAGGAAGCGAGGGTGGAGGACTTCATATCGGAACGTGTCCCATAGACGGAACGGCACCTACAGAGCTGCTCCTCCTCCTCCTCCTCCTCCTCACCGCTCTCTCCGTTACATGACCGGGTAGAGATGTTGTCTGCTGTTCGGTCTTATCTTCTGCCTATTATCAAACTTTACCTGCTCGGTTTGAAGGTGCTGTTGGTTCAGCTGTTCAGCAGAACTCCAAGGTTGCCAGGTCAGTTCAACTTCAAGTGTGAGCTTCCATAACGGGGCAGCCGTGTGGTTGTATGAGACGTTGGTTCATTGTAGTTAGTAGCTATAGTTAAATAGTAAATAACGTGTAAACTGTTATTTAGCACACTTATTCAGGAGCTGTTCCCATCTTCTGGTGTGAGGTGTCACCGTGAAACACTCACTAACGTTACTAACGCTACGCCAGCTAACGGTAGCTAACGCTAGTTAGAGAGACGTGTAAAAGTGAAAACACGAATGAAATAAAGTTGCTTTTCTTTGTGCAATGGTGGCCGAATTTAACAGAAGTGTTTAACTGTTTATCCTCTTCTACAGTTATGTTCTTTAACGCGTCCACATGTGTCGACAAGCGATGTGTGTTTAAATTTCAACTTTCTTATAACGCAGTTTGGTCTGGGAGGTAGCTCAGCTACAGGTCAATATAAACGGTGGACTGACGGTACAACCGACTCAACCACTACAACTACAGTGTGTGCTACCTCAAAAGACCTTTTTCACAGCAGCCATTGTGACATAAAATAGTAGACTTTACACAGGTGTTACAGGGTGCTGCTTGTGGTATGCATGTTGGCTCATTGGAAAAGTCTCTGCTGCAATAAATGCAACAGAAGCTTAATTAGTATGATTGCAAACACCTGTGTTGACCCTACTATTTCATGTCAAAGTGGCTGCTATGAGAAAGGTCTCTAGATACTCTTCCAGGAGTTACATACATAGATACAGGAATATTTTTGAAATTAGTAATTATGTTTAATTGGTATTAATTGGGGTGGTGCAGTGGTTAGCACTGTTGCTTCACAGCAAGAAAGTTCGTGGGTTCTCTCCGACATGCACTTAATAGGTTAATTCGTGACTCTAAATTGGCCGTAGGTGTGAATGTGGGTGTACTCCAGCCTCT
Source organism: Miichthys miiuy (assembly GCA_036365135.1). NCBI lineage: Eukaryota > Metazoa > Chordata > Actinopteri > Sciaenidae > Miichthys > Miichthys miiuy. Next base: position 10,903,857 of record CM071612.1, read on the forward strand.
CGTGGTATAGGCTCCAGCCCCACAGTGACCACGATGAGGGATAAGCGGTTACAGATAGATGAATGGATGGTATTAATTGTGATGCAAAGTTGACTACTTCATCTGTATGTTCATGTTTATATTCATACGTGAAAATAAACTCTTTTCCCTGGTGAAGACCTGTCCCTGTCAAAGTGCTGCCATACAAAAACGAAAGTGTGTGTTTATGGTTTACTGAAGGCCTGAAAACTAAAGCCTCTTTTGGATCACATTTCTGAGATCATACAATGTAACAAAGTTGATATTTTTTCTGGTACTCATTAGGTGATCTGAACCACTCTGCTTCTTCATGTAATGCATTTTATTTAAAACTATAAAAGCAAAAGAAACTACAACTACAACACTCTTTAGGAGAGGGAAGATTGTTACACAATACCATAGGAATTTAAAAACCCAGATAAAGTCTGTCTGAGTTTTGCAGATCTTTTACAGGTCTTACTACCAGGTCCTCTCATGTCTTGAAATAGCGGCCCGTCTTGAAACGGCTTCCTTATCAAATGACATTCTCCCTGATATCTGTGTGTCCTCTTCTGCCTCTGCCAGTGATGCCCAGACAAGATGGCAAGGTTGCCATAGTGACAGGAGGAGTCAGGGGAATCGGCTATGAGGTAGTCCGCCACATGGCCAGACTGGGGGCGCATGTTATCATAGGTACAGTATCACGCACTGCACCGTTTACACGCAAACATGACTACTGTAAGGACAGGAGGTGTAACCTTTTCAGGATGAACTATTAGTTTACACTCAAATTTACAGCAAACACACTAATATTAATTATAATAATAGCTATAACTATTTTGTTTATTACCCACATTTATTTTGCCGTTCAAGTGCAAAATAATGTGAACAAAATAAAAATGAACGAAGCTCCTAAAAGGAAATAAATAAAAGTTATAAAAGACATTACTAGGTTAACCTCAGTAGATGGTGAGTGTTGTTCTTCAACTGCAGACTCACTCACTCACAAAGTATGGAGAGTATGTTGGAGCATGCATGGGTATAGGAAGGAGCAGGGTATGCTGTGCAGTAGGCTGAACACTTTGATAAACGATCACCATAGAGCGTAAGTGTTGTCCCTGCCAGAATCACCTGTCCCTCGCCGCAAACATGACAAAGCAATCTGTCAAAGACTCGCGTGCAGATGTAAAACTGATGCCAGAATTCAGCCTTGTCTCGTCACAGATGATGGCGGGAATGTTTCAATCACTGCCAAACAGGCTGAGATTAGTTTCACGCAGTCGTGCAGCAGTTATACACGGAGAACTGCAAAGACTTGCCAGGCTGAGTAGAGGACAGCTAACTGTTGCATGATGATTTCTAGAAAGTAATGAGTAAAGGGATTTCTTTTCTTGTGACAAGCTAGCTAGTAGCTAATGAACAATTCAAAAACACTCCTCAGACCTCACTGTGGAGGGTTTCCACTATCTTCTGCTTCCAAACACTGTTGCCAGTGAGGTCTGTGGAAATCTACAAGGTGCATGTGTTAAAATAAAAACTTTCTGCATGGCCAGATTCCAAAAAGGTTGAGTGGGAAAGCACATCTTTTTCAGTGTATCTGAGCAGAATAGGGTGAGATACAAGGCTACAGACCTTTTTATGAATAAAGTCTTGTGTATAGCGCAGTGAACAAAACCCTGGCTCTGCAGTGCCAGTCATATTAAAGGAATCCTCTGTGTGTGCCTGCTTAAAACCCTGTCGATGTCAGAGATCCTTCCTTGGTATCAGACGGTCAACAGCGCGTTCAGATGTCTCTTGACACCCCGTTGATCCGTCTTAAGGTTTGGAATAACATCAAAACAGTTTGTTTCCATCATTAGAAAATGCATGCGATGCTCCACTGTGAGATGATGTAAAGACCTTTTGAGCTCTGCAGGGATTAAAAGGCTATCAAACCGAGTGTTAAATGCAAATTTAGGATTAGGAGGCTGTTTTGCATAAAACAAGGTCTTGTATTGTTCTGTTAATTATTTAGTAATATGTACGGTTCACGGATAAATGCAATACAACAAAGTCTTAGAAAGGAAATGCCTTATGCCTCTATGTGGGACTGGGAAAATGTGCAAAGGATTTATTTCAAATTAAGATAAACAAAGTAACCAATAACCAAACTGAGGACATAATGATTCTTTTACAGGATGTGACAATAGCTAATTCAATGTATGCATACATTTAAACAGATGAAAACTTACCGGGTGTATGGAAATGCGCCCGCCACCACTTACCTGTCTGCTTCCGTCGGAGAAACAGGGCGTAATAACTGACGTCATTATATAGGAGGATGCCATTATTGATCAGGTGATGCGGAATAATATGTTTTTATTAATAATGTCAATTTGTCCGAGTACTATGCAGTTTCTATGGAAGAGAAATGATGACCAAACTGGTATAATTTTTGTATAATGTTGGCGATGATCACATGTGATCACATGGAAATTGACGTTATAATGAGAAAAAGATGTTTATGTTGTTTTTTAGGAATGTAGTAGTCTGAGTGGGAGGGGCTACCACTTTAAAAGGGGCTGTCTGGGCCCTAATCAAGGAGAGTGGTTGGTTACAGAGGAGGTAACAGTGGTTTGAGAAGTGAGCGTTGAGTATTGTGGGAAGTCGAGTTATTGAAGAACTCGTTTCTTTTTTCTTTCTTTTGGTTTTTGAAAGTGTATATAGAGCATTTTGTTTCATTCACTTTAAATTACTTTTACTTTTCACTTTAAATATTCACAAGAGTATTTATGTGTGTGTACTGTATATAAATAGTTTAATGAACTCCCATTGTCCATTAATCTCTATCTACTGTACTTATCTGTCTATCTTCCTTCCTTGAAGTGCCATCTAGTTTGTACTCACTAATGTGATGTACTACATCTATCACTCCCTCTTCCTGTATCCTCAGAACCACTTGCTCAAATATGTTGATCACTACACCTACGTGTCTTTCCCCTTCATGTTATGCAGCTCAAGGCTCCATCTGTGATTAACGTTTTGGCTCTTTCACACACTTAAGCATTTTGTTGAGCCTTCTGGCTCTAGACTCTGAAATGAATTATGCACAATGTATATAGGTCTGTATAGGTTTTTTTTTTTTTTTTTTTGAAAGAGGAACATGTTTTTCTCGCGGACAAACCGACTCGTCGTCATGTCTGTGCTGGCCATTGTTGTTGATAACACCAGTCTGTAGTGGTATAATTTTCTCTGCATCTTGCAGAAAGAGCCTCTTGCCGTAGGAGAGCTTTGTGTTCTGGGTGTTGTTGCTAGTGAGGCAAGGCAAGGAAGTTGCTCTGGAGCAATATCTATACATATATATATATATATGTTCATGTTCTGTTCAGCTTTTATCTTTAACTTTTATCTGTGGGCATGTTTGTTATCTCCCAACTGTTTATGGCTGAAACAGGCTTTTCTGGGCTGAACTTAAGCGAACATGCACTGGCTTGTTCAGAGATGTATTTACATGGTTGTTTCCTTTATACTTTGTTGTCTGTTTTTAAACACTTTACAGGAGTTGGATCAGCTAGAATGCTTGACACACAGGTCCACATGACACATTAAGATTTCTCTACAACCTAAGGTTAACCATAACAACCTTTCTCTGTGTACAGTAGGTCCACAGATATATTTGCATGTATGTAAGTGTAATTCCAGTTCAAACTACAGAAATGACCTGGACAACTGTTTCCAATTTAGAACTTTGAACCATAAGTTTCTGATGTACAAAGCTGACACAGGCAGCAGCGGACATTCACACAGCTTTTGTATATACTGCGTTGGTTGTCTGTGGATGTGCTCCACACGTGCAGTTGCTGTATATGCATCCTCTCCACTATACAGATAATAATAATAATAATGATCTGGGCTTCTGAAGCTACCCCTTTTCTGCTCTTTCAGATGTTCCTATCTAGCTATATAACCAAATATCTTAAACATACAGAACACTTCTGATTTTGATGTGTGTTTTTGTTTTTTTTGTGTGCATTAAGCAAGCAAAGACTTTGCAGCCTTCGGTCAGAACCTTAACCCTTAAAACACCAGTGTTCCCCAAGTGTGTGTTTTTGCATAAATGTAAATATGAAAATAATATTACAAGCAGAGCTTGGTAAAACAACACAACTGATCTGTTGAACAGTGATTTTTTTTCCTGACACTATCTGAAGCTGTTTATGTCCTGATCTGTAGTTTTCTCTGTGGAAGAGACACAGGAGTGGTAAGAAGACATCCTGTTTAATTGTTTGTATTATTGCACTTTGTTTTTGTGTCTGAAGGGTTTTTCTGGGAATTTATGTTTTGCAGAAGTGTGCCTTTTCCTTTTCATCTAAGATTCCTCCCAGCAACACTCCACAGCTGGCAGCTGAGCTAACTGCCATTAGCATCTCCTCAAATGTACACTCCCGTGGGGCTCGAGTTCATTGCAACTCCCATTAAACTAAAAGGATCAAGTTTTACTCCTTATTCTCTGTAGTGTACACTTACTGAGTTTGGTTTCAACTAAAATCATCAGGTGATCAGAATAAGCCACAACCTTGACATGTGGTCGTGCCAAACAGGGATTTTTACATGTCATATTATGTATGAATACACACTTGAAGAATATTCGTTAATTTACAAAATACAGAGAGGTACTGGTGAGTGTACTTCCTGCCCAGAGACTGCAAATGCAAATTGACTTGAATCATTTTTAATTACATGTGCATCTTAAGTGCATGCCCCTTGCAAATTAAACAGTAAACTAAATAAACTAATTGAGGTTGTAGATCAAGATACTCAGGTTCAGGTAACATCATCATGATCTGTATTAGCAATAATGGCACCTCTTAATTGTTTAAATGAATCTTACATTTTTTTTTTTTTTTGGCATAAAATAATGATTTTACTGCCTTTCTCCTATTTCATTCTTCCTTTTCCCTAAAGACAAAGACAGCAGCGGTTTTAGGCATAAATTGTCAACACAGAGAAAGAAGAGTGAACAGAATATATAAATCCAAATTGCTCATTTGGAATTACATAAATGGAAAACTCCACTCACTGAGTGTGATTGCAATCTAAAACTATTTCTTTGTACAGATTATTCACACCTCAGAGCAAATTTATTCCATAATGTCCTAATAAAAGCTTGCACACCACTGCACAGCAGTCTAAAATAAAATAAAATAAAATAAAAATAACTGAACTACATGATTTGTGCATGCATAAAAGACTTATTATTCACCTTCAGATTCAGAACTTCTCAGTTCACAGAATTTCTTAGTTCCAGCTTCTCAAATCAAATGTGAAGATTTGCTGCTTTTCTTTGTCTTATTCAAGAGTAAACTGGCTAAGTTTTGAAGTATAAGTCGGGTATAATGAGCTTTTTGATGACATCACCTTGCACTCTCACAGAAAAACACTTGTTACACTAAATGATCAATCTATTAATTGTTTGAAAAAGTCGTAGATAAGGCGATAATAAGAAAATCTGCAAGAAAATACCCACTGCCAAATGTTAATCAGTGCTGCATGTGTTATGTACTGTTGCTTATAAAGTCTGAACTATTTTCTCATTTTTCCCAAATTAAAGGCTTTTTGTTTCAGTGTGAAATGGCAAATTTGCTCCAGACAAGGACATTTTGACCATACCATGATTGGATCTCTTTTATGTAGTGATCGAAGCTTTTAAGATACAAAATGACCCAGCAGTAAAGCCAAGGGAAAATGCACAAATTACTGAACAGTGTATTTACCAGCATAGTCTGCTAATTATATTTTATATCTCTTAACATCACAGCTGCTTGACTGTATACATTAACACAGCAAGCGGAGAGAAAGATGAGGAGGAAAACAGTGTTACACATTATTATCAGGCCATTAGCACATTATGTAACAGACATTTGAGGTGACAGTGATGAATATTGACAGGGAGCCATTAGAAAACTGGCCATATACTGTGAAAACATTGGTATATTTTGTTTGTTTTCAATGGAAGCTCACTTCCACTGCAGAATCTAAACACCTGTGCACAGACCAGCAATGTGTTTTCATGCACTTGGTGTCCAGAATAAGGCTGCATTTTCCATTCAGTTCACAAGCTTCAAAACTTTGAAGACTCTGCTTTATTCATTCACTGTGTATGCTGCAAAGTCAATGTCGGAGTATCCTTGGAGACGGTTTGAGCGGAACATAAATGAGACTTGCGCGCTACGTATGACAACACACACAAAATCAATACACGAAGAACTCAGTTAAGTGTCTGTTGTGGTCCTAGAAAATCCTGTGTGTATTGAAGTGGATCCCACAGGACACACTAGTGATATCCCAACCTGTTGAGATAATTCATGAAGTGAGAAAATTTATGGTAAAGTGGATCCCTCTCCGGTAATAGAGTGGATGCATATTTCAGGTGGAGTGGTAGAATATTGCTTGCGTGAGGAGAGTTGGATATTAACGCGTGTGCAATTGCACTTGAGGTGTTTCTGAGTAGATTTTGAATCAAAATGATGCCTTTTGGAGTGTTTTTTAAAATAAGATGATACAATTTTTATAGCTTTATGTTGCAGTTGCAAAAATATCTTTGCAGCTAAAAAATATATTATAGACAGAAAGTAAATTAAAATAGGCATTATGTGAGTATATGTATCACATGGACAATCATGGACACAGCAGTCCTTGTGGACCAATGTAACCGTGCATTAGTCTGGCATAATTTCCACACAAGTCAGTTTGTAACTCGTGTATCTTAAAGAAATCAGTATTTACAGATTTCTTGTCTCCAGTGCCAACCTCCTACATTTCATAAACCCATGAAATGTAGGAGGTTGGCACTGGATTTGTGTACCACATTGTGATACGTGGGATTGATAAATTGGACTCACAAAGGAAATCACATTTATCCTCTGAAAATCTACATTATTGTGTTTGCAGAAGAAAAAGTGTCTTGAGGCCAAATTTGTTACATGAGACTTGATGAGATGTATCAGTTAACCGTCAGTCACACTGCTGTGATGAATGTTTCCTGTCCCATTAACCAAGAAGTACAGATTTACCAGATCTACCTCAGGAAATGTGCACATATTTTTATATAAATAAGCCAGGCCGTCTTAAAATCTCTCACAGCAAGAATAGCAGCAGGGCACGCAAAGCACCCACAATAATATATACATGAAACCCCCACCATTTAATAAAAACCTGAAACTTATGAAGGACAAAGTTTCATTCAAGAGCACCTGTGTATATATCAATATGGCATTAATCTGAAAATGTATAACTCGCAGATACACCTCACAGCACACTAGAGGATAACTCTTTGCCAAACATCTGTTTGAAGAAAATACTGCATTTCACATCTAAAGCCATCAGTCTGCTCTACCAAATCTGACAACCAATCTCAAGTTGCATACTGATTATCTGCACAGCCTGAGCATACACTGATTGATTAGGCATCGATCCTAGAGCATTTTTTAAATCATGTTCTCAAACAGATCTGATTGAAAGCCAGGATTGTTGGAAGGTATTCTTATGTCAGGCTGTTCTTTATGTGTCCTGATTTTTGACACAAACTTTCATTGCCTTCTATCGCATTTGTGATTCATGCAGCTTTCTCCCCTGCTGTCATTTTGCTCACACCATAAGCTCTCAATTATACATCAATATCTTGTGTTTTGCTCACTGTCCGGGTGCATATCTTAAAAATAGTACTGCAGTAAAAAAAACATCCATTTCAACCACAGATGATCACAGTAAAAACTACTTTGTTTTCATTGTATGCCACTATGTTTATGATGTGTCGCTTTACATTAAGGATCATGAAAGATGAGCCTAATTAAAAATAAACCATGCAGTGTTTCAAAATGCTACAGCCTTTATATTTGTAGTGCTTTCACTTAATTACCAATTTGTCTTGTAAGTTCGTATTCGTACAGTTAAAGAAATAGTTTAACCTATCAGGAAACATATTCAATTGTCCGTACAATCATGAGATGAGAACATCAATACCAATATCATGTTTGCACATTAACAACATAGCTGGAGTCAGGGATATGTTTAGCCTAGCGCAGCATAAAGTACTAGCCTGGCTGTGTCCAGAGTTCAAAAGTACAGCTACCAGCTGTAAAGCCGGAACACTTTGAAATGAATTTGCAGGTTGACTGGAAATTAAATGCTGGAGCCAAGAGCCGTGTCTGCATGCAGTATCTCAAAGTCCCTATCAGTTTTGGTACCATCATGCCTATACCAAGACCAAAACCTCTGCTCACTGATCGTACCTGGCAACCCACGCTATAATTAGAGAAGCTGGTAAACTATTGCTTGTCAAGAAATAACCTAAACATGTAACCGAGTCTAAAATATGCTGCATTTCCAGGTTAAATTAACAAGACAAATTGTATGGAGAAGAGATGTGAGATCAATATTGATCTTATTACAGGTTTAATGTACGTTAGGACTTTCTTACTCTGCATCACATTCAGTTTATCCATTTATTCGACTGCAGCAGGATTATTTAAGTGAGGTAATTAGGTTACATTTAACCCCAAGCTCAAAATATTTAGTAGGCAAATTAATGCCTCGGGGCATATTTTTAATCAGCGGTTATTTTAATTTAGGGCTTTGATATGCAGCATCCTCTGCCACTGTTGGTCCATGAGCAGAGGCGCCCGTTGAAGAGCAACTGTTTGTCCAAGAAAATGGAATATTTGTGAGATCACTGTGTTCATGTCCTGTTTGTGTGTTTGTGTGTGACCCCTGTGACACATCACCCAGAAGAGGCGCATCCTTCAGCCCAGCCTGAACCGCAGTGCATCAGGGTAAATGATGCTGTGTCCTTGAAAAAAGCCTGCGTGATAATCCAAGATTAGTGTGTGTGTGTGTGTGTGTGTGTGTGTGTGTGTGTGTGTGTGTGTGTGTGTGTGTGTGTGTGTGTGTGTGTGTGTGTGTGTGCAGAGAGGAAATGAGATTGTGCATGTAGGCTGTTTGTGTGCATGAGTTTGGGTAAAAAGAGCGTTTGAATGTGGGTGTATTTATACGGTGTGTATGTAAAATATGCAGCAAAGCAGCACATTTGAGAAGTGGGAACCAGTTAATGTTTTGTCAGTCGATGTTTTATTGATTGACTTAATCGACTAATAGTCTGAACTGATGTGTAGGCGGTGAGAGTAAAAGTTATATATTATTATACAGTGTTTGTTGTGCCCATTGAATGGTGCTTTTGAAAACAAGAGTCAGTAAATTTCAAGGTCATGACATTAATTTATTAGACGCGCTTCTTCTCCTTCATTTGACTCTCGTATTTTCGCCTCCTGTTTCCAAATATTTTCTTTTTCTAAGCGGCAGGTTCATTTGTATGCAGACACACTCTGTAAACAGAAAGTCTGTCCTAGAGTCATGGAGTCAGTTACTGTTTTTCAGGAGGGCATCTGAGCGTGTTAAAAACATTTAAAACAGGACCTCAGTCCACATCCGGACCAAACGGCAAGCCAGTCCAGATGCATGCCCTGTGTTATGAATACAATACGCTATGGAGTCTAATGTTTTCTAACAATATGATGGGTGCTGAACATGACTTTTTATTTAATATATAATTTTATTTTTTTTATCTGTTATCTGAAAGACCAAGGCCATCCACGATCTATTAACTAGTGGACAATCTCCTGTCGCTCTCCCCCTCCCATATAGTCTATTTACAATCACACATGGAGAGAGACTTAAACCAAAGAAAGTCAACAGAGCAGCCATGTCTGTACAGCAGGCCTGCAGATCAGTCCCCGTATGAGAAAGCTGGTGCAGTGTATGTGTGTGCATCGATTTTCAGTAAAAGACTGTGTGTGTGTGCAAATACCTTAATCCCAAACTAAAAACCGAATTTCTACCAACAATCGAATATTCCGGCCTAGCCCTAACTCACAGGGACCATTTCCCCAGATCAATTGTTGTCATCATCGGTTTCATGGCGAAGTTAAATGCTGTCAAGAGAAACTGTGTTGTCGTTGCTGAGTTCACGCATTAATGTACCGTAGAATTCAGCATCAGTTCCTAAATTGCAGATACAGAAGGTGTCTTGTTTTTCTCGTGTAAATGTAACCGATTATTAAATGTTTTTTCTTTTTTTCACGAATCGTTCCGGACCTCTGATCTTGAACAAAAATCAAATTTCAACCTTTAAATAATAAGTTTGATTTAAAAAATCAGACAGATTTGTTGTTTTTGGAGCACTGACCCATTGTTTACACTGGCCTGCTTATTTCAAAAAACACACTCACATTAGGTATTGTTAAGTTTTATTAACACATTTCACCATTTATGAAGTCAGTGCACTTCATCTTACTTTACTACTAGAGTGAAAATCCTTAGTTCTACTTTGTATTTGGTTTAGTAGCATATGTTTTTCGTGTACTGTACAGTCTTTGAGTTGTAGTGTGTTCAGAGGTTAAATGGTTGTATCAAGTACTCAAGAACCTTTCCTTGAAATACATCAGTCCCAGTCACAAGATGAACAAAAAAAATGAGAATGAGTGTTATTTCAGTGAAAAAGCCTTTAAGGGTTTGTTAGACATTTTATTAATCTGTGTGTGTGTTCTCTTTCAGGTGGGAGGAATGAGCAGGAGGGTCAGGCAGCCGTCAAAAGGATCTGTGAGGAGTACAAGGAGGCCAAAGGTAACCTTACAGATATTTCTGAGAACACACACACACACTTACACATGTACACGTGTGTAGATGTTTTCGTATGTCAGTGTTCGAAGATAAAGGGCAGCTGCATCGGTGTGTCCCTCACACTTGTTTTTGCAGTCCTTTCTAGGCACACGCACACATAATTGCACTCACTCATACAGACACACACAGAGCTTCCATGCTGGCTTTACAATGCCAGGCGTGTTGTTGGTGAACCTTGAGGAAGAGGAGGATACAGCAGAGACAGCTATAAGAAGATGAGGGGAGAGGGGGGGGGGCGGACGTGGAAGGGAGGGAGGAGACCATGACAAATGGGCAAATATAAGAGAATAAAAGAAAGACGAGATGGAGGGAAAATGGTGGTGCGGGATAGGTGATGGAGATGGGAGGAGACGAATGATAGCAGAAAAGAGATTTATTACTCTACTGACTAAAGCTTACAGTGTTCTTTGTAACTCCCATGTTGAGAAATTGATTCGGCTGACCTTCACAGCGCCATAAATTCCACCATCGTCTCATGACTAAAAAGCCACATAGGTTATAACGGCCTTGAGTCTTTACCACCCTGCAAGGCTTGTCAGTAGCTGTTTACCTCACGGGATGTGAGAATCAGTAGTTTTTTATGTATTGTGATTCAAAGACAGACTAAATTTGAGTCATCTTCACTTCACTATGTACAGAAATATTCTAATTATTAGAAGAAAGACACGCTCAACTTCCGGCAGATGTCCTCTGATGCAGTGCTACTGTTTACTACTATGCTGCACTAGTGGAGCAAGGGATTGCTACCTGTGCAGATACAGGATTGCAATGCAAATCAGGCTTTCCAGCGCCATTTTTGTTCAAAAACAGTTTTAATACCATGCACTGAATTAAAGACAAAGGACAGCAAAAACCCTATTCTGTACTCGGGGAAACAAACTGTACAACAACTGCATATTACATCAAGGATGTAAATTACATGCTCAGGTCACACACAGAGCTACACCTTCATGAGAGGCCAGACCACTTTGAAGCCATCTGCCATTCTCTTTACAACATTTTGTTGAGATCCATCGTGCTAGAACCAAACTTGTGACTATTAGCCCTCATTGCCATTCCCAATAGACTTTATTTTACTTAACACTCAGTGCTGTGTTTGGCCTGACAGGAGGTATTCCAGCAAGTTGCCTTATCTTTCATGGGTCCATTTTAGCAATGAAAAATGACCCAGACTGTCAAAATTGAAAGCAAAGGGTAATGGATATGCCTGGCCTAATAGAGTAGTT
>CM071612.1:10920792-11103292 GCA_036365135.1 Miichthys miiuy
TACTGAGTTGTGAGTTTGAGACATGGACATTAGCCGACTTACATATTAATTACCTGCTGTTCAGGATCCAGACTGTGCTCGTATTTGTCAGACTGACTGTTAAAAGTTCAGAAGACTATGTAAGAGTAAGATTTTCACTCTTACTGTTGCATGCTGAAGCCTAGCTGTTTAAAAAAAGCCTTAAAAATATTTCAGTTCACTGTCTGAACTCTTATTCCAGTTGTAATCTCAGATATCTGCATATGAATGCAGAATCTGAAGGCAAGGGAACAACATTTTGACATCGGAAATGTTCTGGTTTCTGTTAGTAGTTTGAGTAGTATTGATGTTTGAGTGGGCTTTGGTTCCAACAGTCCGTGTGGAGAGCTAAAGAAGCCAGATGCACTGGCTGAAATATAATCTGAACAGTGGCATGCCATCAAATTTTTTACCTTTCCCTTTTTTATTAAACCATTTAAACACTGATAATGAAAGACCCAATCCCACGCTGATATTACATTAAACCAAGATTAATTTACATTCCATAATTTGATAATAAAGATAAATTAGAAACAGGACTATGAATGGATCCAATGAGTCCTAAACAGCATGTGTGTGTCTCCAAAGGCAGTTCCTGTCATCCGTTTCAAATAATTCCTCTGTAACAATAACACAGTCAGTGTGTGTTTGGCCATTGAGTCGAGGAAGCTGAGCTTTATAGAGAATCCTGGGGTCTTAATTGAGGGCTGGCAACAGCCGGACCATGCCCGATCGATGGCATTTCACTCCCAGTGTGCTTTCTAGATATGACTGGTCTATCTGAAAAGACCTGGCCCCAAGGGAGCCAGCTCAAGAGGACAGGAGAGAAGTGACAGACAGGACACACACACAAAACACACAAAACACACACTCAGCAGGAGGTGAGTGGCATGGCTTGGAGATAAGGTTGCTATCAGAGCTTCATCTGGGACGTCTGCACTCTCATTTGTCACAGCGTCTTTTCTCTCTATCAGCACCATCAACTTTCCTTCCGCCTGCTCCTCTCACAGTCCTCTTCATGTCTTTTTTTATTATATTTGACCCCATACAGGCGTACCGGAGTTATAGGGAGGAACAATATGTTCTTTTCTTGATGTTTATCTTCTTTCTGTATTAAAGCAGTGTACTTTGACAGCAGCTGTTTATCCCGAAAGAATTTGTCAAATACTAAAAAGTTATTCATAGCCCACGGATATTTACATACTCAGATGGGGTTTGGGTTGGATTGAGGTCTATAACATGCTGATACTATTAAAAGCAGGGTCCAAACAAGTAAATGGGATAGCTTGAGGCTTACTTGTCAATATGGATGACCTCCTGTCTCCTCATTTTGCATTCTCACTGTTTACTTTACTGTTGATCCCAGACTCACTGCTCTCTCTGATGCTGTGATGTAGACTATTACCCCTGTCACCCTCACATCCAGAGGATGTTGGAGAGGAAAATAACACCACCACCACTGTGTATTATGATTCTATGTAATATGGTACAAGGGAACATTATTCAGGAAATATATGTTTTACATTCATATATTTGTGTATTTTATACTGCATTTCTAATACTCTTATGTTTTGTTTTTAGTTTTTTGTGGTTTGGTTCAAACCAAAGCCATTTAGTGTTAACATTTTACATATATAAAAACAAATGTTGCAAAAGGACGTTGCAGTTTTACATTCCTATAATGTGTTATTCCCCTAGAGAAACTTGTAAGAAATTAAATGGAAGCTGGCAGCATGCATGCAGGGGGGGAATGTAGGGTGGAGATACAATTTAAAGCCTTTCTTGAAGAGATGAAATTTCAATTTACTGTTTAAGATTGGGAATGCCACTCCCGTGGATTGGGAAGGTCATTCCAGGGAGGGAGAGCCTAGTGGGAGAAGAGAGATGAACATCTTTACTTGTATTTGTTGCAACAGTAAATAAATTGAGAAAGACAGAAAGAGACGAGCGGATAAAGCCAAACAAAGTCCAAACATAAAGCTTCAGAGCTATCCAGAAAATAGCTAATGGGAAAAAAAATTTAATGCGCTAAAGTCTGCTGTAAACCTGGTCATTTTTTAATATGTTCCAGAATTTGTGTTATTATTTTAAACCAACCACACATGAGGTAGAACTGCTAGATTATATATTGTAACCGTCTTGTAAAATAATGGGTCTATTCCCCACTCAGATGATTTAAAAAAAAAAACTTCACTCTATTTATTATGTCATTTATTTTGTGTGGCCCCAATAGACCTTTTTCACAGCGGCCATTTTGACATGAAATAGTAGGGTGAACACAGGCGTTACCAATGATACTAATGAAGGTTCTGTTTCATTAACATCAGGGTGCTGCTGTGGTGCATGTTGGCTCACTGAAAAGGCTCTGCTACACTAAATGGAATGGAGCCTTGATTAGTATCATTGGTAACATCTGCATTGGCCCTACTATTTCATGTCAAAATGGCTGCTTTGAAAAAGGTCTATTGTTTCTGAACTGAAACCAATCTACCTAGAAAGTAGCATAGCACAAATAAAGATGTGGCAGAGCTCTTCTATGTAACATCAAGCACTCAGCTTGTCAAACACATACATCCAAACTATTTGAATATTTATGTTTGCACATTATGCCCAGAAGAGGACACCAATACAGTGAGAGATGTAACATAGTTATGCTGTCTTTGTATTTAAAGTAAAGGTACTGTCTCTTTTCCAGCTGCCTTTGCTTGTGTTGCAGCTGGTCATGTATTTATTCAGCCTAGTTGATTTGTCCAGTTACGTGCTATACATTTGAACTTACACTAGTTCTGATCAAGCAGCCACAGCTCTCTCCCTTCTCTTTATTAAATTATTTCCAAACATGCCTTTTTAGATTGCTCAAAATGCAAATCACTCCGTCTTCAGCCGAGCTGGGTTGCGAACTCTCTGCCATTACCACACTGTTATTGTTGAATTATTGGCTTGCTTCAACTTGACCTACATTTCATTTTTAATCGATGAAAGTCATGATGTGAATCCAGTGCAGCCACTGAGGTCCACATGAGAACTCACATGAGACAGACAGCCATCGAATATTAGTTTTCATTATCAGTATCATCACTTTTCAATTATATAACAGAATTTAGAATATTTGTTGACAGTCCTAATAGAGGGCAATATAAATAGAGTGTATGGATAGATATGCTTAATCACACAAACGAACTTGGTGCCAAAGTAGAAAAACTCACTGAGAACTCAACTCAATATGATGTGACAAATTTTGTAATTCCATGTTATTTATTGGCCATGGATGAAGTCTCTTTGGATTGTTGTCTTACATCTCTGCAGATATTACAGTAATAGCGCTGCCCGAGGAGTTTAACACTCTGTGTTAAGTAAATGTCCTGCGTGTCACAGTTTTTAAGTATACTTAAGTGTTAAGCATCCCCATCCCAAGTCATTTCTCTGCTTGCACACACTTAAACTTAAGCACACTGAGTTAGTGTCATGCTCTGATCATACCAGCTCCTGGGCATTTCTCTCTTACCTGTGTCTTGTAATACATTAGACCTGATATAACAGTGTGTTAAGCTCCAGTAGAAGTATTAGGTTTGATATAATGTACTGGAGCTACAGAAGCGTAGCGCTGCCACTATTGTTGTGTAAGAACCCAGCGAGCCTGCTGTAAGAGATGATTAATACACTCTTTGATGTCTTACTGCTTGCAGAAATAATCCGTTTACAATGGCTGTCTGTGTGTGTGTGTGTGTGTGTGTGTGTGTGTGTGTGTGTGTGTGTGTGTGTGTGTGTGTCCCCATTTCAGTGGAGTTCACAAAACTGGACCTAGCCTCTTTGCAATCTGTCCGTCAATTTGTCCAGAGCTTCAAGGAGCGAAACCTGCCACTAAACATTCTGGTCAATAATGGTGAGTGATGGAGATGTCTTCTTCCTGCCACATGTGGGCTCGGTGGTGTTTATTCAGAGAAGTCCATCTAGTGTTTAGTGAGAAAAGTAGAAATCTTCTGCACAGCAGTGTAATGTATATGCTGTCACTTGACTGGATTTAACTGGATTTAAAGCATGAAACTCAGCTCACTGAAAAGTAGTTAGACCCTTATAGTAGAGGATATAAGGAACATTATTAACCAATACATGACATGATTTATTTTATTTACAACTTTTATATATTTTTTATATTTTAATGTAATTTTAATTTGATCTTTGAAATATGACTCATGATATAAAAACATATTATTCAACCTTTTCCATGGTCTAGTGTCAAAAAAAGCAAAAAATAAAAATCTGAATAAATCGTAATATTAAACCGCGGTAATTGTCGAATCACAACACTTATCAAATTGGCATTCCAAGTATCATGATCCAGTCGAATCAGGAGATGAGTGTATTGTCCAAATAGCACCTGGTTTGGAATAAATTCACAGTTCAAACACTGAAATGTATTTTTGTGTGTGTCAAGCGGGTGTCATGCTTGTTCCTGAGGGCCGGACTGAGGATGGATATGAGCAGCACTTTGGCGTGAACTACCTAGGCCACTTCCTGTTGACCTGGCTTCTCCTGGACATACTGAAGGATTCTGGGAAATATGGTTCCTTTTCCCGTGTAGTCAGCGTGTCCTCCTCTGCCCATCGAGTTGGCGAGATCAGACTAAATGACCTAAATAGCTGGTAGGCGCACACACACACACACACACACACACACACAGCTTATTTGACCTGAGATCTTATTTTTGTAATATCTTTTGAATCATTCTTAAAAGCTGAAACACTGTACTGAACAAAGTAATGGTCGGACAAGATGTAAACAAACCCCCCTGGACAAAATTACAAACAACACGAATGATCCCTCAACTGTGTTGTTTTTTGTTTTTGAAGGACATTTTAAGCCCTTCTTGTCACACTCGCCTGCACTTGATGCACTGCACTGATTTTCTGTTGGCATTAGGTGAGCAACTGTTGGCGCCAGTTGGCTCAGTCTCATTCCAGCTAGCAGCACTGCTGTCCTCAAGCATTAGCAGCCTTAATATCTTCACTGTGTTGTTACTTTACCTTAGAGATGGGCTTTCACAACATGTTATAAGAGAGTAGACGATATATATATATATATATATATATATATATATGTATATATATGTATATATGTAGGAATTTGTTGCAAAAATCTACTCAGTTAATGTAATCCTAACTGCATCTGTTCATTGTTCATCTTCTATGCAGTTTATTAACTCATTGTCTGATAAATGCTGCACATGCTTTTCACTTTTACAGATTTTTAGTTGTGAACACACTAATGTAACTGCCTTCTATCTAAATTACAAACTTGGCCGTATAAGAAAGCAGATTTACTGCATCAGCAGCAGCAGTTCAGACCTGTAGATGTGGATGTGTCAGTATCGTCAGTGTGTTTTATTGCAAAGAGATTACACAAGCTGGACTGTAACTGCAAGTCCTCAGCTGCACATCTTTGTCAATTGTGGCTCTGCAGTTGAATGATGTTTTCTGGACCTGGTTTCAGACGTGGAACATCAATGACACTGTTTGCTAGATATGCCCATTGAGCCAGAGTGTTCAGAGAGGTCTTGTTAAGTTTCCAATGTAAAAAGAATTTGTCCTTGTTCAGCAGGACAAGTTCTTCTTACATGGAAAATGTACTGTGTACTATCTACCGAGGCAACAGTTGATTAGAAAGAACTAAAGAACACTGAACTGTCCTTGTCATATTTCACCAGGGACACGTTTATTCATTCATTTACATTCATTTTTTTCATGTAAAAGCCTCACAGTGTTTCTTGTCTTCTCTCTTTTCAGTCAGTCATATTCAGCTCATGCTGCTTATTGCCACAGTAAGCTGGCCCAGTTGTTATTTAGTTCCCACCTTCATCAGGAGCTGCAGCATGGAGGTTTCCCACTGAGTTCATGTGCTGTAGATCCTGGCATGGTGGATACTGGTCTCTATCGCCACATGTGGATGCCACTCTACCTGGCACAGAGCGCCATTGCTCGCCTGCTTTTCCGGGTAAATAACTCTCCTAACTTTCATCTGCTTTGATTAATGTCTTCCTGCAAGCTTTAGTTTGAACATTTCCCACCATTTTTGTTTGGATTACTTACCACTGAGTGATGTGTACTTTTAATTCGATTACTTTATGGTTACAGAAACATTTTATAGTCCCCATGAAGTCGATGTTTAATATGTTGATGTTTAAGCACTATATGTCACCTATCCACCGCCATCTGTCCCATCAGTGGGGGAAAAGGTAGGTAGTTAGGTATTTGGGGTATTCTTAACTTCATTTTAGAGTACTCATAAAAAGTGGTTGATGACCCATCCTGCATTCGGGGGCATGTGCCAAGTTTGCATCCAGTTAAATGCTTTCTCGCTTATGAAGCTCCTGGAGTGGATGGATTCCTGTTTTAGACAGTCTAGGAGTGAATTTGAGGGCTGTTACATTCATCTCTGGCCGGGTCTCACTGATGACACTCAACACTATTGGCAACTGTAAATGCCAGTCAATACCCATGACAAGTTCCTCTCCATCTGCCTGTTTTTACAGGCAACAAGTAGGTATACAGAAGCAAATAGCGAGGAAAAAACAAGGTTACTCTAAATTTTAGCTCGATCCCCAAACTGCAGTCTATTCTGCTGTGTCCCTTGTTTGGTTGGGATGTAAATTCCGAGGTAACATTGAAGGTTTGCATGTGTTTCTCAAGGTTTGTGAACGATTGCAAACCAAAAGATCACATCAACTTTACAACTGAACCAAACTGCTTCCTCCTCATTAAGTCGAGTTAAAATCTTGGATTTCTAGGAAGGTTTCCCATAAATGATGATAATCATGTTTTTCCTACTAACAGTCACACTAGCCACTATGTTAGAGATTTAAAAAAACAACATCTTTGCAGTCTACATGGTGTCCTCTCCAGAAAAAAAGCTGCTGCCACATTGTCAAAATATTCTTCAAGAAACTCTCACTGACCTGAAACAACAAACTTGAGTGCAGGCATTGTTCAGGATTTTATTATACAAGATAAAACACAGACAGTCATGCATGCGCACACGCATACCCCACACAACCTATCCACATCACTGAAAATGGAAGTGCTGCTAAAAATCAAGGCAGGCTATTCACTGTGTTGTATTTTAAAACATTTCTTGCGTATCTTAAAGCGCTGGCCTCAGGCTGCTGTTAATGTCCCCAGGATTTAATGGAAGGAGACGTGTGCGTGTTTGAGCCAAAAACTGCCACTGTCACAGGCCTTTGCCTCCGAGCACAACCTTTCAGATGGTTCTGCCCCACATACACAAACACATTAATCACACAAACACGTGCATGTAATCATTAACGTGCACACACCCACACACAAAAACTGTGATTCGCGCCTGTTGCAACACCATTTTATCTCAAGCCATAACATTAAGGTGCATGCAGAGCCAAAGAATGGAAGGTAGAGAGAAAAACAAAAAACAGAGAGAGTACTTTATTAATCCTAAATCACAAAACAAATAACTTAAAGACAATAAAACAGGTAGAGAAGAAATGTATAATAAAATCTCTAACTAGAAACTTAAGCTCGCTAAAATTATACTTTGTGCGATGTATTTGTGTCTTGTATTGGTAGTCAGGGTAAATCTTTGCATTAGAGGCCACGGCCAAGCAAATGGCAACAATGCCAACGATTTACAATGGATTAGCTAACCGTATTGTTAACGTTAACAACAATACTTACAAGGATTTTACAGATAAGATAATGTTGATGTTGATTATTGACAATTTGGAGAGTGAACGACAAAGCAAGGACGGAAAGAAAGAAATGATTTAAAATGGATTATTTATACAAGATTATCATGAATATCATTAACACATTATTGATTCTTAATTTTTTAAATATAAAGATAAGAGAATTTACTTCATATATATACAGGCAGGTAGTGGAGGTGTATATTTGTTAGGCTGTGCACCTTACATTTATAATATAACATCATATTGGCTTTAATATTGGTTATCACTGCCATTTTACTGACACAAATACAGAACACACACATACACATATAATAATATATATAGTGAAATGTAATATGGTGTTCTCCTAAGGTTGTTCTAAAAGACAAGTGTGAAAGGTAAGGATCAAAAAGACATATGAAGGATAAAAAATGAAAAATAAATGAATAAATCAAGAACATCTGAATGACAATATAAATGAATAAAAGAATGTTATCCTAGATGACAACGGTACAGTCTAATTTTAATATTACTTTCTCTTAATGAAAATCTTTTATTTTATCTGCATGTGGTTTGTTCACCTGCAGCATTTTGTCTTAGAGAGATACGAGGCACTCAGAATTGTGATGCTCTTAAAAGCTCGATGAAACCAGCAGGATCTTTTGGCGGGACGACGCAATCAATATTTGGAGGAAGTTGTCCTTGCATTTAGTGAACATTGTTAAAAAAAAAATACAGTGTCTTCAGGAATCGAAGCAGTAAAGTCAGATATGACAGAGCAACAGGTGTGCTGAAATGAGTGTCATGTTTTTTGTTTTATTACAAAGACAAAATCAATACGCAAGACATCCACAGAACAATACACGGTCTTGGAAGGGGGCTCTAGACAGTGGGAGGGTGTCAAGGTGGAGCTAGCCCAATCCAACTACAAATGTGATGGTTTTGTGGGGCCTTCAGCCTGGAACCCTCACAAAAAGGCGGGTGTGCAGATTAAAACTCTTTACATCAGAACAAATCATCACAGGCTCATACACAACAACCAGCAAATCCTCAAGGTACAAGGGGCAGCATTTAAACCGTGTCACAAACAAGGAAAACACAAAACATCGATACAAACTACTGAAAAAATATCTGACATGAAAGATATTCATAGATGGTCTGCAAACCAGTGCTCTGCTCCTGAAGGATTGATGCTGCGTGTTATGTTAATATACAGTCCAAATCATCTTTAAACCAGTTCTTCGGGTCCATACAAAATAGTTTTCTCAGTTTCTAATGAATAACTCTGCTCCACTGAAAAACATTGCATTGCATCACTCATGATGTTATTGGCCTTTTTAAAAATTTGCTGCATTTTCAGATCATTTAATTTATTAATATTGCAATCAGAAAGCAATTCACACAATTTAGTTCTATTTTTCTGCTGCTAAATTTTTTATTAAAAACTGTTTCCCTCCAGCTGTAAATCATGGGTTTTCTCAAATTGGACGGAGACAAAGATAAGCCAGAAATAATTTAGAAAGTCGTCTATGAAGTTCTTTAGCTGTCACATGAATGGAGAATTAAGGGGTTACTAATATTTCTGTTATGTTTCGGGAGGTACCACATGCAGCCAAGTAAAATATTCTTTGTATAGATGGATTCTGAATTGATGCTGCTCTCAACATTATATAAAAAAAGTCTCCCCATGTTACTTGTTGTGAGGCTGCCAGTGATGAAACTGAAGCTTGATCCGTATGAATTAAAGATGAAAACAATCTTTGAAGATGTATTGCAAGCACTTGATAATCATTATTTTGAAAGCCTTACTGGATGAAAATTATTCATCTGCAAATGGTTTTTGCCCGGATTTGGCAATAGAGAAATCACAGCAGAGCCTGTACCGTGCAGCTGATTGATAATAATATCATTCTGTAGTAAAATGAGGACGGGGATCAGTACATCTTGAAAACATTAATTCACTCAGCAACTGTCCACTCCTGGCGCTTTACCAGAAGACAGCATCTTAATTGTAACCTTGATCTCTGTCTCTGAGACACCTCTTTCCAAATATTGTGTCTCAGAAGCGTTTCCTTCATCTGTATTTACAATTACACACATGTAGTCGTAAAAAAAGTCACGTAAGGTTTAAACATTACAGAATGGCCACGCTAAGATTTTGTCTGCATAACATGTGAATCGACAGCACAGGCAGGGCCATCTGACATTTCACTGAACATGTCTGAAATACAGCCCATATAAAATTATATATGAATCATGCTTCTTCATACAGTATAGTTTGCAAGTCCTCCCCAGTGAGTAGTACTATTTTCTTTAGTTTTGAATTGATATGCTGTTGTTCTAGTTCAGCCATCAAAGTATCTTTTCTTACAACATCTCTCACTTGTTAGCTGTAGCATATCTGATAATCCAGCCTATACATGTCATTTTAAAAGCCTCCCATACCATCTGAATAGATGAAACAGAATTTAAAAGTACATCAAATGTTTTGTTTTATGTAGATCCAGAAACGGTGAGATTTTGTGACATTCTTTCAACCCAGCTCGTTCAGAGAAAAAGAAGCAACATAAAACCAGATGTAGCTTGGATTAATACAACAAAGAACAGAGTGAGGTGCAAGGGGTACAAGGGGGAAAACGGCGAGTGGATTCTGCTCAAACCAAAGAAATAAATATAACTAAAACAGTAGTCATGAAGATAAGAGTCCTAAACTCATAAACAACACCAAAGAGGGACAGAAAACCTCTAAACATAATGATTTTAAACAAAGAAATTCTGCATGTGTTTAATAGTATTTTAAATATAAGTGGCCTCGTCTATGGGTAGTTAACAAGTAACTCATTTTACAAATTAATTCAATAATTAACATTAACTATTTATCACAGAAAAGCATATCGATAAGCTGAGAGACCGAGCTGCCACGATTGTCAGACTATCCACACTTTAGCAATTTAGTCCCTCAAATTGCATCCTGTTGATTGAAGGGCTGGACCAGGTCACGCCTAATGAACTGGAGGGAACCAATCAGGAACAAAGAAACACACACCTAGCTCCGCATATACATAAACACTACAGAAAAGGTTAAGTTTAGGAGTGTTGGCGTCAGCCGTAACATTGGGTTAAAATGGATTAATACATTTCAGTGGGGGAGAGAAAAAACAAAACGAAGATAAGGGGACGTCTATGATACCACATGATCAGAACTGTAAGCTCTAAACTGCTATTAAGATATTAAATAAGATTAATAACCCTTCTGTGAACCAGACATTTTAATTTTAATCAAGGAAAACAGAAAACTACACAATTACTTGGGCCAAGGTCAGACGGTTATTTTTGAAACTCAAAAATCATAAGCAATCAAACGTAATGAGCAACGAAGTGAGTTGCCTTTTGAGTTGTTTTTGTGATATTTTCTTGTCAGAAAAAGTCTTCAAGAAAGTGCTAAAAACCTCCATGTGTGAACAAACCTTCAAACTACAGACCACAGCATGAATAATAAAGCACAAGCAGTTTTCGTGCATTGTCCCCCGTACTAAAAAATGTATCCCTGCAAGCAAAATTATAATTCATTCAGAAGAACAATTAAAATTCATGTTTGGAAATATTGCAGAGTAGTACGACACACACACACGCAGACAATGTTGCACACACAAAGCTATGCAAGCGTACTGTTGATGCTCGCAGGATGTGATCTTCTCTCTGCTCTGAAACCTGCTCCTGGTCTCACAGCTGACACTGAGATCATTGTTAAAATGCATCAGCACTAACACTTATGCATGCAGACACACACACACACACACACACACACACTCTGAGCCTTTGTTTCACTGATGCTAACATACAGTGGCATCATCCCTCCTCTGGCATTCACACACACACACAGTTATTTGCCGCAGTGATAACTTGTTGTTGATCTTGTCATCCTGCAGTCACTCTGATTCCTTTCATGTATCTTTGGTGTGCAGTTGTTTTTGTTTTATTTAGATGTGTATATATTTATATATATTTAAATATATGTGTTTGTGTTTTCATCAGACTCCTGCAGAGGGTGCTGCCACTGTACTGTATGCAGCTCTGTCACCGGACCTAGAGGGGGAGTGTGGAGGAGGCTACTGGGCCAACGGTCATAGGGAGATGACAACACCACCTACCTTTGACCCCCAGCTGCAGCTAAACCTTTGGGAAACCAGCCTGCGGTTGCTTGGCCTGCATTAGCACAGGACTAAAAGTTGGCTAACTGGACTAAACCTCGAGGAAAACACTCGGGCCAACCAGCCACCTTCTCCGTCTCCCTTTTTCTCAGTAATTTTTCTCCGTCCATACCTCACGCAGAGGTGTTTGCATCGATTTACGTTTGACAATCTCACAATCCACCGCTGGACTGTGATTGGTTATTTGGAGAGTAAACACCTCCTTTTTGTTCCAGACCCGCCAAAGAAGGGCTACAGGGGATGGATGACGTTTTTTTTGTTTGCTGGTTTTTCCACTATGAGCAAGAAAACACGCACATATATGACCACATTCTATGGTTATATCGACACATGATTTTGCTGTCATAGATACTGCTGACATGAAGAAGTTTATTCCCCGATCATAGCTAACCTCAGATGTTGCTCCACAGTGTTGCTTTCGAAAATCTGCAATGACACCTGCATCACTCTGCCTTAATGTCATTCATCTGGCTTTGGGTGAAGTTCATTGTCCATTAGTGAACTAAATGCTGTTTCCATTCTAACGATGGAAATCTCAGCAAACATTGAAATGCTTTTAGAACATATAAATACTTCAGTTCAAAAGATAAATCTTGGTGTAGTATACTGGCTTCAAAATCAGTTTTTCAAGCCTTAGCACAGACACACACACACACACACACACACACACACACACAGATTCATGCACCATGACACGACAGTGATCTGATTATTCAAATCTGAACCCGTCTTGCTGTGGCAGGACAATGTGATGTCATCAGTTTGCTTTCATAACGATATCTCCGATTATCGTGCCATCCTGCTCGTTTTGACTGTGAGCACTTTGATTTTTATTGGTACATTCTTGTGATTATACTAATTACTACTGAATCCTCATGTTAACTGCTGGTAGGTGTATAATAAGCTTTGTTTGTTTTTTTCCTGCTCCTCTCTTGAAGATGCTGGAAAGACATTATCGACTCCTCTTTCCTCTCTCGCTCTCTCTCTATCTCTCTCTCTCTCCACCACTCAGCAATCCAACAAAAAATCGGGGGATTTTGGAAGACTATGAAAAAAGAAAGTGATCCCCTGTAAAAGTAGGCCTAAAATTGGAATAATTCTCCCTACAGGCTCAAGAGTGAGGAGACATCCAGTTTTGTTCTGGGGAATTTTTTAGCAGATTTCCAGGATTTCCAGACGCTTCTATTTGTCTGCTCTGAAACAAAAAGGAAAGGGATGGGGAACCCACTGCCACTTCACTCTGACCCTGTTTTCCTTTGTGATCTGTGTTAATCGGTTTTACTGTGTCTGTGATACGTGTGTGTATGTGTGTGTGTCTGTGTGCGTGTGTGTTGTCATGAGTTAAGAATTAACTGGACCCAATTCATGTCGAAGGTTCGCACAATGATGGCCGTCCAGGAAGAACAGCAACAGGAAGAGAGAAAGAGATAGAGCGAATGCACTTTTTTCCCCAAGTAATCAAGCTGTGATTGGTTCCTCATTGCTGCTGCTACCGCTTCCTCATTTGGCGCAGCTCCCAGTGCATTGTGGGATTGAGATTTCCCAGTGGTGAGAATCAAACTCCATCTGCCGAGCTGACACGCACACACACATTCAGAAACAGTGGAAGCAGTACATCCAGGCACAGGCTTATCTAAACAAGCACACAGCAAATAAGCACGTCTCTTACTCATGCAGGAAAATACTCACACGCACACACACATGCACACAAACACACTGCGCCATAATGCCATCTCCACTGTGATAAACCATTTTAGCTGTGAAGATGAAAAGTTTTATCTGAAATTAAAAGTTTTGGCTAAAAATCCTTCCCCATATGCCATCTCATGGCTGTATGTCCGCTTTGAATACTGCCACAGAGCATCCAGCATTCATTATCTGCCGTATGTGAAGCAATAGTATCACTGTGGTAGCTAATGCAGTCGCACAGAGCCAGGCATCAGAATAAGGAACGAAAGTGTACGACTGGAAAAGATACCAGCTCAAGTTACTCATATATCAGGAATTCAAACCATCTACGTGTATAAAACCATTTAAAGAAGACATCGTCAGTGTGCATTGTTTTGAATGGTTAAATTTAAGGTAGTATTTTCCACGATGCAGTTTGAAGATGTGTCCCAGTTCAGGGGCTGGATCTTCTGAAGGATGCAGCCCACAAAGTGTCAGGCCGAACGCACTCCCCTCCTCAAAATGGGACAAGTGTGGGACAGTTATTAAAATGAATGGTGTGTTCGGAAGCTCTTCGTCAACTCATAAAGTTGGAAATGTCATCAAACAGCCAGCAAAGTGTGGTATGAGCTGTGTGACGCTTAACATCGACAGCAGGCAAACAGTGGACCAGGTTAATGTTAAAATACATCCACTTAACTTCCATTTATTTGTGATGCCCTGTGATTAACATGTCCATGCTGCAAATAGTGGAGTTCACGCCTGGCTTCCATTATTTACAACCTGTTGTTGGTTTTCATTCATGTAATATGATTACCAGTGATCGATCACCTTAACACAAGTACCTGGTAAATATGACATGACCACATAAATTTATGAGTTGACAAAGATTGCCTTAATGCTTCATTGAACAGTCGATCGGCACATAATGGATTGTTGAATCTTGAGGCCCAGATGTGTAAGAAAAAAGGGGGGTCAGTGTTTCTTGGCCAGTTATGATGTCTCTGACGTGACATGAACATGGCATAACTCCAGGAATACACATCACAGCTTACTCTGACTGGCTGCCCTTATAGAGTTACTTAAATCTGTCCAATCAGGCAGGTTTTCAATATTTGAACTGGAAAACCTCCACCAGCAGATTTACCTCATTTGAATGATTCCAGTCAGCCAATCAGGGTTCAGTGTGTTGAGGATTCAGTCTAAAAAATTCAATTCAGACTTTAATTTACATTTATTTTGCAAACTATCACAATCCAGAACTCATTAAAGGAAGGCAAAATCATTTTTTTTCTGGTATAGCAGATATGTGGGAATTGACTCTAAATGCCAGAAATATTCCTCTGAATTCTGAATCTTTTCTTCCACTCCTTGTTGTCAAACTGCTTGGAAACAAACTATTTAACGCCTCAGTGCTTCCCTGTTTGATTGTGTGGTTCCCCAAGGCTACTGTAAAGTACTGACTAAATAAAAGAATAACAAACAAACCGACCTGTCTTAGACAAATGCGCTCGCTTCCCTTCACACAAATGAAAACACCAGCTTACCACTCAGCAGCGCTCATTTCAAGAGTACAAGGCTACAATGTGGGCTACATCCTGTCAAAGAGATAGCATGTTTTTCACAGACCAGCTGCTCCAGTCCATGTATTAAGAGAGAGAGGGAGAACGTGACTGGCTTTCCTATCTGAGCACAAGGTTTTCCAAAGACAAGGTGTGGAGAAGTGTGGGGGTCTTGGAGTGTCAGTGTGCAGAGGAGGGCTGCTAAATTATCAATGAATTACCCTGTTACATATTTAGCGTTCTCCTGAAGCATTCTACACAGACAGGACAACAGAGTGAACGTCTGAACTTGAATTGCAAATATAGAAAAAGAGCAAAAACAGCTCAAGTTACTGTCTGTGATATTGTCTGTATGTGATTTACTTGTATATGATTATTTCAAAACGTTGTCACCACTGGACATTGACCAGTGGAGCTGTATGTAGACTGACAATGTCCTAATAGCCATTCTTCTCTCTGACCTGGGATTACATTTATATTAAATGTTTCAGTCCCAAGTTCTGCAAATCCTAAATGTGTATATGTATAGGAAGAGAGATAATATAAAGATGTATAACGGGGGGTTAACCAGATGAACTGAGTCCTTACTCTGGTACTAGTCGAGTTAAGAGGAAACACATGCATATCCCCTTCTACCATTTTCAGTGCCACCTTTCACTCGAGTCCCTGCAGGGCTGCAAATTGAGGACGTTCCCACCTCAAGTCCAGTGTAAACATTCAGTCCATCTGTGCCCCTAAAGAATTTATGAAAATGTGTAAAATGTTTTATTTTGAATTTTGAATTCTCATCATCTTATTGCTTTTGCCGTGCCTATGAAGAAAATCTCCCTCATGTATGTGTAACTGTGAATTTTACATGTAGAACTGAGCTTGTAGAAACTGTGATTACCGTCCTGTCCTGTGCATTGCCGTAAGTTTTTTCTCTCTTTGAAGTGGTGGGAGTGGTCGAGGTGTGAGTGTGTGCGTGCGTGTGTGTCTGTGTCTGTGTGTGTGTGTGTGTGTCTAGATAAGGGAGTTCATGTCCATGTTTTTTGTCAATGGTTGTGACATTCCAGCAGCAGCCACCACCTTTTCTATTATCCAAAGCTTCTCAATAAACATATCATTGTGCCACTCTGGCTCTCCGTCCTTTACACACTGTTTGAGTGAGAAACTGTCAGACTGATGACACGCAGCATGAGACGGCGAGCCTCGAGTGCAGTCTGAACTTTTGAGATTTTCTCAGATCCATCAGAGAAAGTCACAGGCGTACATACACATTTAGCATCAGGTCACTAGCATTAACTCTTTCCTATCATAAATAACAGTAATTTCAACACAAATAATAAAACCTATAGATACTAGTATACAGTCACACTACTTTACAGATTGATAGCATAGTGCATAAAAAAGAAATTGGAAAAATTTAATTTAAAATTCAAACAAAACATTTTATAGTTGCAGCTTCACACAATGAAGTTTTGCTGCTTTTTTTTTTGTTTATATATTTTGGGCTTTTTCACCTTTATTTGATCATGCAGCTTTAGATAGGCAGGTAAGTGGAGAGCGAGAGAGAAGGGGATGCAGCAAATGTTTGCAGGATGGGCTGCTGGGCCACCCCAATTTTGATTCATATTTAATATTTTGATGTTTGTACTATTGTTTGGTCAAAGCGAGCATTGTGGGAGTGTCACTTTGGGCTCAAGGTACTGTTTTTTGAATTTTTACAACCCGGATAGTTGAGAAAATCTTACATAAGCCGTTTTATGTTTTTGTAAATTGCTTTACACACAGATAGGTTTCTAGTCCTTTACTCATGTCATGATCTATTTTCTGTGGGCTCAAATCAAGCTCAATCTCAGTAAACTTAGAAAACATTTAATAAGAGAAAGAATGAAAATCTGTAAATGTGATATTTAAACTATGAATGTGTGATAGGAAAACAATACCATGATCATTTTCCATTTAAAATGTGAGTTTGGGTTTTACGCTCATTTTTTGGACATCACAATTACAGATTTTTTATCAATTAATGATTTTTTTTACATTCCACTTTGCCTCTGTAGCTCTGCTAAACATGAGGGAGGATGCGTTTTGCTTTTATTATTCTTCGCTTCACATTTATGATTATGTAGAGGGTGATAACGTGACTGCAGACGCTTTAATTGTCATATTTTGGAGAGGAAAAACACAAATCTGAGATGCAAAACAAAGGATCTCTCTCCTTCACTCACCACTAAATATATTCATAAACCTTGGACCCACGCAACAGACATCTCTCTCTCTCTCTCTCTCTGCATATATGACAATAGAGTTTCTGTTAGAGGAAGCAGAGAAGAGGTTCTTTCATCTTTGTCTTAAAGTAAAGTGATACTGAGACACCTGATTAGGCAGTTGAAGCAACATGACTGAGCGGTGCTGCAAAACCCAAATCAAAACGCTGGGAAGATGTAAGACAACTTATCAAGGTGCATTTGAATGGCAGGTGAGCGGCATTACATCGTGTACATGCCGACTTGTTAGAATGAGTATGTGACACAATGAGGAGAATGAAGCACTGTCTCCTCAGCTCTTTGTAACATGAGGACATACAAAACTGCGTTTCTGCACGGAATTGGCCGTCGCCTGAGCTCGCTCAAGCAGAAAACAGAGAGAGAGAGAGAGACAGAGCAACCTGAAATGACAAAATGATCATCCTCATTTATGTCTCGGTAATTGATGCTCATATTCTTGGGACAGATTATGTTTTATAACAGTGAGTATAATCCACAAAGCATTCTAAACACACTTAATAGGTCCTTATTCAACCATTAAGTGGCAGCTCTCCTCCATAAATTCCTTATGGGAGATTTAATGAACTCATTGCATGCACACCCATAAACTAGGAAGTGGCTAATAAGCATTCATTTATGTAATTACTGCCAAATGACTGAGAAGACATTATTATTCATGGCAGTATTCAAGAGGGACCTGGTTGTACACAGTCACACACTTGTTTTACCTGCACTAGCATAGTCTAAAAGTCCATTCATGTCCAAACCTGCCTCCTCCTTATGTCTTGCATACTGTATTGCACCAATTCATCGCATCACTTTTCTATTAAAGGGATAATTCAGAGTTTTTTTTTTAAGTGGGGTTATATGAGGTCAGTGTCTTACCTACCTAAACACTTCACGTCTAGATTCAACCAGGAACACTTAGATTAGGACCCAAATGCCAACTCAGTGGCTGGTGCAAATAAATGGTTTAATAAAAAATACAACACAAAAAATGGCCGAACATAAAAAATGAAGACACTGAAACCAGGGAACACGGGGACCAAATGTATTTATTTTTCTGATCTGAGGTCAGTGTGATAAACAGATGTTGCCAACAGATGTCTAATCGATTCACTGATCAGATTTCTTTGACAGGAAGGAAAAAACAGAATGACCTTTTCTTTGACCTTCTTACAAAACTTTGGGGAACAGGACTAATAATCGCTAGAATAAGATTATTGTTTTTTTTTCCATATTTTGGCCATCTCTTACCTCACAGGCAAACAAACTAAACCTTGTGGTCATGAAATGATAATAAGGAAACCAGAAACACTGTGAAATGATAGCTATAACATGATAACGTGCTCTCTGGAAACTGGTGCTGCGAGCCGGTGCCCCACTACGTGCAGCTGGTGCCCTCTATTTTATTATTGCCCTTGCCACTCAGACAGCCTCTGTCCGCCACTGGCTATATTTTACAAAGGAAGCAAATGACAAAACATACAAAACAAACGAGGATCTCGTTACCCCGTGGAGTGCGAGGGAGGTCCATGTGTATGCAGGTCCACCTATTAACAGCCTCTAAATGTGAGATTAAGACAGCCATTAATCTTTCAGGCAGCATTGGCTTATGGGAAAGGCCTGACAGCCCAGGGCTAAGTGATACATGGACCTTGTCAAGACTCCTGATGGAGGGATAGATGGGTGGACGGAAGGACACACACACACAAAGGCACACTAAAGCTACTACTAAACTACTAAAGCATGAGAGCTGCAAAGTGTGAGATTACTGCGGACACGGTTTCAATTTTACTCCATGAAACATCTAATAATCAAACAACAGGAAAACTTCCTACATTGGCTCTTATTGTTGCATTCAAATAAATCAAACATCCCCCTGAATCCAATCCAATCCCATAAATGAGACCCACAGCAATGCTTCCTCTAATAACCTCCTTTTCTGTGCAACAACGCCGATAATAAACAGCTTCAGTCACCGGCTCTTTGTTACAGACAGACAAGGCACAGAGGTCAAAGTCTGCTTCAGAATCTGGAACAGATTTTCTGTAGCACATCCTGTTCTTCTCACCGCACAGGACAGAAAGCTCATATTGCACAAAGTTTTTCATTCTGCAAAGTCTTTTTTTTTTTTTTTTTTTGCTATGCATCTCAGTTAAGCTATTTTCTAATTATGGACCATTCTGTGCTCTCTAATTGTGTAGACAGATTTGGTTTGGACTCGGGTTAGCTGGCAGTTGGAGTGAGGCCAGTAGAGATACAGATGGAGACCTTAATTTCAAATTAAATACTGTTTGTTCACATTATGGGCATGATTTTGCATTTTAAATAGTTATGCGATATATTACAGAAGCCTATATGATTCTCTAAAGTATTTTTGGCTTCATTAAATTATATTTCTCCTCGATGAATATAAATGTATCCTATTAGTAGCACTTTTAGCTGAAATAATGCCATTCATGCAGTATATTAAGGGTAATTACTCAGATGTGACATGACTCTCTGTATGTTGTAGCTTTTTTCAAGGTGCCTGTCTGAGATAACACTAAAGAGATGAAGGTCTATTGTGCTTTTTTCAAAGACAAGGTAGAAGTTAAGGCAATATATTTGTAGTTTTTATGAGTCTGATTAAAAATATTCATTGTTCAACATAAAATATATAAAATATAAAATATATCTCATCCTCTCGATGTGTTCTTGTGGCTGATTGAGACAGTGGTCTCAAAGCAACTGTTCTCCTGGTTAATGCTACTTACATATCACGTTAAGTGAGGTCTTTTTACTTCAAATCTGGCATTTAATTTGTCATTTACAGTCTCAACTTTGGTCTAAAATCTGTGATCTCCACACAGTTGGTACGCACGTATTTGTTCAAGTTTAATTGGCTCATATCAGTGTGGTTAAATATAAAACTCCACACACAAGACCAGTATAACTTGGTCTGACTGAAAAGGATCTAAATTATATCCTGGCCACAGTTGCAAAGAAATAAGCTGTATAATGTTTTCATGTATTTATTTCCCCAGATTTCACCTTTTAGTGACCCATCATGACCTAAGAGGGTAAACATTAATTTTAAAAACACTGAAAAAAAAAGGGCAAGAAAATGTTATTTGTAGCTGCAGCAGGAACAAATACAAGGACAGCAGTTCAACCAAACCACAGCAGTTCAGACCGCCTTCTGTCTCAACCACAGCAAGCAGACCCAATGACCTGTGAAACAGCACAATGAATCTGATTCATTCGGTTACAAAAAGCTGCCAAAACACCACCAAACTCATCAGTAACCTGGTTTGTCCACTGATGCATAATTTTCTTTTCTTTTTTTTCAGTTCTGCCAATGAGCCAAATGCTGTGCAAAACCAATTACTCTGCTGGAAATTTGTATCCCTGCCTTCGTCCTCCCGTCTCCAGAAATGCAAATAGGATTAAATGTTTACAGTGGTGAGTTGGTGAAGGTATCATATCCAGTCATAGTCAGTGTGTTTAGGAATTTACTGTCTAAGGGTTGAGAAGGTGAGTGGTGGCATATTGCTCAGCTTTTGTGTGTGTGTGTGTGTGTGTGTGTGTGTGTGTGTGTGTGTGTGTGTGTGTGCATCCCTTACTATCTCTTAAACACACACACACATTTAGGGACTCAGAGATGTACTGTAGGAGAGGATGGGATTTACTGTCTAAAAATGGCCAAAGAGGAGGAGGAGGAGGGGAGGAGACGAAGGCAGCGTAAGGGAGAAGATATGTGGAAATGTAGCGAGCGAGGAGAGGGATATATTTCTCTCTGAGCTGACATGGAAAGGAATAAGAGCATAAGAGGACAAGTCATGAGGAAGAGAGAAACGAGGAAGGAAAATCAGAAAAATGGCTGACCACAAAATCAAGAAAAGCAGGGAAAGCTGGAGACAGAAAATTAGCTGTCATTTTCTAAGTAAGATTTATATATTTCTTGGACAACAACGATGAACCAATAACTCATTTATTTAAGCCAAAGTAAAAGGGAATGTCCATTTTGTCTTGATGGAGCTCTACACACACACACACACACACACAACACACACATGCATGCACAGACACATACAGACACATCATGCACACAAGGTCTGGGCCGTCTGAAAAGCGGATGGCACAACAATCTCCAGGGCACAATGCTTCACTCCACCCACTCATCTCCGCTGAGAGGATTGAGAGAAGTGGGGGGAAAAAAAGAGAGATGGGAGGGAAGAGAGCTAGTGAAAAAGTGAAAGATGCAGTCCACAGAGTGAGCAGAGAGAGAAAACACCAGACAAGACAAGGAAAGGAAATAAGAAGATGAAGGGGAGGAAAGTAGAAGGAGGAAAAGGGGGAGGATGACACAGCGGAGAGGAGAGAAAGAGTTTGCGTCACATCTGCAGTGGAGGAGAACTGACAGTCATCAGACGCCTACTGAATGACAATCTCCTCTCCTCTCTCAGGTGGCTTGCTTATCCCTCCTTCCTTTTCTTTCTTTTCTGAGAAAAAAAACAAACAGTTTGCCTTACTACAACGTCCTTGAAACTCACAATGCGCTGCACTTACAATGCTGGGTGATTTTGCACCTGGCGAGTCATCTTTTTTTTTTTTTTACAGCAATATGAGCTCTTGCAGCTTGTATGCCAAGCCAATACCACGTCATCGCGGTCGATAAACTATTACAGCTCAATGTGAGACATGAATTGAATATAGTCAAGGTCCACCTGGTGTAGTCATCTGCTGCCACAGTGTTGAAGCCAAAAAAAGAAAAAGAAGGAATGGGTAACACGTTATGGTCTTAATAATGATGGGTAACACGTTATGGTCTTAATAATGATGGGTAACACATTATGGTCTTAATAATGATGGGTAACATGTTATGTTCTTAAAAATGACAACTGTGTGACTGAATTTTTAAAGAGTTTTTAAACAAGTGCAGTCTCTAAATTGTAAGTGGTAGGTTAATGGGCATTAACACTGTGAATAATGTTTAGGTGACAGGTGGCGTTAGAGCAACAGTGTGACAAATCTAAAAATATGCTTCGACATCAATCTCACAGTGTGTTCAGGGGATCAGTATCAATTAAACCTCTATTAGGCGCAGGAAGTAAAGGAGGGGGGAGGGGCTCCGTCAACAGTAACTGAACGAGAGAGGTTGAAACCAAGCGGCAACCTCCTTGGCTGTGAAGTGAAGCCAGCACGGAAGGGAGAAAAACTGCAGTTCCTCGAAAGGCCACTTGAGGCTGGCTACAGAACGAATCTCCACAAGCCCCCATATTAAAATGTCCAACTAACTAAACTGAAGGTTTACAGACTGGTTCAAAAAGTGGTTTTGGTCTCTATAGCTAATTTCACTGTTGATGACACCTATGAGTCTGTGAATTTCTATTTAACTCACTGCAAGAGGCAGGGCAGCAACCAGAGCACCACACCTCTTCTATTCTTACACTTGTTATTTTGAGTACATAAGTGCTGTCAGTTATAGCAAAATGCAGTGGGTGCTGCATGCACCATTGGGTGACATCATCGATGGCGGGATTTTCAGCTTCAAAATGGCAGTTCGGAAACATGTGGGTGACGTCACTCAGGCTCTGTCCATTCTTCATTGGTTGAAACCTGCAAGCTATATGGCAGTACCATGTACAATGTATGCAAATTCCTGGATATTAAAAGTTAATCTCCAAGTTTTTGTAGTGGTCCCAGTAATATTTGTCCTTAAATTGTACTGAAGTAGCATGACACATGGTTAACCTACACTTTTGTCAAAAAATACAGTTACAAAATGAATGCTTTCCTCTGTTATCCAATATGTTTGATTTGAAAGAGGACTTATTCTAATTCTAATTTGAACTACTTTAATTATCTATGAACTCCCTGCGCTTTATTTGTTTCTATCGGTGGGATGTCTTTTGTTTTTCTGTGACTCACTCTGTATTGAGTGTTTTCTCGGAGTGATTGTTATTTGGGGTGCTTTAACTGTCTCACGCTTCTCTGCGCATGGAGAGCTGTTTTCTCTCCAGCTTTGCTCTATGTGGAAACATAACGCTCCCCCCCATACTCATTTTGAAAAGAGCAATGGCTAATGGGGAAAAAACTCTTGACCAACCAATGCTCACTAACTTTGTCAGTCAGTGAGAGACTTTCCTTTTTACAGGGCTGATCCCAGCTTTGCTACAGTCCTGTCAAAAACACACCTGTATTACTAAAATGCCATGTCCCATTTAAGGATGTGGCCTAAAAAGCTGAATTAAGTTGACATATGTGATTTTTTTTTTTGTACCTGAGACGATTCTTGTTCAGGCAAAGCAGGTAAGGTTAAAAGAAGAGTTACTATCAGTGGGTTGACAGTCAGTAAAAGCAAGTCCAAAAAGGGAGCAGGCAGGTATGAAATGAATAAAGAGGCAGACAGACAAAAGGCTTAAACAAAATATATGATCCCATATCAACCAAAGAGCATGACCACATCTACACGGGCCATTTGTGTGTGCCTGCATAAAATCAAAAGTCATTTTATTTACTTTTATTTACACTGAGCCACATGTATGTATCTCTGCTAGCCAGATCACAAAGCTACATGTAAATCGGTGTTGGCACTATTACTCTACAGACAGACAATGGCAATGCACCTGAAGCTGCTTTGTAACTGTAAAAAAGTGGTTTCAGTAAGTACAATGATGAACAGGTACCAATAACTAGCAACTATCTATAGAAAAACTCAAATACACTACTGAATCTAGATCTTTAGTTCTAGTTCTAAGCTTTATTGTGTTTACACCCTCCACAGATCAACAAGTGGATGTTCTCTCACCCACACACAGATGGATTAGTGGTTGAACTGATCAGGGATCAGACTGAGGCTTCAACAGTTCAGTGTATGGCTGTATGTGTTAAAAACACTGGAGCTCCTTTTCCCTTTAGATTGGAAGACAGGGAGAACAGTGGCTTATTTCAGCTACCATTATCACACAGGACAGACGCTGTAGATGCCCGAGGCGGTTTAAGAAATCGAATTTCAATCCGTCTAGAGTGCTTTTTGGACTTATTCTCCTCTTTTTAGATTAGATAGCTTTTCAATTTGACAAAGATTAAAAAAGAATAACAATTATTTAACTTTATAGGCTGTTATGGGCTGTTTTTGCAGAACTCATCTTAAACTTGGTGTAGTCTGTGATGCAGTTTCCTTAGCAGTCTGTATTGTTGTCTCCAACAACAATAAAATGTGAAAATTATGTGAGAGCACTAGCTGATCAAATGTTAAATCCAGAGCATCTATACGTGCAGCTGTATGCTCATCTTTTTCTAACTCAGCATCAATGATTTTTTGTGCGTTGGGAGGATAAATTGTGGGGGGTGAATTCAGACAGCTAAAGGAAGAGGACTCAAGCACAGACACTCGAGGCAGACAGAACCGGTGATTTATTGGTAATAAGTTTACAGGCAGGTGGGTACAGGTTCAAAACACATGAACAGGTAACCAGAAAGCAGGTTTGGGTTCAGGTCGGGACTGACAACCTGGCCAAGAATGAGTGGAAATAGGCTGATTATATACTGCAGTGCTGATGACGGAAAGTGGAAACAAGTGAGCTGGTGAAGGTAGGAGTCAGGTGACAGGGACAGGTGGAAAAGTCTGATGGCATCTGTTGGACAGGTAGCTGAATACAAAGGTTTACCATATGGACTTGCAATTGTACGTATTGTGAAGTGTGATGAGCAGGTGAGACTGTAAGACATTTGGATTTAGTGAACTGCAATGAAGGGGAAATGTGCACAGAGAGACAGAGGGACAATAAATAGATCACACCTGAACCAATCAGAAAAAGAGAAAAGGATCCTCTGCAATCCTTCAACAGCAGACACTTTGACATGTCACAGAAGGAAAAGTACAGGTGTAAATGATACAGGTGTTAAAGATGAACATGTATTCTGGGTCCTGGTATTGTTCATGCTGACTCACTGTCATGACTTACTGGGACAGCTGAATAGAACTGAGCCATCATTAAAATTATTAATAACACCATTACTTTTTATACTATGACTGATGTGGAACCAACTTTTATTATCACTGTGTACGTGTGTGTCTGTGTGTGAAAAAAATGACTTTTTCCAACACAGGTGTCATAATTTGGTCGAAAGACAACTTTTTAGACCCCAAATCTGTGTCTTATTTCAGATACTTCCATACTTATCCTTGCTATTTTAATGTACATTCACACTGTCAATTATGGCAAAATGCAGTGTACAGTGAGTACTGGGATGGTGCACTCATAATGGTCAAAAAAGTTGAGTATGGAAGACTGGACACTTCTCGTCCTCAGTGGTCGCCCATTTTAGCTACTTTGCAGATGGGGAGGGACCACCGGTATTGTAAAATGGTGGCTGAGGAAGCTGCTGGAGCTAAAATGGTTGCACAATATATAAATGTAAGATGTATATATGTTTTATATTTATATTTTGGTGGTCAAATGGTTGCAATTCTGGGAAGAAGAAGCAGTATAATGTTGTTATCGTCATTTTCAGTAAGTGCACAACGGCCGTACTCGAGCTGAGACATTACCCTGCTGAAATTAGAACACTATGCCAGGAAGTACACTGTATACATAATGTACTAACAGAAGCATTCAAATTGATACACAGCACAGGTCTTCTCGCTTTGCACTCCTGAGTCCAAACTGTTTGTGCATACAGATACCAATGCAACAGTTATATGGTACCAGCATGTGATTGTGGTTTACATCTAAAATTTAAATGATATTTCGAATAATAATTGAATAAATAAAAGATAGTGGTGAAATGAACAGCCACATGCACTTCTGACAGAAGACCACTGTGACTGATTGACAGCGACAACATTAACCTGTACACTTAATTACATCAATTAGTGTTTTTATTCATTGTTGTACAGGAGTCATCTACCTTTATGTATTTATTATTCACTGTGAGATTGAATGTGATTCAGGGACATCAAAGTGCAACTTGACTCTGTTCTGTATCAAGTATATAATATCTATAAATAGTTATTATGGTTGTACTGGAACCCACTTAGCCTCCGCATGCAACAGCCAATGTATTGGAGCTTCTGTTGTAGCTAGTGGATAACAGATATCTGGGCCTAGGCATCTTCTTCTTGTTTGTCTACATTGTTTACAGTCAGAGTTGGAGATATAGCTGGAGAGACAACATCTACAACCACCTTACCTTAAGATACAAATGTTAACCCTTACCTCCAAATTCGAGAAGGACAGATTTTTCATTTGTATGCATATATTTGTTTATAGAAATGATAGTGTCAGTTGATTTTCCCCATCTAAACTGTTTATATCACAATAACACACCAGGCCTCTGACTAAACCTCAAGAAGAACAGCAGACCTGTGAGAAACCTAAAATAAAGATGAGTTAAACCTTAGCCGGCTGACAAACAGTAGCTAAGTATAGCTCACTCATTTGAACACAGTTTCTGCTTTGGAGGAGCTCAAGTTTAACGCAGACGACAGTCTTTGCCTGTTGAAAACTCAGCCACCTCTTGATTTACATAACTGTCATCTGTGCAGTCAGTGCAGCCATGTTTATTTGAGTCTCGTCACTGTTAATTAACAAGAGCAGATGATGACGCGCTGCTCTGCGGTGGGTTTGGCAATTCTTATCAAACTCAATCAATGTTTAAAAATTCGTTGCCATTCATTGTTGTTGTTGATTAATTTGAAGTCAGCTCATGAGGACTGCTAAATGAAATCCATTAAAACAATTCTGCTCCTGCTTGTCTGGGATGGATTTTTGGCAGAATCATTTTGTAAGTTTTTTCTAAGTTATTTCCTATGGGTTATTTATTGGAACAAAAACAAAACTTTACACCTTGCAGTTACTGATTTGGATCGCTGTCTTATAAATCACCCCAGATTTCAATTAAAAAAACATGATTACAATTTCAGAGTTCATTGATCATTCTCGGCGCGTATGGAGAAGGTACAGTGAGGGTAGCAGAGAAAATAAACTGCTGTGGCATCATCTTTAAGACATAGGGGACAAACAACTCACCTCTGAGTTTTTCCACACCCACAAGGTGTCGTATCAAGGTGACGTCATACCCTTTATTGTGTGACTGAAAAAGAGTAAAAAAATGTACACAGGAGATCTAAATGATTGCACCGCATACTGAAATTAATTAACAACCTGTGAAGACAGCAGATGAGTTTTCCTGGTGGTACACAATCTAGACAATGACTGCACTGAGAGTTTTCCTGCAAGTTACCAGTGAAATTTGCTTTAAAAAGTGTATACAAATGTGGCCTTGCACACACACACACACACACTATTAAATATTAATTTACAAACACAAGACAATTTCATGTTCTTCGTCGCCTTTATAAAGCTGTGATATCTATAATGTGATATCACTTTGTTCTCGAGTTAAAGCAACATTATGTAACTTTTCTATCATAAATTAACAGATTTGTCCGCCACCATGTTGGCAATCCTGCTTCTTCTGCCTCCCAGCTAATCTAAATATCGGCAAAAATGAGGATCATTGGTGGGCTGAATGACGCCTGGGTGCTCAAACAAGCCATCTGTAGCAGCACTTACCGGTCAATCAAGTGGCCAGGCTGTTAATGATGCACAATTTTAAGTCTTAATATCATTTGAACGGATGAGTAAAAAAAAAAAATTAACCCTCAGTACAGATGTCATGGATGGGGAAATTAGCTACAGAGACAAAAAATGTTTTTTGAACCAGGCTGTAAACATGTTTATTTCTGCTGTGAAGTCGGACATTTTAATATGGGCACTTATGTAAATTGACACACTTCTGCAGCCTGTCTCAAGTGGTCGCTCGAGGAATTATAGTTTTTAGCACTTCCACATTGGCTTCATATTCCAGCCATGGAGGTTGCTGCTTGGTGTTTATACCACAGGTGTTTTGGCTCACCGGGAAGAGGAGGTATTTAGTTATATATGTAACCTGTATAATAATAAAGTTAACTTCCTCAGCCGAGTGAACTTCAAATAAGTCATTTTTTGGTTTCACACTGTGGTCTCCTGGGCGAAAGTCCCGTGTGTGCGTTTGATTGACCCATCCATCCACCACAACCTCCTGCAGACTAAAAAAATGACACGTCATTTCTCCAGTGTAACTCCCTGAAACACGTGAAAAGCAAAAGATGTGATAACACACAAAATAACTTAACACATCGGTGCTTTATTCACATGCTGTTCGGTGACACAAAGCTGAAATATTCATTGTCACCGGCAAAAAATATAAAACACACATACAGAGACACAGCACCAGACACTGTAGGGTTCACACATAGATACACACATACGTGAATGAAGGGGGGCTTTCTCCAGACACTCGATTTCACTTCAAATTGAGTTGTGTTGTTTTATTCCTCTCCTCTTTCCTGTTCACTTATGTAGGACTTTGAGCAGAGCAGGAGATTATAGAGAGATTGAGGAGATTAAGAAAAGGAGGGAGGATCAGGAGGAGAAAGCGTCGATAAGATGGGAGGAGATTGGGTGGGGGGACAAAAGGAAGAGAGAGGGAAACTGTGGAGGAGGAAGAGGAGGAGGAGAGTCGTCCATTAAGCAACCTTTTGGTTTAGGCAGGGAGTGCTGTGGTGTCCTTGGGCCTCAGGTCAATAAAGCCATTAACACACACACACACACACACACACACACACACACACACAACGCTGCCATGGCTGTCCAGAGACCTGACAGCATGTGTGTGTGTGAGAGCAGTGTACGGGAGACAAATGAGTGACACTGCATGAACACGCAGTCTGCTAGAGAGACAATTTGTCATGATGCGAACATGAGCTCTGCCTCTGACAGGAATACACACCCACCCACCCACACACACACACACACACTAACCCTCAGGGTTTCACTTCCCAATATGCTCACATCAAAGTGTTTGTGCATTTAAAGAAACACTCATTTTTCATCTTCAGCTCTGTATGTCTACGATAAGAATAACATTCGATTAGTTGTCACTGTGCCTTTGTATCTTCCCTGTGTCACCAACAGACACCCAAAATATGTCTACAACAGTGTCTGGGGCTGTGACATGAGTGACGATATGAACTACAGACTTCACATGTTAGAGGGTTAGAAGTTGAATTTGAAGGGAAAAAATGACATTTAAAAGGCAAATACCTGAACATATCTGACAGGAGTGTTAACAGCTGGTTGGTACTGCAGGACAATGATCAGATATCATGATGCAAATATCACATGGATGCTTGTATATAATACGACTGCACGGTGGAAGGAGTTATCTACCTTTATCTACCTCTGATGTGTTGGGGCTTGTCCCCTGCAGCTCTTATTCTAACCAGCTACAGCGAGCTGCTTCTCCTTGTATTATTCAAAACTTTTAAAAGCTGCTGATAAAATAGTCATAATAAATGTCTGTATCTAGTTATGTAAACCACTTTTATTCTTTTTTATTGCACTTTTTATAGCAATTGCACTACTAAGCTCAGTGCCAGTTATAAATCATTGACATATTTTGGGATAAATTTATATATAAAGGGATGGGCTGATGAGCCACTCATGTACAGTATGGAAAGAAAGAAATACAAGCACCAATGTTGCTCTCTTCCATCCCTCTCAGAATAATAAAATTAACCTCAGCATTCCCTGGACGATTGATTTATCAATTCAGATTGGATGGATCCACTCTCCACAGTCTGTCA
Organism: Miichthys miiuy; assembly: GCA_036365135.1. Taxonomy (NCBI): domain Eukaryota; kingdom Metazoa; phylum Chordata; class Actinopteri; family Sciaenidae; genus Miichthys; species Miichthys miiuy. The sequence continues at coordinate 10,950,882 of CM071612.1, forward strand.
ATAGGTTGGGGGTTAAAGGAGGTCTTTACCAGGATGGAGAATACTGCCCCCCCAGGCGTGCTCAATGTTGCATGAAATGGCCATGTAAAGAGAGGGTGTGTTCTATGGTGTTCATTTGAAGATTTTAAAAAAAAGAGAGAAAAGAGGGGCCAAGCAAATGAAAACATTTTAGAATGAGCGGAAGCCCTCAAACCTACAAATGTCATGTGAATGTGTATTCTATTATTACTCCATTTAGGGGATAAAAATCTGTGAACAGGAACATGTTCTGAAAAATGGGTGACTGAAGGTACAGCTGGATGTAATTTCATAAATGATCCCAGATAGAGATAAACTCCACAGTAAGAGCAAAGTTTCTCTTTGGATTGGATGCACAGTGCTTTCTATTAGTCCATATTTCTTTTATCTACTTCACATCATAAGCTTCTCAGTGGTTCGTTGACGGGTTTTTAAAAATTTTTTTACGTGCAGCAGCTGTTGCTGGAAACGTTCAGATTGCGTTATCAGTAATTTAACACAGCAAACACAGCTCTGAAAATACTGAAAGAAGCTAAACAGGATAACATGATTCTATCTCCTCCAGATTACGTGCATTACATTTACAGCAGCATTGCATAACGTTTCTACTATTAAATAATATAGATTTAAAATGATTTTGATGCTACACTGACTTGTAATCAGGTGAATGGTGTCTGTCACCGCAGCCAGGATTAAAGGTACAATATGTACTGTAAGACTGGACCCCACCGCTCAAATTCAAAACACTGCACCGTAAAAAAAAAAACGGTAAATGACTGGCAGCTACGGCTGCCAAACAAAAACATTACTAGTGCAAAAACATTAAATTTACAGAAAATTCATTAAAATTTTTACACAATTACAGATTTTTCCTAAATAATTATGATCAATCACCTTCAATAAAGGGACAATCCTAAAAGTTCTGCAGGAAAATACCGTTATTTTACAGATTTTTTCCCAAATAATTATGATCACATAAATTTGCACATAATTTAAGAAAACAGGGGAAAAAAGTATAATTATTATAGTCATTTTCTGTAAAAAAAAAAAATTAAAAACTATTTTTAAAAAACAGGAAAACTACTGTAAAAATTTAGGTAATTTACTTTTAAAATTACGGCCACGGAGGTTGGCGCTTGTCGGACCTACAAAAATGCTTGCAGCACACAGTTCATCTCTTGTTCTGGTGACTCAAGATCTGGTCCAGATGTCCACTGTGACTCTGCTCACTGGAGGAATGAGAGCCTGCAGGGTCAGGTAGATAAACTGATAAAGGAAAAGTCAGACTTACTGATTAATAAGAAGAAGATTTGCAAAACATTGCACAATTATAAATAGCAGATAAATAGACTGGAGGGACTTCTGGAGCTCAGGGAGACAGAGTTTAAAATAGAATTCAAGAAGAGTTATGAGACCATTTCATCATTCAAGGCACAGGTCTCCTCCCTTGAGAAACAGCTCCAGTCCCAGAAGGAGGAGATGGATAGGATCGAGCTCCTGAGAAAAAATGAAAATAATGAAATGGCTGCAAGACTAGAGACAGAGAAGAGAAAACTCCAGAAGAGTGTTGTGCTGCAGAGTGACTTGCAGCAGAAGTTGAACCAGATGGAGCAACAGCTCCACCAAAAAGACAAAGAGATCCTGGATCTCCGCAAGAACAATGACGATCTCTCTCACAGGCTCACGAAGGTCAGTGCTGAATGTCTCCAAAGCAACAACACTTGGCAGACTAAATACAACGCTCTGCAGGAGAAATTCACAGAGGAGCTGGCCACAAAACAACAGAGCTGTGAGGCCACTGAAGAACAGTTGGCAGAGGAGAAGAAGAAACTGGAGGAGCTCCATCTGATAATAAATAATGAGAAGAAAGAAAAAGTCCAGGAAATGAAAAATAAGGACAAGGACGAGATTGATAGACTCTCTCAGAAGCTCAAAGATGCAACAAAGGAGCTGACAAGCTGCAGAGTTGAATTTCTCCGGACCTACAAAGCTTGGCTGGGAGAATACAATGCTCTGGAGGATAAATTCAGAGAGCAATTGATCCACAAAGATCAGGACTGGGAGAAGAAATTTAAATTGGTTGAGGATGAGAAGACCTCCCTGGTCCAGAAAGTAAAAGACTGGGAGAAGAAATGTGAACTGCTGGAGGACGAGAAAAACGACCTGGTCCAGAAAGAACAGGACTGGGAGAGGAAATGTGAACTTCCACCATCCTTCCATTCCTTTCCCCTCCATCCTCCTCGACCCCCTCCGATCTTACCTCAACCACTCCTCCCCCTTTTTCCCATCCCCTATCTCACCCCACTCCCCATTTCCCCTGCTGCTCAGGTTTCCCCCACAAAGACATTAAATGTTCAATCAAAAAAAAAAATCCCAGGCTCAAAGTGAACTTTCCATTCCAGCACAGAAACACCGCCATCTTGTTTCTGTGTGAAGTTCTCCATCAGGTTTCCACAAAGACATTAAATGTTCAATCAAAAAAAAAAAACACTTCAATAAAAAATCAAATATAACTTCACTCATATTAATTAGAAATATAACTGTAAGACAGTAAGATGGCTAAGATGTGCTGCTATCTGTCATAAAATTATTTCTTTTTAAAGACAAACATTTCTGCATTGACATGTCTAGACGTGTTGTTATGTATGTTTTATATTTTGTCAAGTTGTGTACTTGTATGCAGACAAAAGCTTGTATATATATGTCTGGCCTGCAGTCTATGCTACACAATAGTGACACCAAGAAATTCAAACTAGGCAGAGAGAATGTATGTGACTAATTGCCATTTTTTCGTCACCTTTGTTTTAACACAGTTCTGTGTTGTTTTCTCTTTGTGGTTGTAAGAACCTGTGTTATGAATACTGCCATCCAACACAGAGTTAAGGTGTATACAAAACCCTGGGGAAATGTAAGAAAATAGAAATCTAACTAGGCTAACACTTTAAAAGGTACACATATTCACCATTAGCTAGTTGGTGGAGAAACTATAATGCTTCCTAAAAAGCTGTGTGTAAACGTAATAAAGTCCAATTGCTTACCACAGCATGCTTAAGGTTATTATGTGGGTATCTACATGATTGGATGTACCCATCTGTTATTAAGCGGACTACTAATACCAAAAGGCATTTGAAAGCCAGAAGGCTGGCTCAGGTTATCTTCACAATGTCAGCACACTTCAGTATGGAGAAGGTCTAGGGAGACAGTGAGAACTCAAAAATAGGACAAGTAAATTGGAAAACTGAGTAAAGATAAATAATATAAGATTTCTGGTTAGATGTAAAGATCAATGTCATTCTCATATCTGTACACTAAATACAAAGGCAGCAGGCTGATAAAGTACACCGGAGAAAGTCAAAAACGTGATTGCTGTGATGGCCTCGGTGTTTGTGAACAACCTGGTTAGCCGTTTCACCCTGTTTTCAGTCTTTATGTTAAGCTGAGCTTGTTGGCTGCTGTCTCTTATTCAAAATGTGTGTATGGATGTGAGAATGGTGTGGATCTTCTCATTTAACAGCAGGAGACATTTTAAATGAAGAACACTCATTGCCATTATACATAGTAAACTAAAATAGTAGAGTTTTTATATGTAATTATAGAGATGCAAGGAGTGTGAATGCATATGATCATCAAGTGTTAGAATTGCTGAGATAGTGTTGGTTGCTTGTGGTATGTGTTATTAAATGGGTATCATACTGAATGTAATCATTCATAAATAAATAATGTATGTAAATGTAAATAATGTATACAGTTTCAAAGTCTATTCATCAGGTTATAAAGTAATTCCCGCCAAAAACTTTTAGCCAGGAGAATCCTTGTTTGAATATGTTGAAAGACACATCACTGGCCTAGAAGAGTACTCAGATGCAAATGCAGTAGTTTTGTTTGTTTGTTTGTTTGTTTGTTTAGACCCCTATTGGTTGCTGTATTATATCAATAGCTACTATATAGTAAGTAATGCAGTCAAAAGCCACTCTGTCTTTGCTCTTGCATTATCTGTTTTAATCATTCCATGTACTGATGAGCATAATAAACTTAGACAGAAAATACAATTACACAGAATAACCTACTGTTGTACTACAATAAGTCCACATCTGTCCAGAGGTGCAACACAGCAGAAAAAGCAGAAAAATCTGAATCCTCCTCCAAATTTGCCAGTAATCGTCTGGATCTTTGGTGATCCTGGAGGGGACACACACACACACAGAAACTAATACTGAAAGGTCTTTACTGTTGTAGGATGAAAGTAGGATTTCATTTATAGTTCACTTTAAATGAAAATTCAGTCATTATCTACTCACCCTCATGTCGATGAAAGGTCAGGTGAAGTTTTTTCAGGAGTTTCACAGGAAATCAGTGTTGTAGCATTTTCCCCCAAACAACTGCAGTAAATAGTGACTACGTTTTAAATGCAAAAAAAAAAACAACAACTGAAGAATCCTCAGGTTCTCAGCTCTGCACTGCGGGCAAGCAAACCCACACCCACAGATCAGACAGTGTGTACGTCAACGCAGCTTCCAGCTGAGAAGCTACAGTGAGGATTACTTTTTAACACATGGTGTAAATGACGACTTTTCAGGTCAACTTGGCATGTCATGAAAACTTGGATTACGATAGACAAGCAGTATGAAGGCATTTTTATGTTTTTCTTAAGTTGTTTAATGTTTGAAACAAAGCCGCTGTTGACTACAGTTGTTTGGGAGTGTTGTGACTACCGAAAAGAAACTTGATTAGTCACTAATGGTGGCTTGAGAATTGTTCTTCACTCGGTTTCAGGCAAAACAAAATACTGTGCAAATGTTTCTTCTCTTTCGGGTGAGGTTCCCATTTATTGCAAACATAAAGAAATGAAAAAACAAAACATTACCATGTAGGTTGTTGGTGTTACTGGAGCTTAACATAAAGCTGCTTTTCAGCTGGATGCCGTGATGCCGTTAAGAACCGGTGTGCTCCCCACCACCATTCAACTCAAACTGATTTCAATCCTATTCAATTAATTATTATCTATTAATTTACAGATAATGTCTGTAATTTTACTGTTTTTTATACTATTTTTTTTTAAAAAACAGGAAAACCGATTTTTTTTTTTACAGTGTGGAGAGCAGTCTCTCTTCTACACCCCCTCCTCACTGCAGCTAACGCAGTTGCCAGATTGAAGACACTGAACCTTCATGAGGGCAAAACGAGCACAACAAGGTTTATTTCATGAAGCAGCTTCTACGTCTGAGTCTGACTTCAGTCTGTGCTGCAAAATAATGACAACAAGAAGTTTAATTTGGTTTGTGTCCGTTTGTTTGAGAGAGAGAGGGAAAGAGAGAGACACGCACAGGGAGTTACGTTACTTACAATTGTTTTACAGCGGTAAAGTTCAGCATTAAATATACTCCTCTAGACCTCCTAGTAAAAGAAATGTCCCACACAACTGTTTTGGTCATTTTTGAGATGAAAATCATGAAAAGTCACCTTTACCTGCCCAGTCCTCCATACCGACACTACGGCGAACTCTGTCCCAGAAAACAGCCTCCGCCTCCCACAGTGAGAGGTTCCACTATGTACTGTGGGTCAGGATCTCTGTCACAACACAATATTACAGCATCCATGAGATTAAAAAGAGAGGGACACAAAAAAAAACAAAAAAAAAAAACAGGCGCTCTGAGTCCTTTTGGGCTCTAAATCATCTACAATATTTACCACGTTTTACAACGTGTCCGCTCATGGAGCTTTTTAGGTCGGGCTAGAATCTAAAGTTCACTCCGTTGATCCACTTTATTTGCTTTCATGGCTTTAGTATGTTTCATCTGGCAACCCGGAGCTTCAAATATTAATTTCTTCAAGAAGCTTGTATTTCAGTAGAGCATGTTTCCTTAATCTCTAATGACACAGCGTATTCATTTTATGATTTAATACAGTAAATATCTTACATATTGTACCTTTAAAGTACTTTTCTCTTTGATGTAGCATCCACAGATGATAGAGTCAACCAGAAATACATCTCATTATTTGTAGAGCTCTAGTCACCTAAAGAAAATCTTGGTCGACTAAAATTCTGCTCTACTCTTCAACCAATTGATCAGTCCATGGGGGGACGATTTGGTTGACAATGTTGTGTAACTTTGTTTAGCGCCAAGCTGTGAGTAGGTCGAGTTGCACTGTGGCTGATTTAGTTAATCTATAAATAATGTGCAGATTTTTCCTTTCTCCCATGGACTGATCAAATGGTTGAAAAGTAGAATTGAAGAGTAGAATTTTAGTCGATAGAAGATTTTCTTTGGGTGACTAGAGCTCGACAAATAATGACATGTATTTCTGGTTGACTCTATCGTCTTTTGTTTTTGTCATCTTTTACTTTTGTTTTGCAGCAGGTTTCCTGTCCTGTATGTCCATGTCTGTGTGTGTGTGCATAAATCTGTCAAGCCTTTGTGCTTTCTCACTTCCCAGACCTATTTCTTTTTCTCTCTAGAGTTTTTCTGTCAGTCACCGATGCTCTGCAACGTTTGTGTGTGTGCGCTTGAAGGAGGAAGCGGCAGAGCTATGTGTATTATTTTTTCATATTCGATTTGCTCGTGTCTGCCTGTCAGTATTCTTGTGCTTTCTTTAATTATCTGTGATCTGTGTGAGTGTAGATTTCATTGTGTGTGTGTGTGTGTGTGTGTGTGTATGTGTGTGTCAGCCCCCTACGGTGCAGTAATGAGACATATTGGCTAGACAGAGCTTTGGGAAGGTCATGCTAAATTGAGGCATTGAGGAAGACGGGAAGGTGTGACTTGTGCGACTGTGGGCCTCTAATGACGAATTAGAATAAACCTGCGCTAAATTAGCAGGCAAATATCATCCTGTGATGACCCGAGGAGGAGTAAAGAGACAAAGATGGAAAGAGCATTAGGAGGAGATGTGAGGAACATAAAAAATAATGCAATTCAAACTGTCATCTCTCAGTTATCAACACCTCTAGGATATGTTTCTTCAGAGGGTGGATGGCGTAGGAGACCAGAAAGATTACTATTATGACCAAGTTATTATCACATAATGTGAATCTGGTGACATAAACCATGATGCAGCTGTCAGATGCATCTGAATGAGTAAATCAAAGGTGTACTGGCTGGTTTCCAAACCTTGGAGATCACTCTCTTGACAGCATACAGCCAGTCACATTTCTTCTTCTGCCAACAACAAGTTATGCTCATGTACGAAAAGTTAGTTAGAAATGTGATGCTGCCTGGATTACATTTTTCTTCTAAAGAATACACACTGGTAATGAACCAAAATCGTTTCCCAACCAAATGAAACCGTAAGTAGATAACTTCTTTCCTAACACAATCAACTGACTGATTTTGCCGCAGTCTGTGAACCAGTCATCTTGCTCTCTGCAGTTGTCAGCTGTCATTTCAGTGTCTGTCCTCACCTCCACCTCATTCACCTCCAGTTTTCATCTTAACCGGCTGTCGAATGGATCCTTTCAGTGGGAACATCAGGAATCCAGTTCACATCCATCCAGGTTAACAGATACCGTTTCACAGATTTATATATACTTCTATACTGCAAATCTGTAACAGCCAGCGCATTGCAGGAAGAAAACATACGTCATACATCTCTACATAATGAGAAGACATTGTTAATTTTTAATTTCTGTTTACTTCTATTTATTAGAACAATTGCCTGTGTACATAAACCAGCTGGAGCTGGACCCCCCATCATTTCGCTTACAGCGACAAACAAAGGACAAATGATGCTCAAATCCCTCCACTAATATCTAGAATCAACACAATTCACCGTCAATAAATATCATCTTCTCAACATTCACTTGGTGCACAATTTCCTCAGTAACAGACCACAGATACAGTCACATCATTAACTGTCATCACCAACACCAAAGCCCCTTAGGACTGTTCCTTCTTTCACACCCTCCACTCAAGTGACTGTACCAGCTCGACTGAACCGGCTTGTCCTTCCTCACCACATACTTCAAATACTCTGATGACACTGCCACATTTGGACTGCTCTGTGACAATAACTGTCTATTAAAACTATTTTTCACTTCACTGATAACTACATGCAGCTCAACAAGGACAAAACAAAAGAAGTGATCATTAGCACATCAAACGCAGCCCACACCGGACTGAACTGCCTTCACCCATGGTAAGACAGTTGAACAGGTGAGCAGCTTCAAATATCTTGGACTCATTATAGACAACAAACTCAGTTTCAATCAACACGCTGTTTCTTTACTCCCATCCTGCTGCACTGTTCCACCTGCTTCTTTAATTTCATGTCAACTTACCGCCATCACACACATACTGCCTCCAAAATCATCTGCCATCATCCAGTCTCTCAGACAGAGCCATTACATGGCAAGCACCCACGTTAGTAAATGACACTGATCACCCAATCAATCAACAGTTCACATTAGCACCATCTGGTCGGAAATACAGGACTTTATGAAAAAGAGCTCTCTTCAACAGCCCTGAACAAACTACCTCGCTGACACTGTAGGGCAACTACATGAAGATTTTATATTACATCTACAGTTTCTGTATGTTTCTGTGTTGTACTGGCTGTAAAAAACAAACAAAAAAAATCTAATTACATTTCCTCAAAGATTTGTTCGGCAAAGCAAATGTATTTGTAGGAGATAGGGTTTTACCTGCAAAGTTTAGACAGTAACAAATCTGCTTCCAGGTATTGGCTTTTTATCTCCTCACCCCATTGAATGATTTATGAATTAATTCTGTGAGTCATACACCACCTCATCCCTGACCTTGGAGGAAACTGGCCAGTACGAGTGGAGCTGGCAGCTCATCTTTTTGTCTTTCTCCTTGGGAGCCTTAAAGCACTGGGATTGTGAGCCTCCAGCTGCTCCTGTGTGCAGTAGCTGCTGCGCACTGACCACAACTAAGTGATCACGTGGAACTGTATGAATCAGACAGGGGATGTAAATAAGCTTAGAGGGCAGTTGACCTTCATTGTGGTTAAATTATCTTTGCCAAAAGCTTGATTATCTTCAGTCTTCTTACTGCCTATTTAACGCGATTCACCTTCAAAGTTGTACAACTTCCATCAGTGGGACTGCTCCTGACATGATGAAATTATTAGCAACTCATCCTGCACGGCATTAGTAGTCTCCTTACAGCTGCTGAATCAATAGCAGATATTACAGCTGTCATTCAGCTCCCCTGGTGTCTTACTGATAAATCCGCGAGGTTTAGTTCAACAAGAGACTCGCTGCAGCCTGTGTGATTAATGCAAACCCAGCTCCCTGTGGCCCAGCCAAGTGTTCACCTTTGTTCCTGAAACAAAGAGGTCAGAAACTGAATCTGTGAGGGCAGGTAAAACAATTCTGCTACTTAACAGACAGCTGCAACGTCTGACGTCTGACTTTTCATGAGCAATTATTGGCAAAAATACATCATAAAGAGATGTTAAGATTTGAAGAGGCTTTTCCATTCTGACAAGAAGCTACAACAAAAGGTATGAAAAAATACACAGGATCCTTTTTAAGATAAATCAAGTGTCAAATTTAATCAGGTTGAGTGTAACCACAAATATTAAACATACATTATTGCTAGTGTAAAATGTCTGTATGGGTGTACCTGGGAATAACATACAGCATTATGTTCTTTTATTCTATACAGCCTATTATTTATTTGGACTATTTGAGTAAAAACAATATGTGCCATTAATTTGGTATGGTCAGTTATGGTCAGCAGCTCCACTTAAATTATAGCTGTGGTGATATTTACAATAAAAAAAACATACGATTATTCTTTTAATTCACCATTTTACCATATTATACTTGAATATAATGCAACATACTGTCTTCCTGCACTCATGTGTTTCCCCCAATATAGACTTTAACCTATCAACAAACAATAACAATTATAAATTCATTATTGGAAGATCTCATAGGGAGCTGTGGTTGGACTGGTCATCAAAGTGTTTCCTACCAACAGTCAACAATGTTTTTTTTTTGTTTGTTTGTTTTTATCATAACCACTTCATCCAAGTAGTTAGCCTTGACTAATCACACTTAGGAATAGGACCAAGGAATAGTTCAACCTTTAGGGAAATGTGCTTTTTGGCTCTCTTGCCGGAATCAGATTAGAAGATAATACAAAGCTGGGAGACAATTAGCTTAGCTTAAAGACTGTAAACAGAGGAAACAGTTGGCCTAGCTTAGCTCTAAAGCTCAAGAATTAAAGGTTTCCTTTGGAGTTTTGGTATGGAGCTATTCTTCCATGAGAAGGCCCCCATTTTGTTTATCTTGTACATGTGTATAAGCACATACATGCACAGGTGTCCTGCCAATAATGTCATACTATTCTATTAGTCAATAGGTGGCGTTAACATAACAAGATATGCTGAAATGGAACAACAAAGACAGGAAAGAAGAAGATTTCTAGCAAGTAAACATAGATGTAAACCAAGGCAAATGAAGCCAAACTGCGCCATAAGCGCCCATATTAAAATGCCCAACTCCCCAACAGAAATAAACATGTTTACAACCTGGTTCACAAAACAACTTTAGTCTCCATAGCTAATTTCTCCATTCATGACAACTGTGAGGGGGCTGAATTTTTTTCATGCCACCTGTTCAAATGATGCTAAGGCTGAAAGTTGTGCATAATTATCAGCATCGCCGCTTTGATTGACAGTTTAGGTGCTGTTACAGATGGCTTGTTTGAGCACCCAGGTGTTTGCCGATATTTAGATTAGCTGGGAGGCGGAAGAAGCAGCGTCTCATATTTTCGGCTTCAATACAGAGCTTTGGAAACCTACGGGTGACGTCACTCATGCTCCGTCCATTCTTTATACTGTCATCGGTCAGACCTCAGGGATGCACACAATGCATGGATGTAAACATAACTCTTGTATGTGTACAAGAAAACTCCATCTGGACCTCTTAATGTGTTCAATGTCATCTATTTAACCCCTACACTAACCCCCCCAAAAAAAGTGGTGATCTTACTTGTATTTCTGTACTTCTTTGTTTGGTTTTCTTTGTTTGGTTTGTGTACTGATTAAAAAACAAGATATAATCTTCTAATTACTTAAATGTTGGCTCATAGGTCATTTACAAGGCAGTGATAACGTATTCAGCCATTAAGTTTGCAGGAATTGTTAGAAACCTTAGTGATCATCACATTGACCCGTTGATTTGTAGAACAGTATAAATTCTGACTTGACGATGAATCTTTGCTATCTTGAACACAGTATAATCTGAATGGTGCATCACTGATATCAACATGAAGCCATTCATCACCACTGGGAGCTTCACACTTGGAGCCGAATCAATCGTGAAACAAGACAGCAAAGCATTTTCTGTGTGTGTGTGTTGAAAAGGAAACATAAAGAACCGCACACGATGTGCTGCAATAAAATGCTTCAGACGTGGCAGCTGAAAAATCTGAGGGGTTGAGATTCATATGGCCGTCGGCCAGGAAAGCAGAAGCACAGCGTGAAACTGAGCATCATGAGCTCAACAGATGCTCATCTCTCTGTCACATGGCAAAAAAATATATAGATTTTAACAAATCCCATTCGAGCTGTGCTGTGCTTTTTAATTAAATAAATAAGAGAAAGAAGTCTTCTGACAATACGCTCATTTGTTTGTTTCAAGGAGGTTTTGGACTCTGAGCATTTGTTGTGAATTTATCTGCTTTTATTATGAATCATTTTGACACATTTCTTGACAAAATCCTGAGATGAATCAAAAGGAATTACTATAGCCCAGTGGGCATACATTTTCTCTAGTTTTATGTCTGTCATGACTGAATGTAAGACTTGTTATGATTGATATTTTTTGCAGTGTGCCCCCCTCCTTTCTCTTCTCTAGTTATTATTCTATCCCAGTCCGCCAGGCTCTTACTCTGTGCAGTGGAGTGCCAATTATTATGGTAATGACTGAAACAGATATCAGATGGGTTTCCCTGGAATAAGCTTTTCATATTTCACTCACATCACACTGTGTGTGTGTGTGCGTTCATGTCCACACGTGTGTGTTTGTGTGGAAAAAAAAGAGACAGACGGCAGCAGAAAGGAGCACGGAGAGTTTCTCCATGTGCAGAATTGAGTTTTCTCACCTTCCCTGGCTGAATTAAACATTAATGGTGGGGAAATTCATAGAAAACTCTTCTGCTCCGCTCATCAAAAAAGCATTCTTTTGAACACGTTGGACATAAATTCAGGGTCATAAAAGGAACTGGTGTCTGTGTCAGTGACAGAAATTGGACACATGAGAGAGATGTGGTGGCAGTCCTGTTTCCAAGGTCATTGCTCCATCTTTTTCCTGTTTCATCTCCCCAGCTTCTCTCTGCAGGATGGGTTCACGTGTCACTCACTGTGATCCTCAAGGCATCATATAATGTGTTTCATCAAATGTGTTGGAAATGCTCAGGGATCACAGTGAAGTTCAGGTCCATTTTGGGACCAGCTTGTGTTGTGCACATCCTGCCCTACATTTAAGCAAGATACGGGATGACAGATTCAATAAAAGAAGCATGGAGAGTATCACACCAGGTTAAAGCTCACAAAACTTAATTGGGCTGAAAAAAAGAGGTAAATGTTTAACCCTGCATCAGTGGTGGACGATGTCTTCAAATCTTCTACTTAAGTTCTGCAGGGTTCAATTTTTATTTTATTAACATTACTTTTCACTGATACTCATATCTACCTCCCCATCAAATCCCAAATTCAGGGCAATGTGATTACAAAACTGTCTCCAACATATCAAATACTGGTTGGCTCATAATTTCCTTGGGTTAAATGAGGACATAACAGAGATCATACTATACACCCCCCCCCCCTCCATGTCTTACTACTGATACTGCCCAAAACACTTTTCCACCCACATCAGACCACTTGCTTAAAAACAGGGTGTTATATTTGATGGCGATCTACATTTTAAAGCACAGGTCAATTCTGTTGTCAGATAAGCTTCTTCCAACTCTGAACCGTCTCCAAGATCAGACGGTTCCTATCTCCCTCTGATCAGGAGTCATTCATGCGATAATATCAACCAGGCTGGACTACTGTAACTCTACCTAAGCATCATGAGGTCATTATTACATATGTACTAATAGAAAATCAGGATGTCACTGCTGTAGTTGGCTGAGATGGAGCTATTTTTTTTTAAAGACTGCAACCAATGATTATTTTCATTTTAGAGCAACCATTAATTCATGATATTTTAAGAAATTTATTTTCCATCAAATTTGAGTCATTTAATTTTTGTTAATTGTAGACAACCAAAACTAATTACACTTTATTTGAGTTATTGTCAGTGATGGTTTAGTTGATTTTTTTTTTTAGATTTAAAGACTTTAGATGCAGGTGTCATTTTCATCAAACCTAAAGTTAATGGAGAAGGTGCACGGTGTCTGCTTAGTGGTGATACAACAAACTGACTCTCCTCAGTAAATCCAGCTATCTGTGCTCTCCACTGCAGAGCAGCATGTCATTCAAAACTTGGATTTACTCTCTGCTTTACAGTCTAGTTGTCCACTGACATTAATCCTGCACTCATAACCCAACATGGAAGGTTAAGGTCCAAAAAAGGACAGAGGATAATGCCTCTACTCCTCTTTTTTTCAAGTCTCAAGTTTTGGATTTTACTTTAAAATCTCTAAATCTAAAGTGCTTTAACTCTTAGATAACATTACACTGAAATATACTGAAAGGTTACAATGAAATAGATAGATAGATAGATAGATAGATAGATAGATAGATAGATAGATAGATAGATAGATAGATAGATAGATAGATAGATAGATAGATAGATAGATAGATAGATAGATAGATAGATAGATAGATAGATTCTAGATTTTCTGAGGTGTTGACAGATGCATTTACAGTGATGACAGACTGTAGAAACACAGTCAAGGACATCTTGTCAACTTTGTAGGACTCCCGATTGTCCTGACTAATACTTCACTACCTACAGGGAGCTGTGTGGCCACCAGATGATACTTAGCCTATTTTTAGTAGAAAGAAGATATAACGCCTGACTGATGTTATCCAATAATATTTCACTGAGTGAATCCAGTAATCTAAGAACAATATGATTAGGGTTGATATCTGCTGCAACTGTTGCACCAAAGGCAAAAATGATGCAGTATTTTCATTAAGAGTTCATTAAGCTTCTCTTTTACACTCATCGTAACGGGCAACTTTACATTCATAATTCATGTGTGATTGTCAGTTTTAATAAGCAACAACATTTGTTTACATTCTATTCATATCTAACACACTTTGAAATAGGCTTAAAGAAAGCAGCCCACAGCTGTGATCATCAAAGCATTTCTTCATTTATTTTGTGCTTCACCTCAACATGCTGCATTGGCCTCTACTTGGGCTTTTGTGTATTCATTTACACATATGAAGAAGATAAGACACATTACATTACTAAAAGACAGGCAACATGAAAGACAACAAAAATCCTTTAGGGTCTTAATTCTCCTGAGCAAGTGTATTACACAGATAAAAAGATGAAAATGATATACATATTTTTTTAAAAAGCTAAAAAAAAAAGTGTTGTATTGTCATTAACACATGCATATTAATTTACATATTATATATAGGCCAGAATTATAAACTGAAAAACATCTCCCATCCAGAAAGTGTAAAAGCTTAAGATATATATATATATATATATATATATATATATATATATATATATATATATATATATATATATATATATATATATATATATATATATATAAGCTTTGTTCTTATGCAGAGTTAAACATAAGGCTTCTAAACATAAAACAATGTCACAGTAAATTACAAGGAACATTTGAAGTCCAAAATGGTTTATGGTTTATGCAATTTGTACTTTGTGTGCAGGTTTAAAATTTGAAATAAGTTCAAAGACATTTGCTTTATTTTTCATTTGTAAAGAAGCCTTAAGGCAAACATGGTGATTGCAGCTATAAGTGTACATGAGGAGGTGTGTGATTTGCTGCTCCATTAGATTACCTTGTAATTTTGTACCCAAGAAAACATCATTGAGGTGTTGTGGAGGAGGACATAACCAGACTGTTTATGTCATACAGACACACATTTCTGCCAAGAACAGAAGATTATCTGCAGTATTATTAACCCCACACAGATGCACCACTTGTGCCGAACATTTGCTAGGTTTTCTATGTACAGGTCAGTGCTCGGGGCTGAGTCACTGTGTACCGATACAGAAAGTACTATGTTGTTGAAATCTGCAGTTCACAGCTACCATATTTTAACAAGAATATTTCTCATATTCTGTTAATTATGTAAGGATAATATCAAATCATTCAGAGACTGCAGATCCTTAAATTTATTTGCAATACTTCTGTGCTGCATTGTTGAATCCAACCGCTTAGGGTGCTTGCTAGATAACTTCTATGAGTTATTGATAATAATGACTGTTTTGCACTGACTGTTTTTAGGACACTTGAGGGCAGCACAACAACTTGTAAACAAAACACTGCCAAGCAAACAGCAGACTGCAGTTATATGGCCGACTGGTGAATGCAAGTCTAATATTCACTCTTCTAGCACTCAATTTTTGGTCTCTACCACCTTCTGAGGGAAAATATCTATCTTTTTAGTTGCAAAATGCCCCATTTTTTTCACTAGCTAGTAATACATTATGCCCGTCTGCAGTTTGGTCTTGGACTGGTAGTGTACAGAAAGGTTTGTCAGTGCTTTTTCATTGAGAACAGCTGCCTGCTGCTGCTGAAAAAAGAGGTTGATGACAGTGGTCAAAGTGAACCAACACATTAAGATGCAGGCCTGAAAACATAAACAGTGAGCTGAAAGAAATGCTCCATGAGCTGAGGAGAATAGCAGAATTGGGTGAACTTGGATTCATTTCATCCACATAATGCAGCAGGTAAACTTCCTCTCATATGATATTGAATATTAATGACCATACCAGTCAATTGTTCTGCACAATCCAGTGTTTAAGACACACCTCAGTATCCTTATTCATTTACTTAGATGAGGAGATTGATACCTCCTTGTTTGTGTGTTATGTAGGGAGTAGAGAGTCAGGGGCTGATGCTCTACCAACTGAGCTAACCAACACCCCCAGACTGAACCTTGAGTGCATCTTGGACGATCCAATAAACAGTGACGCTCAAAAAGATTCTGTTGTTGGTTAACCACGGTTAAGAGAGAGTAGACTCCTTCACCATCTTCACAATTGTCTTTCTTGACAGTAGCTACCTTTCCAATTTATGGAGGTACTTTTGAAACTCTGGTTTCTCAACAACGCTGAGTGGATGGAGTCCTTGCACAACTAACCTGAGGGTCAGTTAGCTAATGGTTTTATGTCAGCAAGTTTTTATAGAACATAAGGCCACATTCATGCACAAAACACAGGTTTTTCCGTTCATTTGGGTGGGGGTAGTGCATTTTCGCTGCAGCAGTGCATGCCACAGGGGTGTCTGCCAAAAAAATGCAGTAATCTGTGGAGAAGTTAAGCCAGATCCTACTTTTACTTTTGACTTCAGACTGTCCAGGTGGTTTCATGGATTAAACTCTGATTCTCTACCTGTTTTGTTCTGACTTTGTTTGTTTCATATACCCAGCTTCTAAATCTGTGTCTGACTCACAATTCACGCTGCAAAATAGTGACATAAAGATGTTTAAATTGCTTTATTTTCAATGGTTTGGGAGAGTGAGAGAGAGAGACAGAGCTGATCAGCTGAATAAAAAGTTATTTCCTGATTGTTTCACAGCAGTTGGACAGCATAATAGACACAGCCTCAAAATGTCGTGAATGTCCTCCCTACCCTTTAAAAGAACCTCACATCATGATCACCTAGGAACGTTCTGAGGATGTTACAAGACAGCGTCCTTTACATCACGTTTTCAGAACATTCTGGGAAAATGCAATTTCTTGCTGGGAACATGCCGTTAACATGCTTCTACTAAAGCTCCAGCCCTGGCTACCAGCTTTAAATGTCTGTTCCTGCTACACTAATCAGTGGTCAGTCTGTCATACTGCTGGTGACTCTGGTTGGTGCCCCCTTATCTCATGTGTCACACACTATGTAGCCACGAGGCCATGTGCCTTAGCGAGATTGTCCTGAGCAGTCCTCTGCTGCATCTTTCAAATATGGCAGGGAGCTAGCAGGATTTGGTGTGTAGTTAAGTATAGCCATGTTGGTTCTTCCTCAGACTGAGTTTCAGGAGATTTATCCATGATGACGCTTTCACTGCGCGAGCACTAAGCAACGCCTACCGTTTTTGCACATGCACCACACAAAGGTCAAGTGTGTGTTGGTAGCTGTCTGACGAATGCCTTGGCTCACCAGAAACGAATGTAGTTGAACTACCAGCAGGCAACTGCAAAAAGGTTTCACCACAATTATGATTTTCCATGTCGAAATTAGATAAGCAGATAATTCTTTCTCAGGTCAAAGCCCTCGTCAGTCCAGCTCTTCAGGCAAAACAGAAGCTTGAATCCAACTTCGGTTTGATTTAAAGTGCCAAATGAAAAAAAAAAATTCTTGAAGAAGCACAAGGAGAGCTTGTTCCCGTTCTGCTTTGTGATTTTCCTGCCGTGATCGCCTTGTTTGGCATGCTTTTTGCTCTGTAATGATCGTGTAATGTTTGAATAATGTTTGAGTACATATGGACTACGGCCAGGCAAACAGGCACAGATTTGCATTTGTACCACGTCCTCAACGACAGCTTCTGAAATGTTCTGTTTCATTCTACATTCACTAATTAAACTTCACATTTGTCATGGTTTATTTGGCCTCTCTGTTGATGTACTATATCCGCTGATGAGCACAGGAACAAAGAGTTAGACTGGAGCACTGATATCCTGGGACATCTTGTGCACACAAGGGAAAAGGCTGTGTTGGTGGTTTGACAGAAGCCTTCTGGCCTACATCCTGCACTAAACAAAAACTTCATTTTTAAACTCTGACCATGTTAGACACCACACTTACAAAATATAGTCCAATATTCCTGTCTATTCTCTCAGAGTAAAAGTATATTCTCCACGATTATTATATGTACTTTTCTGTAACCCTTTTCTGAATATACAAACTTCTACTGATGGAGATTTGGCTTTTTTGCATAGCTATTTTTGCTACTCTGACATTTCAATCACCCCATCTTGCAACAAACATGGTATTAATGAAGGTGGTAATTATCAAAGGCTTAATTGACATCATGATTTTCATGACCTGACACCTGTGTTCATAATACTATCGCGGTAATGTGACTTCACCGATGTAATCACTGCAAAAAAAACAACAACAACAACAACAAATCCCATCGAACCTGCACTGGAAATGCATTAATGTCACATCCCTCCTCAAACGGATTAGGAAGACCACACCAGCAAGCATGCAAAATACTGATTTGTTTCTTACATTACTTTGACCTAAATTATTATTATTCCCGAGTGTTGATTAACTAAAAATCATGTTCGACAAGTGAATGTCCTTCTCACAAAGGCCCCTCCTCACTGCATTATGGTATTAAAAAAAGAAACTCTTTCACTCTGCTGATGCAGTCTGTTATCTGTCTCATTGTTTTCTCTCTTCTTCGCATGGTTAACAACAATGACAGATCTCTTTTCTTTGTTTTCTTGAAGCTGCTGCGACGATGAGCTGCCTGCCTCCATTCTTTTTCTTTTTTCCAAGTGTCAGAGATGAAGATTTTTTTTTTTCACTAAAGACGAATGTGGGAGAAAAATAAACTTCTTTCATAAAAAGGAAATCTTCTTCACCTTCACCTTCTTCTGTGTATTTATATGCAGTATTCAGTGCACTCTGTCATTGTGGAGTATAGGTGTATGTGCAACGTGTTCTCTGCAATTTTCTATGATTGAGGCAAATTGTAAGCTAGTGTTGAACTGTGTGTGTGTGTGTGTGTGTGTGGTGTGTGTGTATTACTACATACTCCACAGGGAATTTAATCTCTTGAATGTTGCAGTTAATCAGATCATTAATGTAGGCGGTTGCAGAGCAGTTTTACCCTCGACAGCACCGTGTTGCTGTTTGAGTGTGTTTGTGTGTGTGTGCCGGGGTGTGTAAAATCCATAAAATTTAATAAAATGTGAGACTAAATGATAAAAGGTTTACCTTTTTTTTTAATTTATAAGTGATACAACAATAAACAACACTTCACACAGTTCAAAACATTTTAAGATAGTCCTTTGTTGATTCCACATAGGGGAGATTTGGGTGTACAGACAAATAGAGAAGGATAAAGAGAATAAATAATTATAAGCGTATGCAAAAGAACAGAATAAAATAGAAACAACCAAACAGCCTCAAAATGGTACAACTGGCTGGTCAGTCTGATGACAGTCTGTGGTTTCTGCTGTTGTACAGTCTGATGGCAGTAGCCACAAATGAACGCCTGAAGCACTTCATTTTGCACCTGGGTGCGATGATCCAGTGGCTGAATGAGCTGCCCATCTGCCAAAGCTCATCCTGAGGAGGATGAGAGGGGTTATCCAGGGTGGCTTTGATCTTGTCCTTCATCTTTCTCTCCAGACCTTTCAGTTACAGCCCGACCACACAGCTGGCCTTCTTTAGCAACTTGTTGAGTCTGCTGGCCTGACCAACCTTGATGTCACCACCCCAGCAGTGGAAGTTCTTCAGGAGCCTGTTGCACATACTGAAGGAGCACCAGGAGCATTTCAGACGCAGAGCATTTTGCCTGTCAGTCTTTGTTAACTTGCTCAGATTTGGTGAGTAAGTCGGTCACTTAGTTAAATTGTTTCCCTTTTCTGTTTTATTTTAAAAATCAACTGGATCCTCAATGCCGTTTCTGACTCTGCCAGTTTGATCCGCTCTGTGCTGCTTGATGCAGCTGGTGGCATGGCATCCATCAAAAATAGAACAGCCGTGTATTCTCCACAGAGCAGAGCGGAGAGCGTCACAGCCATGCCCGGTGGAATTTAGATGTTAGTCTCTTCAGAAAGATCAGTCTGCTCTGTCCCTTCCAGAAGATGGTGTCAGCGTTGTATGTCCATTCCAATTTATTTCATTGATTTCGATCCCAAGTTAACTATCTCTCCACCTCCTCCCCTTGGATGACAATTGGATCAGGAGACCTTTTATTCGTCCAGTAACCCACCACAAGCTCGCTGATCCTTCCTGTTATCATTGTTGAGGCATCTTAAAATGGAGGAGAAGCTTTGAAGGTGACAGGGATCAGAGATGAAACGGGCGTCTGAAATGTAGAAAGTGAACAGGAATGACACAAGTACATGTCACTGAGGTGCACTGGTGTTGCTTACTACCAACTACTATCAACCAATGACCGTATAAAGAATAGACAGAGGATGAGTGAGTGACGTCACCCATACGTTTCTGAAGCTTAAAATATGTGACGCTGGCTCTTTTACAGTTTGGACAGTTTTTATGAACAGTGGATCCATAAATCCAAATAATTAAATCACAAGTCCATCAAACAAAAATCCAGAACAGGGTAAAACTAGAAACAGGAGCAGGGAAATCCACAAATAGAAAAAGGAACTGAGAAACTGAAAGTCACACAACAGAGGGACTACATACACCAGACAGACAACTAGACACAGGTGAGAAATAAAGGCAGGGAGTAAAGACACTGGAGTCTCAAGCTTGATCATGTTTTGGGTCTTAAACATTGAAAATTCCACACACTTTCAAACCTTGTAAACACTTGCATATATAACATTTAAAAGAAAATTATGGGGAATGGTACTGAAAATGGTTGTAATGTGTCCATGAAGCAGGATCATTGCAGCTGCATTTATAATGGGTTTAAAAAGCTCAAAGTTTTATGTTTCTATATATTTATTTTTACATTAAATGTCTTTTGCATTTGTTTGTTTTTTTGTTTTTGTTTTTTTGTTTTTACCGTTATGCACATCTTTATTCCAACCTGTTGGTTCTTGAGATGTGAGATTTAAAGCTCGCATCTGTTCTATAAAACCAATTTCTTTATTTTGTGCAGAATCCTGTCAACAACTCCGGCTGCAATGACCCAATTTCTCCAGTAAATTTTCATCTAATCTTTGATGTCCTTGCGTATATCCTGCTATATTCATTCCTTTTCACAACTGTGACAGATTGTGTTTTGTGAATTCGTGGGATGCAAAATGTCTTCCGACAATCCTGAACTAAGTCTTGCACGAAGAGGCTTGAGTTGCCCCGGTTTCATAACCAAGTAATGACAAACTCACCAGAGCGCCTGCGATGCATGACTCATAAAGATATGATTTTTGAAATGCTAATGAGTTG
This sequence comes from Miichthys miiuy, assembly GCA_036365135.1. Classification (NCBI taxonomy): domain Eukaryota; kingdom Metazoa; phylum Chordata; class Actinopteri; family Sciaenidae; genus Miichthys; species Miichthys miiuy. The sequence continues at coordinate 10,972,130 of CM071612.1, forward strand.
AAGATTATACAGAGTGGAAGAGCAAGATAGAGCACGAAAGAGTGAGATAGTAGAGACAGTAAGACAGAGAGAGTGAGATTCTCCGTGTTGTTGAGTCTTTTTCCGGAGCTGACATTCTCGGATTCCTACCGAATGTATAAGATAGTTTTTAAATAATCTCTCTGTACCAGCTTTAGTATTTCATGACTTTGGGATGAGTCAGGGAGGGAAAGAGAGCCAGAGTTCAGGCGGAAAGCCTGCAGCACTATGAGAACACTCTTCTTACTTGTTTCTCCATCTCTCTCTCTCTCTCTTTCTCACTCTCTTCGTCATGTGTGCAGTCATCTCCAGTGCAGGGAAACAAGGCTAAACAAGGTTAAAGAGAAGGTCAAACACACATGGACACATTTAATCTTCCACCTGTTCCTCCAGCCACATGAGACAGTGCTCCTCCGGGAAAGACCCAATTATCTCAGTAGAAAATACTGTATCTTCTGCATTGCTGCTTGATGTCCACTGGCATGTGGACAGAGGGGGTTAAAATCAGGGGGTCTTCTGATTGAAGACATATCAACATGGCTGTTGAACCCCGCAGTATGAGGATTTATTGTGCCATGATTCCACACACTATCTCACTCATCTTTTTCCCATTATTCATCCCACTGTGTTTGTTACTTCCCCATCTTACATCTCCTGTTTTTGTGTTCAACGCTCTCACTCTCACTCTCTTATATATTTTTTTCCTCCCTCTACTCTATGATCATCCTGCAAAACACCCCCTTCCCAATACACCTTCTTTACCACATCTCCTTTCTTCTCATCCCTTTTCTGTCCACACCACTCTGCCTCAGTCTTTCCTGTCTTCCGGCATGTTGAGCTTGTGAAGGTCATTTTAGTGTTAGAGACGGGGGGGAGGGGATGATGCAGTTATATGCAACTGCTGCTCTGGATAACAGGAGGATGGATGGATGGATGATAAGAGCGGGACATGAAAGCAGAGAAACAGAAAAGACAGAGGGTGGGGGACCGAATTTCCTACGACCTTTGTCTGCATCCTGATGAGGACACAATGTGCTCGTGTTTGCATGCCTGCTGCCCACGCAGAACTGTGCCTTTATGTGTGCACCAATGCACGCTGCTGCCATTTGTTTTCATTAGTGGTCAATCATGATGGTCATTCCTTCAAATTACCTTTGAGTCAAAGGCAGCGTCGTTATTTGCATTTTGCAGTCAAAGTTCCTGGAAATACAAAAGATGGAGCTCTAATAAAAGCAATAACTGGCATACAAAGAGTTTGGACTTCTAAGACAAAGAAATGTAAGATTAGCTATAATAATTTGGATAATGTGAGGAAAAACACACATTCATGGCAGCTAGCCTGAGCACTGTTTATCAGTTTGACATAAATGTTTGCCAAACCCATCAGTTAGTCTTAATCCTCAAATCATGTTAGTATTTCTTGTGCAATAGAATAGTGATTTAAAGCACAAACAAATAAAGCATCAATCTAACCACTATTGCCTAGGTCAGGTAGGCTATGTTTTTCTATATTACGTATCCAACCAGCGACTATGGTAGAATGGTAGATTATGAAGCTGTAATAATGATTATCCTGCAAGATAATAATAGTTGCTACTTTATTTCCATGTCTTCTGCATAGACTATCAAATGGTGTGGCTCATTATGGTATACATAGAGCTGCTTGGTGTCTTAAACCTGCAGTCTTTCTAGTGGCCAGCAGGGGGCAGCTCCTTTGACTGTAAAAAGAAGTCAGATTGTATTGAGTCTTATGGGGAAATGATCTTATTCCTCACTTGATTTATTTGTTCAGTACGCAGTGTCCTTGTGAGTTAATGGTCTCAATCATGATATTAATTTTGAAAAGTGATGGCCCCATTTAGAGTAAAAGAGATGATGAAGCAGTTTCCTTTAGGGTGTAGCTACCTGGTGAATGGCAAATTATTCTCAGTGAGTCCGTCTAGTGCAACATACCGGGTTCACAAAACTAAAATCAAACTGTCAAATGAGATGAATCACGATTCTGTTACTGCATTGTCTATTTCTCACCTCAAATTCAGAAACATATTTTAGTGCACTGTTTAGCTGTAATGCAAACGTTTGTGACCATGCATGCTGCCATTTTTCTTGCAAGAAAAACAAACAAACAAACAAACAAGCGCAACCTAAAATGCAGAACGTGATCCACCTGCTTCACCGCCATGATGCTAAAACGGTCAAAACAGTTGTCCACAAACCAGTGGGTGATGTCACAGCGGGTTGACACTTGATGTGGGTGCTGGTATGTAGCCAATAAATTACATATTTAACTTTTTCATGCTGTAAAGTGAGCAAAGGCTTCAGGCTAAAAACAAGAAGCCTGATTTTGGCTACCTCTGTTGTGTGAAATCAGAAAATTACTGTATCTAAAAATAATACAAATATGGTTGGTAAATCTGGTAGATTGGAAAGCCTAATAATGACAGCAGGGCTTAGTGAGGGGTCATTTTGTGTTGATAGTGTTAGCCTCAATAAAGGGTGAGGACAGTAACCATACTGCACTTATAACTTTGTCTTTTGCCCTAAAAATAAGTTCAAGCATACTATATAAAATGGCCACAATATAACCCTAAATTTCTTCTTTCTGACTTGTATTATGAGTAAAATATGACATTTCTGCAGGGGTAAATATGTGGAAGAGCAATTCACAGTCAAAAGGAATATAAAATGTAGCTATCATGTCGAGGGAGACCAACAGGCTGTTATAGAAGGTAACATTCAGAGTTTCATTTAGGCTTGCATCAGACAGCTCTATGAATACATTTTTAGTTGTATAGCATGTTGACAGGCTCTTGTGGGATTGCACGCAAGAAAGGTTTTTCCACTCTCAAATGAACGGCTGAAAACAAATCCCCACAATGTTTGGATTTTGCCAAAAATGTCCCCCTGCTGTGTCATTGTCAGAGATACAGCTTGTTGCTATCTCTGCTTTTACCCCATATCCAGTAAAAGCTTGGTTGTTACTGGGTTCAACCTTTCCTTGCCTCAATGGAAGGTGCACGAAAAGAGATGGAGTTGAAAGGAGTGCTGCAACAGAGCCGAGCCGAGCCTAACCTCAATCCCTGCTGTTCAAACTGACGTGAATTAACATGAGTGGAGGCGGCTAATAATCCGTGGAATTAAATTGGAGTCATTTGCCCTTGTGGATGTGGTAACTTAAAAGTGCAATACAGATTAGTGGCACTCTGTAGTGAGATAACACGTAGAAGAGTAGGAGCATGTTTTTGCATGTGGGATTAGGCTTAGTGATATACCTGTGTTTTATGACCACCTCCCACTTTACTGCTTGTCAAACAGACACTGTGCTTCGCCTGTTCTGATTCCCTCTGGGACAGGGACTGGGGCGACCCTGGCATTTACACACTAATGAAAACAATGATGGGAAATATGTTAATCTGCTCGGCTGTGGTTGGCTGAGACAAACTGTGCTCTTTCAAAAAGGCCAGATGCTCCTGTGAGTAATCACCTATGGCAACTGAATCCATTTAACCATAACCATTATGGCTCAGTATTTGACCCATGCATGTGATGTACTTTACACACTCTGCAGCATTAGGGAGATTGATATCTGTTTGTTTGTTTTTTTTGGCATTGGGTCACAGAGCTGAGATTATCTATTAGTGTCTCGAAAAAAGTCACCTGGGTAACATTTACAGGTAACAACCAAAGGGGAAGGTGTATCAGTGGTCATAAAGCTTGTGAGGACGTTATTATCAAGTGGGAATGACTGAACAACAGTATCACATGCTGAAAATGATCAGTTATACATGTTGGACTAATCCTGGTAAACCAAAATGAATGATAAAATGAGCTGGACTCTTCTACAGAGCAGTGTATCCCATATGGCTGCTGGAACTGGGCTTATAATAGCTGCAAGGGAAGGAATTACTCAAGCTGGTACAGACCTAATATGACTAATCATAGAAGAATACATAGAAAAGTACACGCACTATATAGCAAAAATGCATGCAGCATTAATGTCACGCTTATTTACATGAGAATAATAATGTGTTTGTGCACTTAAAATCTTGTGCAGCCTGTAGAAAATTATGAAACTAATCCCCTCAGGAAAAATGAGAATGCAAATGAGTAAAAACATAACACAACTGACAATTTTAAGCTACAATATAATGCAGAGATCAGTGGTTTATTATTATTATATGTAAAAAAGAATTTATAATTCTTTATAAAAGAACTTTTTGGGATTGTGCACATTAGTTTTTACATGCATGTTTTTAAATGCAGCTATGTTTGAGGATGATGTCAAGATCATTTTCTTCTTTTTTCTTCTTCAGTATGTGTGCATGATTACAAGCTTGGCCTGCTGTATTTGACCCCCTGTCCAAGACAATAAAAGCATCAGTCCAATTCTGTGAGAGGTAGTTTTAAAGACAAAAGTAAAGTTGTTGTTCTCAATTCCAAACAATTAGCCTTAGGTCAACAGTACAGACATGTACTCTGTGTATATGTAAACATGGAAGAGCATTTAGTTTATGAAATTAGTCTTTACAAGATGCAATTATCTTCTTAAAATGGTTGGACAAGGTTTGTTATAACCTGACATCACAGAGAAGTCAAGTATGTGACCTTTACTGTGACTTGTCACAAAATAACAAGTGAAAACACTCATTCTGTAAAGTGAATTGGAAAAAAAAAATCGAAATCTAAAAAGTTCAAGGAGTGTCGGGGATACATGCAGTGCATTGGAATCTCTTTTGGCAAAGCGGAAAGACTTCCTGAAGTCATTGTGATGCTGTCAGGCAACCAGTGGAGACTCGAGGAAGTTACTGGCCACAGCCAAGAAATAGTCCAGCACACAAACAAACGCTGGACTTTAAAGCTACTTTGAGCTTAAATGGTGAAAGAAGGAGCAAAATTACTTGTTTTTCAGAATTTGATCCATTCTGTCCGATAACATTTGGAGTCCCACGATTAAATTATTTTATCCCATTTAAGTTAGTGTAGGGCTAAACCAGAAGTTAGAAGTGCGCTTGCTCCAGACAATTTAGAAGCATATGTAGAAGATCTGGACAATTTGATGTCCAGAAATTGAACTTTTGTTTGGCTTCATGTGCAAATGAGCAGCTTCCATAAGAATTGGACAGTGCCCCATCTCCAGTGCTGTTGTTATCTTTATACATCCATGCACAAAGACCCTGTTACACTTTGGTTTTCACAGTTTCATTGTGTTAATTTGTTTGTTTTCGAGGTGCTGGTAGATGGATTGTTTTACCTTTGGACAGAGCTATTGATACTGAGAGTGGATATTGATCTCCTCATCTGTCACTGCGCATTAAAGTAAAAAAAGTGCTTCTTGCACATAATCCCTTGAGGTTAACCAGGTCTTTGTAATGAAATTTAAATATTTGATAAACAACTACATTCATCAGTTGATTTGCCTATTATGGAATTTTTAAACTGCCTTGTGCTACATGTGGGATGATGGCGATTGTGATGAACTGTTGTTTTACTAATTTTAATAGACCTGGATTCATTTCAAAGAGTCAAACGTTTTTGGCAAACACATACTGCATAGTTGACATTTACACCTGCTACAGTTAATTAATAGCCAATCTAACACACACACACACACACATTTCAAAAGTCACCTTGTAAGTGGAGGTTCTTATGTTATAAAAACAAAATGTCATCATTTTTATTTCTGTTGTTGCTTTCCTGTTGCCATTTCAGAAGTCATTTCAGGGCTCTTAGTAAACAAATTTAGATGCCACCTTCAGTGTCAGTGGTACAAATGCGACGATGACACTTGTCAGGTCTTCTGCACTTATTCTCGACTCAATGCTGTTGTTGTGAAAAATCACCTCAATAAAGAGAAACAGTTAGCTGTGTGTGTGTGTGTGTGTGTGTGTGTGTTCCTCAGCTCGGCTAGGAGGACCAAATTATGTCAAACCCAGTACATGGGGGGGTAGCATGTGGGTGGGTGGCATGTTGCCAGGAGCAGAAGTGACAACCTTGTAGCAGAAATATATGTGCCTGTGTGTGTGTGTGTGTGTGTGTGTGTGTGTGTGTGTGTGTGTGTGTGTGTGCGTGTGTGTGCATGTGTGAGACGGACTGTATTTAGTCATGCTAAGGGGCAGGACAAAGATACAAAAAACAGAAGCAACAGTAAGTGACAGGGAGGAGGAAGGGCAAAATTGGAGGGATTAGTCATTATCAAGTGGAGAAGTATAACACCCACACACACACACACACACACACACCTACACATACATACACACACACCTCCCAGCAGAGCTTCATCACCTCTCCAAAGGTCTCCATGAACATACATCCTCTGTTTCTTCGTATTTGTAGCTCATGAAAACTTACCATCACCTTTGTGTGTGTGTGTATGTGTGTGTGTGTAGCCTACAGGGCAGACATCTTTGTCCTCAATTCAATACTGCTGTCACCGGCCCATGAATTATGGAAGTGTTTGGAAGTGACAAAGCACGGCTTACAGCCAAGCGACACTTTTATTGAGTTGTGAGATGTGATGGTTGTGTGTAAGTGTGCGTGTGTTGTGTGTGTGTCCTGATCCCGTAACCATGGCTCTATCCATCCCCACCTTTTCTCCTCGTGTCCCTGTTGAGGTAACACTGCCATCTTAACCACTGCTGCATGTGCCTTGTCCTAAAATATAGCTGTGCCACAACAAAGCAAATAGAGGTTTGAATGAGGCTTCCCCACTGACAGTGGGCAGGCGCAGTCGCCCGGGTGACATTGTCTCTATTCCAGTCCAGTTTATTCTCCTGCAAACTGGTTTTGTTCTTTGTGTATTTTTTTCAGCCACATAGCGCAACTCTGCTAACATGAACATGGCTGTAGCGTGCATTTCTGGGTCCTGTTGCTTGCTCATGTGACTGAAATACTAAATAAATAGGTCAGGTAAGGTAAACTGTGGATGCCATTTTTTGGAGGCAGCTTGTTTCTTTTCCACAGCAGAACGGTGACTGTTGATAAACCTGATGTGGAAACAAATGATGTGATTACATTTTTACATCATTAAAAAAAAAATTGCATGACATAATTATGAATTCTAGCTTTTTTTCAGGAGTGTTTCTTGTCTTCATTTTTGGGCATTCTCTCCCCTTTTGTAGCTGCCGTTGACATAAATGCATGTGTCATCTCACAAAACTGCATCCAAAAAAACAACAACAACATAATAAACATATAAGTTTTTTTTACATGTTCATCATATGAAAGGGGTTAACTTAAATGGTTTAATTGGGAATTGAGCCAGGTGATTAATTAATAAATGAATTAGCACTTTTAGACTGTGCTATTTTAACATCAGACATTTCCCTAATATAATTAATGTTTCTACAGCAAAGTGCTGTAACTACCATTCATAAATCTAGTATTCATTGGTCAAGTGGTTCGTAAAAACAATCCACAATGGACATTTTATTAATTAGGATTATTATTACAGTCCAGTTTTAGAACATAGGGTGCAATAAGAGTCTTACAAATGAACTGGAACCAGACCCCTCAGCTATCAAGCTCCTCTCCTGTTTGGGTTCTGGAGGCAGACGCCCTATCCACATTTAAGAGTAGGCTTAAGCAATTCCTTTTTGATAGAGCTTATATTACGGCCTGGCTCAGGTGAGTCCTGAACCATCCTCTAGTTGTGCTGCTATAAGCCTGCTAGGGGACTTCCCATGATGCTCTGAGCTCTTCTTTTCTTCTCTCCCTTTCCGTCTGTACACAGTCATGTCCTATTATTGCATCTTACTAACAGGTTCCCATGAATCATGGCGTAGATCGAGGGATTGGTGAAGCCAGCTGTTATGGTTCTGCTTGATGTTCACTATATTCTACTATACCCTCTCCATCTCAAACTCAGCCAATCGCAGAAGATGGCTGTTTACGATGTGCCGGGTTCTGTTCAAAGTGTCTGACTCTTAAAAGGAAGATTTTCCTTGCCAACATCGCCAAGTGCTTGTTCGATATTATAATTTGACACTATATAAAAGTGAATAGAAATGGAATTAGTTTAGATGCTGTTAAGGGAAAATAGTTAAGGTATACATTTTAAAAAGCACACAGATAAAATCCAAAATGGCTGATCCCATCCCTATATTTCAGTTTTGTATGAAAACATAACTACCAAAAGGCCAGGAGCCCTGCGAAACACACACACACACACACACACACACACACACACACACACACACACACACACACACACACAGTCTCTAGGCATAAATTGAGTGTGTTCACTGAAATACCCTGAAGTTGTTATCTTAAAGTGGCATCCTGGAGCTTGAGGGTGGGAGCCTGCATGACTTGTGGAGCAGAGTGTCCCCAAAGACATACACACACACACACACACAAATAAGTGAATAAAGACACAAGGATATCCTATGTGCTGATTTATAAATACATTAGTACAGACATGTGCATCAGCACTCACACGGCATAAAGCACACAACATACACATATGGCCGTAAGTCCTAATTTTTACTCACTGTGCCATAATTAAGAGATACTCAAGAGGATTGTTTTCTTTTATCATTCCTAACTTTTCATCTATTTGCTGGAGGGGGGTGTGCTTCTGTACGTGATCAAATCCCCAAGACACATACAGTCGATATATATGATGCTGTTTTTGCTATATATTCTATGATGCAACATTTAGCATGTTTGCTTTTGTTTAATAGTTGACAGGAAGTATGTTTGCTGGCTGGAATCAAACCAGAGACACCGTGGTTACATGACATGCATCATAAACCACCAAGCAATGACACCCTCTGTCCATGCTTTATTTTTGGATTTTGTTTTCACTGGTCAGACTCGAGTTGTGTGTCCAGCGTAGCGAAAGCAGAAAAGCCTGGATGTCCCCAGCTCACCTATCTGTTCTCTTCTCCATCACAGTTCCCTATTTTTATAGCTGCAACTTTCTAGAACCATCTATAAAACCCATTCAAGTTGAACCCGAGGCCGGCACAATAATAGCCTCATGAGATGGAGCAGTAAATGGAACCGAAAAGTAGAGAGGAGAAATGTATGCACATTTCTCTGCTGAAGTGGAACACATTGACCTGAGTTTAAATCATTGACGAAAAGCTAGGGAAAAGTACTTAAAGACACACTCTCACAGAATAACAGTTGATTTCTTTTACAGCAGTAAAAAAAATCAGTCTGTTTGAAGGTGCCATCTGTCGGATTGTGAAGCATTTTACATGTTAATTTTATGTTTTACTTCTTATTGCTAGGTGAACAGGTTGTAATGTTAAAGGAGTATCTGTTAGCAGGGATCAAATGTAATATTCATTATTATATTGTCATGAGTGTAGAATCGCATGATAATAAGAATTGTTACGCTTTTGTTGTCTCAAAATGAGCTCTTTAGATCTACAGTGAGAGCGGGTCCTCTTCCACAGAGTCCGCCATGTTGAACCGACATTTTTCTACAGTAGCCCAGAATAGACAAACCAAACATTGGCTCTAGGTATGGCCTTTTGCTTTTTATATGAATTTTGCAGCCAGAGAGTTTTTCCTACATGCTTTGAAGAAGAGGGTGTTGGTGTTTGGAGAGTGTTCGTTTGGTTGCAATCTGCCACTAAATCCTACAAAAAAGTAAGCCCTTCCATGATTTTCTCAGTTGTTCTTACAGACAATTTAAAGGAAGACAGAAATAGACATACAACTAAAATGATTATTATGTGCATACACACTGGATACACTTCACACAATGCAACACAGTCACATCTTACATCTTATTTTAGACCTTCCCTGCAGGCTTTCTCTGAAAATCTGAAGTCTCAAGCCTAAATCCACATAACCCCAATATCTTTTGAGCACAGACAGAGCTCCTCCTGAGCCACACAATGCAACTGTTTTCGCAGGCTGGGGACTAACCCTATTCATCTTGATGTGATTTTGAATTCAGCAGGGTTCCTCAGTGGTTCTTCCACACAGTTGAATGAGCTGGATGCAGATGTAGCCAACAGTACCCACCTGCTGGCACATTACAGATGGAGAGCTTTTACGAAACCAATATTCAAAGAGATTAAATCCAAGCCAAAATACACTTACTGATGTACTCTCATACATATTAAGCTATTTTGAGTACATAAGTGTGTTCACGCAGTTCACACAAAATGCAGTGTACTGTGAGTACTTAGATGGTGCACTCACAACGGTCAAAAAGTTGGACACGTCTCGCCATCAGTGGTCGCTATTTTGGCTATATAGCCGTAGGGGAGAGAACACCAGCATAAGTGAAAATTGCCGTCGAGGAAGATGCTGGAGCTGAAACAGTTGCAGGTGAAAACCACCATATACAAATGCAGCTGTGCATGTGTTTTATATTTATAGTTTGCCAGTCAAATGTTGGTTCTAATGCTCTGTTTGCACTTTGGGAAAGAAGAAAAAGCAGTCAAATTTTGCACAGTGGCCATACTCGAATTGAGACAACACTACCCTGCCGCCCTGCCGGAAAGAGAACTCCACCAGGAAGTACACAGTGTACACGGTGTACTTACATAGAAGTACATATTAATGCAGAAAAATTGCTAGCTAGCAAATGTAGCAAAATGCTACGGATTAAATGATGTCAGCTAATTCATACAGAGTGATGAATCTGATGTGAATGGTAATTTGGTTGGCTTGCTGTTTGCAGGTTACTATATTGACGAGCTACATGTAGCGTCACTGGGTTGCATCTAGCTGATTAACCTTAGCATGCTTGCTCGCTCACATTATCACTAATCTGATTAGATATGTTATAACTCAGTTACTTCACCAACAAACGTAATCCATGATCCATGATTGCTTTCTACTAGCCAAGTCAGCCAACTAGCTAACTGCAACCAAAGATAAACTGCACTATGTTACTGGGTACTATCACTGTCTCGGCACGGGTCAAGCTGTCTCCAGCCTCAGCACTTCATTTCCCTTCATTAGGCCGACTCTCTGTAAAACCGTCCACAAGGATTTGACATCAATTCTAATTTGTTGCACTTTGAAGTCTGATTAATTCACAATTACTGCGAGAAAGAAGACGGGAGATGAGGATAGAGAGGGCAACGGGAGTGAGTGGGTGTATAGAAAAGAGTGAATAGTGGTGATACAGTTTTCTGAATGCAGAGCAGGGTTCAGACAATATTGGTGTCTGAAGGCTGATTATGATCTTTTTCAGCTAAAGAGTCAGACAGCTGATATTTTGTGCAATTATCTTTTGGCAGGCCCATTCTTATGCCAAAATAAATGACAGTATTCATGTAACTGAATATAAATTATATTCACAAATACTTTCTCACTGACAACCAGTGTAATGTTGATCAGTTCAATAATGTTCGGCGTCACATCAGAGGTGGAGGACAGTGACAGGCTGAGTTTTAATAAAAGGCTGATATCTGCATCGTGAATACTTCCTGTGCAGAGAAGAGGATAGGGGTGAAATAAAAGATGAGCTAAGCCATTGTGAAGATTTATTGAGTCACGTCCGTCATTACAAAGAACACGGTACAAAGACAGCTTTACTGGGCTGTTAAGAACAGTAAGAGGCGAAGGGTTCAGGCACCGGGTTTAGGATTGAGTGATGAGAACAGATATGCAAGAAAGTCCATCTTCTTAGCAATGAGACTGAAAGCTGTACATCATCTAGATTGACCTTTGCAGGTTCCAGCACAATCAGACTGGGCTGGGCTTAGTCTCTTACTTGATTGTCTGAATTTGGAACAGGCTTGGGTACAAAATTATTGTTAAAATATGCACATTTTGGTATTTTGCTGTCAGCAAAATGCAAGGCTCCAGCAAGGGTAACTTAATGCCACGTTTCAGCTTCAACATGTCCTGCACCCTGACACTGGAGAGTATGAGAGGAATGTGAATGATGGTAGTAAAGGTGTAAATTTGACACAATCACCAGTTTACAGGTATATTACTAATACTGTAGTATTTCTACTACTGCTCACTAACTATATACTGCACTGTAATACTTACAGGTGAGTATTTAGACGGTGGGGTGATTATGATATTTATGTCCCCGGGTGCATTTTCACATCTGGTACATCTCGTTTTTTATTGAGTATGACACATTTTTGCTCAAGTACATAAGCATGCTTTGTACCCAAAATCTTTTTTTTAGATATTAAAGATGGCTTACACAACATTGTTTAAAGTTAACATTCAACGAAGGTACTCCTAGCTGTATGAAAGTCAATGGACCCAATGAAAATGAACACACCACTTTGCAGCTTTAAGCTGCTTTAAGCAGCTTTCAGCCATTTTCAGCTCATTTGTATGAATATGTGGACTGGACACTTAAGTGCTGCCTCCAGTAACCAAGCTAAAACAATTGTGGACATATAATGTAATGTGTTATATTGGCATAATATCAAAAATGTCTGTATCATGTTTATTTTTTAGTAAAAGGAACATTTTTTTTCTGGGGCGGTGTTTAGCTCAGTTGGTAGAGCAACTGTCCCATGTGCGAAGGCTCAGTCCTTGCTGCGGAAGCCCAGGATTCGAATCCGACCTGTGGCTCTTTCCCGCATGTCATTCCCCATCTCTCTCTCCCCGCATTCCTGTCATTCTTCAGCTGTCTCTATCAAAATAAAGCTCGAAAAGGCCAAAAAAAAAAAAAAAAAAAAAGGAACAATAATCACATTCTGTTCTGTAACCTGTGTAATAATCTGTATATATATATATATATATATATATATATATATATATATATATATATTCTATGAAAGGTGAAATTAATTACAATGTTATTTCAAATATGTATCAGTGAATTGACCACATCAGGTGTCATGTTCAGCAAGCTTTTTAGCCACTTAAAAGGTGAAAAAAAAATCTGAAAATTCCCAGAATTAAAATATTATTTGAGAACATTGCCTCAAAGTTGCCCACCTTGTAAACTAACAAAATATAATATATAACAAAAAAATCTGTTGATGTAACAGGTATCCTCTGAGGTGTAATTATCAAGCAGATTTATTCAAGCACATTTATTTAATAATCATACTAACGAGCCAGTCATCAGCCATCATTAGCCACCTTTACCACTTACTAACATCAAACTAACAGGCAGGTCAAAGACATTTACACATCCATTGGTCCTTTAATGACTAGAACACAAGCTAGGCTTGACAAGAGTCCACTAGAAGTGTTATTTTGAGTTGTTGAGCAGTTCTTCTTAACCTAACCCTAACCCTAACCCGGGTCCATTACAAACGATGTTTTAGGCCAAGCATTATTCGTACCAAAGAACTTTATTTCAGCTCAGAAAGATACCAAATATTTAATTCATTCATTTCAACTGTATTGAAAATGTTGCACATCCAGAATATTCAGTTTGCAGAATTGAGCAGCCATAAAAATAGGACGTGGTTTGAATATTTATATAAGTCTATGAGTCATACAGAGTCAGTAAAAAAGCAAATATAGAACTTGGATATATTGTCATACAGTGTGAGAAACCTGTTTTAGTTGAAGAAACTTAAGGTGGTATTTTAAAAGAGATCCAAAAATACAGTAGTTGAAAACTTTTTTCTTTGTACTGTTCAGTCCTGGTACATGAACATCCTTATCTACGGGTCTTATGTCTCTTTGTTTCCCAGCACAGCATCGTAGATCTTCCCAGTGAGGCGGTGTTGGATGTTGGAAAAGCCGGCAGCAGCCAGCAGGGTAGCATACTGAGCAGCTGTCCTCTCTCTGCCCTCTGTCTGCACGAGCATGTTCAGGGAGTAGAGTTGCACAGTCAGCGGGCCAGAGCCATCCTCATAGAGCAACGCCTCCACCAACAACACAGCGCCTCCTACAGGACGGACCAAAAGGTCAGCATTACTTGTTTGTTTCTTTGTTTTTTTTGCTAACATGACTGTAGCAAGTCTGTTGCTGTCATAGTCAACATATGAATTGAATACTGAAAATACTGACGCCAGGTTGCCATTCATACATTTTAACCAAATTTGGAAAGTTTGCTTCCACCCTCTACAATCCATTTTCTGTAACTGCTCATTCTCCTCAGGGATGTAGGTTGGAGCCGATTGGGTAGTTGGTTTATCAAGATAAGCAGTAAAGGCGGCAATTCTTCAGTTTTACCATTGCAGAAGAAGAGGGCACAATGAGATGACGTAAATAGAAAGAATAGAACAGAATTAAATGAGTGCCAGTGAAACTTGAAACGGTGCAAAACAGTGTGGCAAACAGGATGGAAACGCAGATTCAGATTCATGTATTAATTTGAGAAATATTACAGTCTTCTCATGGCTCCGCACTGATCTGATGTTTTCATCTGCTGCTTTAAAAGTGGAGCAGAAGCTTCAGCCGATGTTAAAGTCTGTGTAAAGGCAATTATGAGATTTCTTTCAAAATACATTAAATGTGTTGGAAAATAGTTGCTGAATACACTTGAAAAGACTTTGAACCTTATATCATACATGATTAGAAATGTGGAGTTAGAGGTTAAAACAGTTTTTCACCAGTTTTCAGTCCAGGATTTTTTGGGCAGAGATTAAAAATAATCATAAAAACAGGTGGCTGGAAACCCACCTTCAGTATGCACAGTATGTAAAGGCAGTTTATCATTAAAGCTCAACTAGTCAACACGTCAAAGAACTATATTTTACTCATTTAGATACCCAAGTAGCGCAGCATAGAAATATTCAAGTTTACACTTTACAGTTCAGCAGAGCTGATAAAGCACCGTATAGACCTTTTTCATGGCAGACATCGTGACTTGGCATTACATCATCAATATTATTAATAACACCTGTGCTTTCACTGCTATAAATGTCTCCTGTGCATCGCCACTGAGAAACTACTTCATGCTACAACAGGTGGTATCCTCTGTCCTGAAAGCTCGGCTTCCCTATTTACTTTATTTCTTTGTTTTTATGCACACACGCAGAAATACACAGGCGAAAACACATGAGAGGGTTTTCTTCCTCCTGATAGCGTCTGCTGCTTTTGTGAGTGTGTGCGCGTTTGTCTTTGATCAAAGTCAGAAGGACAGATTTTACTGGGATCAGCTGCATTGTGGGATACAATCTGCCATCTCATTTCAAGCAGGGGGGGAAAAAAAGTACTGTAATCTCTGTCACACTCAGACACACACACACACACACACACACACACACACACACATACAGACCTGGTTTGCAAGCTTTGTAGACTCTACTGAGTAGCTCTACACAGCGTTCGTCGGTCCAGTCGTGGAGGATTCTGGCGAGGATGTAGAGGTCACCCTCTGGCAGGGGGTCTTTAAAGAAGTCCCCTAAACAAACACACACAAAAAAAACACACAATTCAAATGCACTGTGTTCCTAAAGGCTTTGGTATATTTGATTGATTGGTCTAATTATTTCACATAATTATTAATTATGTTGACAAGCCTTCCAGTCAAAAGACAATGATTCTATAAGGTTTATATACTTAGACATAATTAACAGAAAGGGGTGAAGTCTGCTGTAATGAAATTATGTCAAAAATATATGACCTAACAACATATTTCCAGCTGTTACCTAACACTGCTGCTGTTTATTAACCCTGTGTAAACAGTGATAAAATGAGTCTATGTGTGCTTGCCACCCCACTCAATTTAATGTCCTTGCTGTCCATCATACCCATATGACCATGACATTTTAAGATAATATGAAAAAAACACACAGAGAAGACTGCATAAAATAAAATACAGACATTTTCCATGTTACAGCTCCTGTTATGTTCAACACCATCGTGGCTTTGTGAACAGCAGGAGAGGCAGGAATTGATTTTGGCTTTCGGTTTTCAAGATCACAGGCTGCTGATAACTTTATTTTCTCACATTAGCTGCTGGGAAGGAGAGCCAACACAACAAAGGCATGAGATATAAACACAATACACAATATTTTCAGTCTAACAGTAACAGCTTAAGGCGGGGGGTAGGGACATGAAGACACACACGTGACAGCATCAACAGTGCACCCACTTTCGGTAGAGTAGAACAGTTTGAATAATAATTTCCAAAAACAATGTTGGGATATGCATCTTTAGAAGATGTTCTCTGACATTTCCTTTATGTTCTTCAAAGGAAACGGAAGCGCTGTTATGGACAAGGTCAGCAGAAAAATGTATTTAAGCCACATAAAAAGGGCCCAACCTAAAAAAAAAAATCAATATCTGTTTAAGTGTAGGCTATAGTGAGCATATTCTTAGCCCTTTACCTTGCCATCAGATCTGTGGCGTAAGATGTTGTACCTTTTTTTTATGTGGCTAAAATACATTTTTCTGCTGACCCTATCCACAGCAGTGCATAGCTCGGCTTCAGTGACGGGATCTCAAACAGGCAGTGTGCCGACGGCTGTCTACTGCAGGTAATGCACTGACTATACATAAATGTCTCGTATAACCCCGCTTCAAGAAACCCAAACATGTAAGATGTATCTGGATATTCTTAAACAACTAAGTTGGAAATATTCTCCGTGTTTCTTATTGTCAACAGATCTCTTTTTGTCTGTTTTATAATACTTTGCAACTTGGTTCCTACATAAGACAAAATCTTTAAAAATCAGGTCACAAATCAGATGAGCACTAACATGAGGAAATGGTCCACAGGTTGGAGACTATTTTCAGCATCAAATGTGGTGTGCTAGTGAATAATTATGTCACCAGGAGTTTGTGGGAATTAGCATGTTGCTCAGTGCAATGGTGTGACTCACTGATGACAACAGCAGATCTCAGTGGCACAGAGGAATGAGACTGATTAAGCTTTGGCTACATAGTCGAAATGTGTCAGTAGAATCAGTTAATTGTTGGATTTGGTCTTTTCAGGAGATTTAGTGACAGTAAGAATAATAACATCACCAACCAGGTGAAGACTACAATTCATGTGATGTCTGTTTTGTTATTTTATCTGTAATATTAAAGAATTGAAAATAGGGATCCCAGAAAGTAGGTAAAACTCATCTAAACTCATCGCTCCATTGCTTTTTTTTGTTTTTTGGGAGAAATACAAATTTTGCCCTCGATTACATTTAGTTGAATTTTTTTCTACTTTGGAATCATTTTTTAACATCACTGCACAGTCCTGATTGAAATGCCCTGTGAAGCGATTTGCTTGTGTTCTATAGAAAATAAATACGGGCAGCAGCGTTATACCTCAAGGAAGAAATCACCACTACAAGCTGAAAAATCTCCTAACTCCACCTCTTCTTGCCATCTTAAAGGTCCGGTGTGTAGAATTTAGTGCCCTCTAGCAGTTTAGCTTGTGATTGCCTCTCTTCATCCCAGTGCACAGTAGAAACTGAGGTCATGATTTGGGCTAAAAAAATCCAGTGAGCCAGTGTTTAGTTTGTACGCTCTGGGCTACCATAGGAACATGGCGGTACAACAAAGAGGACCTGTTGTGTCTGTAGATATATTAAAGGCTCATTCTGAGGTAATAAAACATGATTCTCATTTTTAGGTGGTTATACACTAATGAAAACAGAATTACACATATTCTGTAAATAAAGGACCTTTAAACAACCCCAGCACAAACCATGTTAGTTCCCTTCACCTGAGATGTGTCATTTTTGTTGACAAGCCCACCAGCTCTGCTTATGTGATTTGCATATTGAGATCCAATCACCGTGCAGGCAGAATTCAGAGCAGAAGAATGGTTATTAATACCAGATGTAAATGCGAAGGCTCAGATAACATATCCAGATACAGACTGCATGTTACTAGAACATCTAAATGGGATTATGGATAAACATACTAACCAATCCTTTTCTTCTGTATTTTGACATACAAAGCGTATTCAAAATTTTATCCTGTCAAGATGACAGTTATTTCTATTTTTTTTCTATATAATGAACTTGAACTGGTTGTACATGATTATAAAGTGATCAGGTGATCAAGATTTTGCCCAGATTCGATGAAGATACCTTCGTGGAAGCTTATTCTCTGGTCAGCCTCTGTGACAAAGTGTTCCCTCGACGTACACACCACCTTGGGGAGGTCAAAGATCGTAACAGTGCATTCTGGGTAGGCTGACGTGCACTGCTTGGCTAATGCTCCACTGCAGCCTGGAGAGAGAAAGAGAGAGAAAGAGAATTACATTTTAGTTACGGTGCAATGAGCACACACAACCTTCATTAACGAGGTAATGGATCACGCATGCACACACACACACACACACACACAACACACAGAGCCATACAAGTGGAACAGATGCTTTCAGGTATATACCCATTATTTATTTGCATGATTTGTATTCAGTTGTATGTGGCAGCTTTGGGAATATGATTCATCTAACATTCATGCCAATAAAGCAGACTGAAGTGAACTGAATTCAGAGTGATTGAGAGAGAGAGACGCTTTACACAAAAACAGGGCAGAGCCTGCTGTCGAGGAATCCCACAGAGATATCTAACCTCTGGAAAAGCAAACAAACACGCACAATGAGATTGTCATCTGGCTAAAACTGCTTTCGGTGCATTTGAAAATTCCTGTTTAGGCATGCTAGCAACATACTCTGGTCCAGACTGAAATATCCCGATCACTGTTGGAGGAATTGCCATTAAAGTGTGGTACAAACATTCATGGTCCCCAGGGGAATGACCTCTGTTGATTTTGGTGATCCCCTGACCTTTCCTCTCACGCCACACTGAGGTTGACATTTTGTTTTTTATTGAAATCTCTCAACAGGTATCAGCTACATAACAGCAAAGTTTGGTACAAATGTATATGTATCACCCCAGAGGATGAATTCTAGTAGCATTTTGAGTGTGCATATGTTGACATATAAGGATAATGCAAGAGGAGCTGTCCATTATCAAGAATTACTGGTTACTGGGGAGGCCAGAACCATCAGATGTGTAGCCGAGGATAGATGCCTCAACAAGGGAGACGGCAAAGAGCATTATCTTCTCACTTATAGCATGGTTACTTGCCAAATGAAAAAAAACAAAGATCAATTTATATTTTAGTTTGTTTTGCAATCAGAATTTAAAGTTTACCACAAGCCTTAACTCCTGAGGGTTTGACTACCTTGAACATTCATTACCATCCAATACAGTTCAGCAAATAGGATGTACCTTAGATATGACTTGGCAACGGGAGGTATGTGTAGTCCACTCAGCTCAGCCAGAATGTTCACGTTATGACAGCTAGATTCAAAGTCAATAGCATTGCATGTGGTTGATAAACAGTAGCATTTAGCTCAGCCACACAGATCTCTTATACTGTCCTCGTAAAGAGAACTGTAACTCGTTGTAGGGCACAGGTCAGACCTGACGATTTGAGTGAAAAATAAGGAAATTGAATGAGCATACAAGCACACATGGACGGGAACGGGGATTTAATATGAAAATATGAATATTTCAACTTGATGCTTTGGCAGCATTATTATCAGTGTTCATGCTTCATAAAGCAATCTGAATATAAAACAGCGAGAGTGAGTGTATGAGACAGATAGAGAAAAAGAGATAGATGAAGAATCTAGGAATGGGATAGAGTGATGGAAAGGCAGTGAGGTGGAAGACAGGATCAAAGGATCGCACTTTAACTAACCTACAAACCATAGACTGTGTGTGTGTGTGTGTGTGTGTGTGTGTTTACAGGATAGCTCTGCCTTCCTTCTGACATGACCTGCTGCTAACGTATCAGTCTGTACTCTTACAAGGCTATATCTTTTCCACACACACACGGAAAGAGAGAGGGAGACAGTTACTTTTCGGCGTCGCATCAAACATGGGTCAGCAGAGGAGAAAAATCAAAGAGCAGCAAGGAGGAGAAAAAACAAACACAAAACACTGTACGAGACCCCAAAATGACCCGGCTGTCTTAGTTTGCTAATAAAACTTTTTCATGGGTGTTTGTGATTGTTAGTGTGTGACCGTTTAATTGTTGATCAAAATGCTCCTTTATGTGTGTTTTATAAAAGTCAGTAATTTTACTTGTATATAACTATTACTGTCTCAATCCGGATTCTTGCATTAGTACACTTCTATGTAGTACACTATATACTTCCTGGAGTACTGCTCTAATGTCCACAGGCTAGTGTACGGCCATTGTGCACTTACTAGAAATGACGGCTGCAACATTGTACTACTTTGTCATCTTCTTTGCCGAATTGCTACTGTGAGCATTAACACCAACGATTGACTGCCAAAATATAAATATAAAACATACTACATGTTTAATTTATATTTCTATATTGCGTCCCCCCAACCTCTTCAGCTCCAGCAGCTTCCTCGTCCTCCATTTTTGCAAAGCCCCTATCCTTCCACTACGTCGTCGAAATGGCGACCACTGAGGGCGAGAAGTGTCCAGCCTTACACACAACTTTTTGACCATTATAAGTGAACTATCCATACTCACATTACACTGCATTTTGACATAATTGAGAGTATGAACACACCTATGTACTTCAAAATAGGGAGTGGAAGTTCGGAAGTACACAATTTGAGACACAGCGTGTGTTTTGGCTTGCATTGACTCTAAGGCTCTTCATCTGTAATGGATACTGTTGACTACGACTGCATCCAGCTCATTCAACTGTGTGGAGGAGCCATTGAGGGGGAACGCCACTGATTTCAAGATCACATCAAGATGTTATGTACAATGGGGGTATTCCTCAGCCTGTGAAAACAGTTGTGTAATATACTTCTGTGGCTCTGGAGGAGCTTTGTCTGTGCTCAGAAGATGTAATCAGGGTTATCTTGACTTGAGCTTGAGACTTCAAACTTTCACAGAAAGCCTGTTACAAACAGGGGTGATGGAAAGATGTATGGAGCTTGGAGTTCAATGCATTCTAGGGAATAAAAGTCAGGGTATCTCAGCTTCATGCTGCATATATTTTGACCATTCTCTTTTTTCGTGTCCCTTCCCTTCCATGTTTATGGAAGAGCAATCACTCAAGTGCCCCTTTACAGGCACAGTAACTGGCACAAATGTAAACTTTACCACCACACAGAATCACAACATGTTGTCGTCATCGAACTCAGTGACAGCTCTTTAACAGCAGATAAAACCTCATCCTAGTTTAATCATCCTAATCCTGTTAAAAATGTGTTATAGATGGATAGAGGCAGCGCTCCGTTCATTCTTAAGTAAGCTGCTCAGTGCCACATTGAGCCAAAAAAGTTTCTTTTCTGTGCATAAAATTACACAGCTCATATGTTTTTGCATTGTGTGGCCAATAGAGCAAGTGCACTAGAGACGTTCTCCAGCTGTGCTGTTAACTTCCAGTTTAGCTCACCATTAACTTGAAGAATTTAATCTTGTGGCTCTTCTAGACTTTCCATAGACCAAATGGATCCAATTCTGATAGTGAAACAAGTCATTTCACGAAACGTATTCACCGTTATGTAAGCCTGTAGGAAGAAGTCTTTTTGAGCCCCTGTCATTACATAGTTTGGCCACTATGTCAACTTAAAATGGCTTCCACAGGGTCTGCCATCTTGGACCGCGATGTTTCTACAGTACACCAGAACAGACAAACTAAAGAAATAGGGTCTTTCCTGTTTTTCATATGTTTTGCAACCACCATAATTTCTCCCTCACACTAGGATGTAGAGGGTGAGGCAAGAGGGTTGTAATCAGCAACTACACTGCTGCCTACAAATACTACAATGCCACAAAATTCTCCACACTGGTCCTTTAAGATTTTAACTGCAAAACAAATGATGTTAACGATTGGTCATGATTACTATAGATGAAACCTCTCAAAACAAATGTTTACAGAAGAGACTATTGTATCTATCTATACTTTCTATGCCTTATATCTACTTATATTCTATACTATCAATAGTACTCACTTACTTTTTACCACTGCTCGTTGACTCTTTGACTCTCTGACTTTTTAGTAAGTAAGTAAATAATGTGAATACTCCTGTTTTCCCCAAAGAGTAGCAGCATGAAGCAGATGGTCATTTACATAAAAAAACAGAACTATGAATATGATTTTTTAGAGTTTCAGTAACCTTTAAAATGATTACATTTTAAACAAAACAACTGTAATGTGTGTTAAATGCCACATTAAAATAAATGTAGTTGAAGGGCTTCACACATATATAGTCAGTATAGATCAAACAACCTTCATCATATAAATAATAAAGACTTTGAATGATTCCTGATTTGGATTTAAGTCAGCTACTTGGCAGAAAGTTGGACAAAGGGAGTACCTGAGCAGCAGGTGTGTGCACACACAACAGCTGCTGTGTGAGAGTCAAAGTCTTAAAGGGACAGCGGAATCACTCCCTTCACACTGTGCTCTCCACATGCACGCATCTTTTCGGTGAAGCACCTTAATGCATAAACATCATCACACAACCCCATGCTGGGAAAGTCACAGAGGACAGGAAAGACGGGAAGACCAAAATTGCATGTGTGTCCGTGTGTGTGTGTATGAGTATGGCGGCTTTTAGTGGCTTCACAGCTCCCCTGTGTGGTTAGCTGAGGTGTCGCATTCAGCAGCCCACCCACGAGAATCAACCAGCGAGTACAGAGAGCCACATGCTGTTTCTTAAATGGAGACACCTTTAACAAACAATAAGCGTATATAAAGCAGGATTTGATTTTGATTTGATTTGTTTTTGGTTTTTTTATATATAAATGTCAAGCTACTTTTTAACCTTTTTCTAAAATAAAATGTGGAGTGTCTGTTCAATGCATCTGTCTCAACCTCTAACCTGATTTAACACAGTCAGGATTCACTAACACGTAAATTTCTATGGTTTTCATGGATGATGCACTGGATCATTTATCTCTGAGTATAATCTTGAAGAGCCACAGACTGACAGACAGATTTATTCTTAGAAAAACATCACTTTTACATTTTCCATTACTGCTTCATTATCATGCATCATCTACTATTTTTGACCAACTGAGGAGTTTGTGAATAGAGACAACGTTCAGCTCTTAGTTCAGTAAAGAAGACAGAATGAAATGAGCTGGCAACACTGACAGGACAAAAGCTTTTTTCCTCCAGTAATATTCATATCACTACCTTTTCAGCACAAGATAAAAACTCATATGACAACAGTATATAATTATTATTTTTTGTTTTTCTTCCAATCCCTTCTTTTTCATGCTGCTCTCTTTTCATCTCATTTCTCTGAATTTCTTTGGAAGCCCTGGCCTCACATTGTGGAGTTCATCTTTTTCTTTTTTTTATCCTTGTGCTCTTTGCTCTCAGTGTAAACCATTTTTGTAAAAAAAAATCTGATTTGACAAAGAAGATTACAAAGTAGAGATCAGTCAAGAAAGCTACCTTTTTGCCTTTATGTATTCAAAGCAGACTTGCTTCTGTTGAACAACGGATGAGAGCTAAATTAGTCTGTAGTTGGAGCTACATGTTTCACCTTCTTATTATTTACTGAAATATTTCTTGTGTTTTGGAGAAGAATCATAAGGATCATGCTATGCAAAAATCACATCAAACTAATTAGTAATACATACTAGGGCCATGTCCACATGTTTTTAGTATCCACACTGAAAAGCCACAACAAGAGTAAAACTGTTTCTTTATTCTTTGGGTTGTCAAACTACACAGTCGTGTATTACAGCCATTTACTGACGAGGAGATGGGTGGCAGACATGGTTGGATACTTCACTTGGTCTCAGCAGGTTAAACCGCTGCTCTGCTGCCTCCATCTCGCTGTGAACACTTATTTTGCTTTCAGTGGAAGAGCACAGATCTCAAGTGTTTTTAATGAAACTTTCTATTTCAGCTTTCGAACAAATACATGCATTTTGCAACACTGGCCTTGTTAAAGCTAGGGTCGATAACATTGGAGAAACTAGCAAGAGATTTTGAAAGTATCCAACTGAATAAAATACTATCTCCATCCTTCTGGGTTCTCTACAAAGCCACTCCACCAAAATACATTTTCATGCACAATGAGAACACACTCAGAGAGCACATAAGTGCAGGTAGACAGGTAGAATAGGCTTGATTATTAGATGTTTGTGATAGCCTGAGATACCAGATTTTATTTATTTATTTATTTATTTATTTATTTTTAAGAGCATTTTATTGACTGATTGTTGTTGGGATGTAAAGATAATTTCAACAAATATAACAAACATGTTTCATTAAGTTTATACTCTGAGTATTTTAATGTAAAAGGAAGCCACAAATGTAGATGAAGATATGCATTAGTGGGGACTGCCCTTGGAGTTAAAACAACATAAAAGCTTGACCAGCCAGTGTTTTTTCCCCTACAAACTATTTTCTCGTGAAGCTGGATAAAACATTAACAGATCAGACACTTTTATTATTTTAGGTTCATAAAAGCTCTATATACAGTGGCAGGAGACCCACAACGAGTACAAACCCCATGAGATTGTACACTGAACAATATGTTTGATGTTAGTACTTGGCAACAGTGTAACAGAGAATCCCTGACAGGATACAGAAAACTCCAGGTGGAGGTGACTTTGAATTGTGTGAGTTGGAAAGGCTGACTGATTTACTAAGACTCATTAACTCAGTGAGTCTGAGGGGTGTACAATAAAGGTCACAGTTGTTGTGCACTGTATAAATATGTGTATGCGGCTGAGGCAGCTGTCTCTGTTAACACATGACACCAACAATTTTAAATGTTAATGATTGTGAACCCACAACCTTATGGAAATTAGATATGATGACTTACCTCCAAGGTCGCAGATGACCTTGAAAGACGAAAGATCAAAGGCCGTGACCACGTCTTTACCACAGATGTTCCAAATGGAGTTCATTAACTGCATAAATTTCACCATCTCTTCATCAGATCTACACACACACGCACACACACACATATACACACAGACAAAACAGTTGGTAAGTTAGTAGTCAGGACTTCAGGACTGCCTTTCTTTCATCTAAAGCAACATTGTGTAACTTTTGTACCATAAAATAACATGTACAAAATAATTTTGTGAACTACAGCTGCTAAGCTAATGTTAGCTCAGTTTGTTAGCCAGGCTGCCTGGACTGTGAACTCAGACCACCGGGGGAGTTTTAGTGTCTAGTGTTTGTACCACAATTGTTTTGTACCACCACTAAGAAGAGGTTTTGAGGCCCAGGGCGTGGGCAAATGCTGATGGGGAGCAGACCTGGTGTTGTGCCAGAACAGGAGCTGGGTAAGTGGGCAATGTAACCAGGCTCAGCAGCCTCTATAGACATAATGACAGAGGCGAAAAGACCGAAGGTGACGTCGATGAAGGAAACTAAGAGAGAAAAGGAGAGAGTGACTAAGAAATTAGCTGTTGAAGTAAATCTGGGACTGACTTTTAGTTGCTAGCTTTGTGAAATAAGAGACTGAAAGACAGACGCCGAGCTGGGTTGTATGTGTTCTTGTATTGTTGCCCCATCTTGATGTTTGGCTGTTCGCAAAGTTGTCGACTCACTAATATTTGATAACAATCATAACAAATACTCATGTACAACTGTCCATATTTACGACATTGATCTTCTACTCTGACAATGGGGGTGATGCAAAAATACCAATTTCTACGCAGTGTTGCTTTAAGCCTTACTGTACTGAGGCAAAACTTTCTTTGTCATCTTCTGTGAGCTGGCACCTAAGGGGCTACTTGCTTTATGTTTGCAATAAACACACAAACACACACCCACACACAGTGCCTCTCCTCATCTACAAAGTTCCTCCCCATGGCGACACACTGGGTGTGTTTGTGTGTGTGTGTGTGTGTGTGTGTGTGTGTGTGTGTGTGAGAGAGAGACAGGGTGCAGCAGAACAGAAGAGCATGTGGTGACTGCCACTGCTCTGAGGAATCTCCACCTCATCACCAAGCAGTCTGTCCTGCCATGAGACTACACTCAGACACACGAGTATCCTCTGGTCTGTAACACAGGAATTGCATTTACCAAAGTTGTGATCAGCCTTCTGATACACAACCCAACTTCAAATGATACAGTGACCTCCAGAAGAACTTTGAAAGTGACTCATTGTCACAACTTAAGACACTGATTACATTGGATGTGAAAAGACGGAATGACTGTGAGGCCAAACAGCAGCACTGTCAGCTTTCATTTGAGAACATATTGGACATAAGTTATTAGATGCCCCTCAACAATAACATCTACAGCGCTTTTTGTACCCAATTAAGTACATGCACACTATCTCCTCCAGTCATATTGAGGGAAAGATGTTTAGCCTTGTTATATCTCTTGTCCTTGTATATACATCATTATAACATCACCGTGGTTTATGATCTGCCTGCTCTTCTGCCCAGGCATGTCTTATACTCTTCAACATCCCCCCAGGTCGCCGTCATATCTGTCAGAGTTATGGTTCACAGCTGCCTGATCACTGTTGTGTATTTTACTGCTGTCTTGTTCCTTTAGCCTCTCCATATTATCAGCAAGAATAGTAGAAGAGGCTGGAAAAGTATGGATAACTGTGACTAGTGTCCTCAACCAAAATGAACATCATTACAGTTATTAGTTAGTTATGTGACTAACTCCACAGTAATTCCCCCTTAATTTCTGAGTAGGTATGTGGCATGATGGCACTGGAAAAGTGCCAAAATTAGTATTTTAAAAGCATTCATAGTAAAAAAAGATTCTATGCTTCTTATGCTTTATTTATTTATTTTACATTTCCAGGAACATCTTGGAGAACAAAAAAATGATGTATAATATCTCAATTACAAATTACTTTCTCTTTGGTTGTGATCTCATATCCATTATTTTTTTCTTTATGACTACAGGAGGTGCCAAAGTTGGACATTTTTCGGTTTTAAGTTTCCACATTTGAAATAAGCAGATTTCCACAGTTGCAGTTTGATCTACTTTTGTCAGCGCACATCTTGTACTGATTGCAAAAAATAATATATTATGTAAAATAGTACATGGTGTGTGTTATTGTCAGCGTTAGGATAACCCAGGTTTCAGGATTCCAATAAAACCGTATCCGTGTATCTGCCATGTTGCACCACCATGTTGCTACAGTAGCCCAGAATGGACAAAACAAACACTGACAGAGCCTTTAATATGTTTTGTGGCCACTGTAGGTTTTCCTACAGGTCTGGGAGGAGAGGGTGAGGCGAGGAGTATTGAATTAGGTTGCTATCTGCAATCTCACCGCTACAGATGTCACTAAATACTGCACACTGTTCCTATACTGACGGATCGTGATATTAAAGGAGCAGGGTGTAGGATTTAGTGACATATTAATAATAGTCACATTGCAACTCTCTCCACTCACCCTGCTGTTACAAGAAAAGGAGGAACTACGATGGTTGTGAAATGCATGAAGAACGCGAAATGCCTTATCTAGAGTCAGTGTTTCGTGTCTGGGTTAGCGTAGAAACATGGCATGCATGCGAAAGGTAACAAAAACATATTCCTATTTTCGTTATACACTAATGAAAACATAGTTATGCATATTATATTCAATTTCTGTCATCGTCTGTAAATAGAGCCCCTAAATCTGACTCACTGGACCTTTAGCTATGTTCATTACAGCCATTTCAGCTGCACACCCTTCACTATGTATGTGATACAGAGAGACGCGTTTAAAATGATATGAATCATCTGACACATCTACATAGTTTGGATAAAAGAGCTCATATAAAGGATGTAAAGGATATAAAGGTGTTTGCTCTGTGCTGTTCTTCTCTCCAAATCTTTTCTGCTTTCTCAAGTATCAGAATTCAAGCTGTGGACAGGACTGGGTTGTAAATTATTCAGGTGCAGTACACTGCTGGTTAAATGGCAATGAGTAAACAGGAGTCTGAGTCATCCAGCCAGCTTTGAATCATCCTGCTCTTTCTACGGGGCTCCAAGAATGCGGTGAATGACTTCAGTGGTTGTTTCCTCTTGCTAATTTACCCACAATATTCACAGGGGAAATCAGCGGGGACAAACAACTGCTCCTCCACATTAAATCAATTGTGCCCAGGTGTTGAAATTTTTCTTGTTGGGTGTTTTTATTTTCAATCAATTAAAGCTGAATTGCATCTGCACAAGTTATGTGTGCAAGGTTCATATTTTGGATTATTTTGCATACATCATTTTCCAGTGAGTCAGTTTCTGTGAGATCATCAGCTGCTTTTCAAAAGGACAGAACAAAAATAGCAAATACAGATAAAATGCACAGTAGTTCACACATGTTAAATTTTACATTTTAGTGAAAAATAGCTACTTCATACATCTGCACATGCAGCGGTACATTTCATTTTATTGTTCAGTTGTAAAATAAGAATGGAAATGTGCATTTTAACATCTGTTTCATCTTCCATTTGTGTGCATCAGATCCCCTTCCATCAAAGTACGACATTTACCAAATCGCGCTTTGGATGAGGAGAGGAAGGGTTTTTAGCGAGTTATTCCACTGTGTTTCAGTTTTGACAGCTTCTGTTCCTTTGAGACTGGCAGCGTGTTACAGTACAGGGCCTCAGGCAGGCTGATCAAAATCTATTAGCGAACAAAGTGTGAAACTTTTAGCGTGTGACCGCTGAAAACTGCTGACCAGCAGATCAGTGAAGCATTAAAACTGTGGGTGCTAGATACTAAACACACAAGACCTCAAGGACAATGGCATATATATTCTCTCTCTCTCTCTCTGCTCTAAGATTCCTCACATCACTGCCCACTCCCCCCCTCTCTCCCTCTCTTTCTCCCTCACATGCCCAATGCCTTGTAATAAATCCCACAAGTCTGTTTTTTTAGGAGGAAGAGAGAAGAGAGTGACAGACAGGCTTGAGATGCAGAGACAGGGATGGAATGCAAATGAGCAAGAATGTGTTTGATCTGTTTGAACAAAGGCAGCTTCTTACCTGTAGAGAGCTTGAAACAGGTCTTTTGAGTTTACTCCGAAAGCCTTTTCATATTGGTTTCTTCCCTCTCTAGGACAAGGCAAAGACAAGACATATACATATATCACGATCACATTGTTACATATGGAGCACGTGACGTATTTGGTAGTTTTTTTTTCCACTTGCTGTATTTGCTCTTTAAGTGTACAAAATCTGCTTCGGCTTCATCTCACAGTTGAAATCAATAAGATCAAGTGTGCTGACATAAATTCTTCATCATGCTCTGTTGATTTCAGGTAAATTCACATTTCTGTTGCTCAGACCACACAAAAGAATGAGTAATTTAGATCAAGATGCCTTTATCCTTTAGCTATCCGCTTAATTTCTATGCGTTTTCAGTGTTCTCTCACAGATGGACTTCACTTGTCAGCCACAGTGAATCCAGTCACACTTTCTGAGAGCTGCTGGCTGGCCTCCCTCAGACATTACAATGAGACTAAAATCCATCTTGAGATGCTGTTCAAACAGAAAAGGAGGCTGGGAATCCACATCCTTAGGCTACAAATCAAACCTCCAGCTCTCAGAGCCCCTCACTGCCCACCTCTGTATTCTTCTGTTCTTAGCTCGCTCATTAAATTGAATAACATCCTACTTGTGCATTATTTAAACTGTCTTTGGTAACCTTGACCTGTTTTTTTCAAAGCAGTTATTCCACCTGTTTATTTGCTATTTTGGTTTTTTCTCCCCCTGCAGTATTTTGGGTCCCCAAGTTGCATTTTTAAATTGTATTTGGTTATTAATAGATGTTCTTATACAAAATAATATTAGATTCTTGTAAGTACTTGGATATCACAACACAAATGCCCCCAAACAAGAGGGAACAAAGGCAATTTACCGGAATCTACCCAGTTTTACAAAAGGTTATATGAAGTAAGAACATTTGAAGGAAAACAATATCCTTTTTTGAAAATACTTCAACTATTAAATGCTAAATATCTCTTGGGAACGGAGGATTACGGCAATAGACATCAGTTTGAAGTCTGACATAGTACTGAAACAAATTAATCAGTGGATTAGTTAATTAATCTATCGGGGTTATCTATTGTTTCTGGATTCTTATTTTCTGTGTGATACTATTGGTATGTGTGCTCTTCAGCCAATAAACCACTAGACTAGAGGAAATAACACACTAAATTAAGGAAATCATAGCTTGAAATATACTCCCCCGAGCACTCTTTTGAAAAAAGAAAAATGTCATAAATTATTTGCTGTTTTTCAGTGTTTTATTTCACAATAATAGACATAAATGCTAAACATCTTTAGGTTTTTGGACTTCTGGTTGCTTGTATTTTGAGAGCACTGGGAAAAGGTTAATGTATACCATCAGACATACTGAATGTGCAAAAAAAAAAAGTAATTTCTCACAGTGGATGGTGACCCTCGACATGGATATGGCACAAACTCTTTCTACTGTGAAATTGTGTCCGAAAAGCAGGCAGGGATGTGACCGTGCTCAGTGTACTGACCTGACAGCATCCGTTAGGTGATGCCAGCAGAGGTAGATGGTCCTGGAGCTGTACTGGATGGACTGGTAGAGGGATAAAGGACTCGAGCGGGTCAGGTAGATACTGGCCTGCTCTGTGTTACTGTAAAGTACTAAACACAGGTCATGGGAAAGGTGAAGAAGGAGCGACAGAGGTGGAGAATACTGTGAAGACAGGACAGAGATAAGGGGGTGCTGCAATTGACAGTGTAATAAATGTGTGATAGTGTGACAAATGGACAAAAATACATTTTGTATGTGTGTGCTGACCTTGTCCATTATCCTGGAGTGTGTTAAGGAGCTTCAGGCCGGTGCAGGCAGCCAGCAGTCTCTGAGTGCCATCCAGACTGGCTCCAACCGCCTGACTGATCTCCTCTGCAGACAGGGGGCGCTCTGCACTCAGCAACAAATCAAACACACCCAGCTCGCAGGAGGAGAAAACCACCTGAGTCAAACAAAAAGAGAGGAAACAGAGTAGATCAACATATAGATGGCGCAATTTTCTTGTCTGTCTTCAGATCCTTTACTTTATACTTATACTTTATATAAAGCAATGTATTTATTTACAGCAAAATATACTTTAAGTATTAAAGTTTGTGCCTGTTTATTATAATGTAATATTACTGTTGCATTAATGTTTGTTTTTCTATTGCCGTAGATGTTTTAGGTTGAGATCATTTCAACTGTTGGTAAATTTAATAGTAGTATTTCAATTTATGTCTTTAGTTGTCCTGTGAGAACCTTTGATCTTAACTTTTCATGAGAAAAACAGCTTCAGCTTAGTGACCATGCATTTTCCAACCAATCCATGAGTGGTTTAGTCTATTCAGCTTAAGAAGTAGGAGAATTTATTACATAATTATCCAGTTTGTCGTAATAATTCAACTTCTAAATCACCAGTTTTCACAGGACAGGAAGGATATTAAAAATGTGATCTGAAAAGTAAAGCTGTCAGGCGAGTTTAAGAGTCAAAATATAAAGTCACATAAAATAGTAATACTCAATTTAGCACAGATACCTTGAATTTGTACTTATAAATAACTTATAAATGTATAATATTTGTGTATAGTTACAATTCACCACTGGTGCTTCTGCAAATATTTTATTTATCATTCAATTAAAGCGTCATTGTCCACTTCTTTAATAAATTATAGTGTAGAACACAATTCTGTTATTGTGGCACCCTGTGATGTACTAGTAAATAAAGTGTGCTCACCCAGAAATCGATTTTGTTTTCACAAATGATACCTGTACTTTATCTTTTACATTTATTTTTTATTAACAGTCTCAATCCCAAAGATTTTAAGCAGAAATAACAATGAATCGATTAAAAAGTTGAGAGTTTAATATTTAGTAAATCGACTAATCTTTTTAGTTCTAAGAAAACATATCCTTGTGGCTTTAATATGTTATTACAGTATCAGGAAAAATTAACCCTTAAACTGAGAACGGGAAACTATTGTGTCGAAAACTTTAAACTGAGCAAGGGTGCATTCATGTATTTGACCCATGAAGGTGTGTGTGTGTGTGTGTGTATGCACTACGTGTGAATATTACCTTGGAGACGAGGAATCCTTCCATATACTCCAGTATCTTTCTGGGGTACATGTCTGCAGCGGGTGTCCCCTCAGATAAACCCACCTCTTGACGTTCAGCCATGGCAGCTTGTTTGGACTGTACTCCAAGCTCTTCTTCTACATGCAAAGTGAACTTCCCTGCTAGACACTTAAACAGGTGTGTGTATGAACAGCAATGGAAACAAAGCCAGAGAAAGTGCCCACCCTGCAGCAACAGCAAGAGTAGCAGTGGGCTAAGATGATTACAGCCAGATAACCCAGATTAGAGCAGAGGCTCAGTCTGCACTGGACAAAGAAATAACTTTGTGGTAACACACTGCTGCCTTGTTCATTTATCACTCACACTTGAACACACTTTCACTCAGAGCATTATCATACCAGACATGTTTACCACAGTTTTCATGACCCCTAAAATGTGAGCGACACTTTTGAAGCACCGAGCCTTTGAGGGGAAACTGTATCTTATGGAAGACGTGCTGCTCTCCTTCTCCTCTCCATATGGCCTGATTGCACTTAAGCTGAGAGACTAATGGTGGCATCAGACCTAATGACACAGGCTGTCACATCACATGCCTTGATGAGGTTACACAGACGCTAATCAATTTGACGATTAATTATTCATCTGCGCAGTTTATTAAACCAGCAGTGTGCGGACATGATACAGATATGGCAGCTGGAGTCTGGTATGTTGTCACCTTGATCCTTCTCCTTTAAATTTTGTTGATCACAGCGGTGCACAGAGTTCAGACAGAGACAGAGTGACAAGATTAACAACAAAAGTTTGGAGCTTTTATTTTTTATTTTTGACCACATGGATGCAAGACATGCTCTATGGTTGGTGTCAACAAAACTATTTGACTTGACTGGCTCAAAGCTGAAACACAAATCTCAGAGAACGGTCTGTACAGTTACTAATAAAGCTAAAGAAATGTACACGGCACTACGCTGTGAACATGAAAGCAGGACTTACATCCCAACATCCCTTTTTTTCCCTACTTGGTACTGTGCTGGTTTGACTTGTTGGATGTTGGTGTCCTAAACAACAACTAAAGTTTTGTTCCAGATTTAGAAAAACTCTCACTCACTTGTATGCAAGACTCTCATATGACCAAGGAAAGATGGAGTATACTGCTCACCGTGTCACGTCCAAGATGTCATTACGCCATTATCATCTTTCAGCAAGTCTCTGCAACTCAGACTCGACATTTATATTTCTTTGTTTCAAAATGATCATCCAAGTCATCCAAACGTTAAGAAATTCAAATAAAACTAGGATGAATCAGTCTTTGTCAGGTGAAACTGTGCGATCATCACAGTGCTGTTCTGATGAGCTCGACAACAAATCTGTCACAGGACTCAGTTGTGGTTTTTACGAGCCGCTCATGAGCAAAGCAGCAAATACTGAAGAAGAATTCCACGAGATGTTTCAGGCTGTCTGCAGCTCAGCCTAAACACAGAGGTATGTTTCTATAGTCTGTGGAAATTTCACATTTGTAACGGAACAGCAGTCGTCTACTTAAAAGTCTGTGGCAGCCGTAACTTCGTGCTGATTACGTGTCAGGACGCGACGCCACACGTCTAAATAAACACAACTCGCTCTCTGTCCTTGTCACTTTCTATCGCTCACTGTCATTCATGCACAAAGACAACTCGCTTGCAGAAAATGAAAGTCATGAACAGGCTTTTGACCAGTTAGACTGGTGTGTTAATCTGCAATTACAGTTCACTTTTAATTTATCAGCCAGTGTTTTTAACTTCTAATATGATGAGCATCAATGGTTATCAATTTAATGCCCTATTATGTTTATTCCTGTCATTCCAAATGAGTTTTAATGTACTCCAAATGTCTTTCACACACGGCAAAGACAATATTCCAGAAACCAAACAGTACATTTAGTGGTTTACGCCATGAAACTGTTGTAAACACATATTGTGTATATGGACAGATTAATAGTTGTCAGCAGCTTCAATCGAAAACAATGAAATGTGAGGAGAGAAAAAACTAAAAGGTAAACTCATCTCCATTGAATCAACTGTGACAACTTACATGCTTTACACATACATGCATACATGTACAGTGTACACTTACATATGTTGGGACAGTTAATTCTGTGGAGGTGATTTTACTTTTATTCATAGATTCATTCAGGTGTAAATCCAGAATCAATCAATAAACTGGTATTGATGAGATTATCGCCGTCTGGAGTGGCTCCTGTCTCTACTGTTGCTGTGTCTCCTGTATCTTCGGCTGTAATGGCTGTGACTTCTCCTCCCTCTGCTTTTATTGCTGCTCCTCGAACTTCCTCTGCTGTATCTGCGGTGACTACGGCGGCTCCTCCCTCCGCTGTAACTCCTCCCGCTGCTGCTCCGGCTCCTGTCCTGGCTGGAGCTTGTGCTCCTGCTGCAGTGGCTGTGGCTGCGCCTCCTGTCGCCGTGGTGTCTGCAGCTCCTCTTATGATGACTAGAGCTCCTCCTATGGTGGCTGGAGCTCCTTCGTCTCCTGCTGTGGCTGTGGGAGCGCCTCCTCCTCCCCTGGCTATATGAGGAGCTCCTCTCTCTGTGTGAGCGGTCTCTTGCTCGCTCCCTGCTGTGCCTGCTCCTCGCCACCTCTTCCCTCCTTCCTTCCCGGTCTTTCTTTCTGTCCTCCCCTCCCCTCCTTTCCTCTCCTGCTCTGTTTTTTCCCAAAACTTGGGAGTGCTCCTGCTTCTCTCTGCCTTCAACTGCTTTGACTCCGTTCACCCGGCCCAGAATTCCCAACATCCCATCACTGCCACCAGGATCTGAGGCCTCCTCACTCGTTACGGGCCCGGCCTGGTCCTGCGTGCCTGGAGGTCTTGGTGTTTTACTGCTGCTCTTCTTCAACAGGTTGCAAAGCAGCTTCTCCCTTAGTTCCTTCTCTCGGCGCTGGAGCTCCAGTGCACGCTCCTTCTCCACCTCCACCCTCCGGAGCTCCTCTTCCTGCTTGCGTCGGCAAGCCTCCAGCTGCTGCAGACGAGCTAGTTCCTCCTTCTGTCGAGACTGCTCCTGCCTTTCCTGTTCCTCCCTTTCTGCCCTCTCTTTCGCCTGCTGCTGCTGCTTCAGGGCCTGGAGAGGAGGAGGAAACGACATTAGTAACGATAAGAGAAACCGTAAATTTGAAAAAAGCTAAATTGTCACAAAAAGCAGTATTCCTCCCCCAAAAATGTTGCAATTACAAATGCTTTGGTATTTTCATGCTATTCTTTTGTGGATGGGAGAAAAACGCCAAATCTAAGATATTTTAGACAAATCTCCAAAAACGAACCGGACAAAATTACTGGCAACCTAATAAGGAATAACTGAAATCAATCTGTTCCTGTAACCATCAGTGAGTTTCTTACACCTCTGTCACTGGAGACTTCTGAAGGGACCTGCAATGAGTACAGATCTAAATCCCAGAGCACCTGTGGAGAGATCTCAAAATAGCATTTGTGAGAAGGAACCCATCAAGTCTGAAAGATCTGGAGCAGTGATCCAAAACTCCACTGCAGAAGTGTACGAAGCTCACTGATGGTTACAATCATGTGACAGAAATAACATTAATAACAAGTGGTGGTTTGAGGGATGTTAGGTACCAGACTACTTTTTGGAGCATAACCTTCTTCAAGTGTTGTCTTTATATTTAATGGACAAATAGGAGAGTGGAATCCATCTTCTCATCCACCTTTTGGGAACAAATCAAATGAGTACATTTTGTAAAAGTGTAAAACTGCTTATTTAAAGATGAACCCCAACATCAATGGCACCAAAGTAAAATAGCATATTTGTAGATATTTATTTAATGTATACATGTGCACCCATTCGGAGATCTTTTGTGTATATTTGTGTACATGCCGTACCTTGGCTCTGGCCAGCAGCTCGGCAATGAGCCGAATCGATTCCAGGTTGCGCTGAGCCAGCAGCAGCCTCCTCTCCTCCATGGCGATCTTCATCTGCAGCTTCTTCTGCTCCTCCTCCTGCTGCCGCCTCACCCTCTTCAGGTTCCTCCTCTCCTCTCTCTCCCGCAACTTCTGCTCTCGCTTTCGCAGCCTCTCTTCCTTCTTCCGCTCCTTCTCCTCCTCTTCCTGCTCCTTCTGTTTCCTGAACAAAAAAAAGTTAATTGTCATCTGTGAATATGTTGCTGCCCTGATTCACAGATTCATGAATCTTCTGGATTCTTTCTCCATCAGAAACTAGCTCTCCATTTCTATTTTATATGCCGTCATACCTCTCCTCCTCCTTGCGCCGCTCCTCCTCTTCCTTCTCCCGTCGTTTCTGCTCCTCTCGCTGCCTCTCCAGCTCCTGTAACTTCAGTCTCTCCAGACTCCTCCTCTTCAGAGCCGACTCGCTCAGGTGCTTGCTGGTGTCAAAGGTCACCTGAGGAAAAACGCAGACACAGACACGAGGCGTACAAAAAAAGTGTAAGATCTTCATTTTCTTGTAAGAGGCGTCTCTTTTGTTTCAACGTTTGAACATCTGTGATGTTTTATTGCAGTTATCCAATAAACCCAGACTCATGTTTTGTTAAAGTGAGATAGTAAAATAATGTCTGACATTTCTAACAAATGGGTGTTTGAGAAGGTTTAGGATATTCTGGTATAGCAGAGCATTCCTTCCAGTGAAGAAGAGATGGCCTAAAATATTTATTACAAAAGCTTGACGCTGACATTACGATCCACAGTAATTTGTTTGATAAAGTAATAATTTGTCTGTTAAATACCACAGTGCCTCAGTGCAGTAGGCTTATGAGGGTCATAATTTTCAATACTCTTTTTCACACTGAAGTAAAATAAAACCCTTCATATTCAGGCGAGCTGGTGAGATTATTAAATGCCTTTTTTTGTGTATTTATGTAATTTAGCAACAGAACCTGCTTTCAACATCTTCGTTTAGTTCCTCGTTTCTTCTGTACAGACCCTCCTTTGCTTCTTCTGCTCTAATTTCGATTTCAAAGTGAAGCTTTATTCTGAGGATTAAGAAACCCGGCTCTCCCCTACACTCATTACATTGGAAATAATGATGACATGGCTTTAATTCTCATTCCACTAAAAGGTCTTAAAGCTGCTATGCGACTCACGACACAATCTAATTGCTAAAATCTGCCTATGTGCAACATTACACAACAGCAGTTGCAATTCATTGGTGGCCTCGCACAAAACGGAGACTTGCAGATCCGTGATGTGCCCTCAGCGGTCAATCAGACCCAAAAATAACCACATGGTTAAAAGATCTGCGTTGGTAGGAGCATGTGGCCGCAGGTGTCGGAAAGAAAATGAAATATGACACAGGGGGGCCAGCTTTAGAAATAATTCCATGAGTTTGCGGGTTTATCAGGTGCAAACACTGCAAAGCGCTTTGTAATGCTGTGAGAAAGGATTTTATAACCATGGAAAGTCAGGGGCAATTATTTTAACTCCATCTTAACAACCGTGACCGCGCCCTGACTTTTGCAAGTATTTAATTGGCCAATGCAATACGTTGCAATGACTTATTGTGTGTTGGGGTAAAAGTTAAGCCATTTTCAATTTTTCAAGTTTTTTAGGATTCTTCCAGTGACATAGCTACAAATATTGCTCCACTCTATTCTTTTGCATTATAATACCTCTAGACTACGTGCACTGCATCGGCCTGCCAGGCTAAGACACTGAATTTAACGTGTGCAGAGAAGAAGAAGAAGAAGAAACAAAGACACTATTTATCTTATTGGGGAAACAGCATAGAATAAAGCATAAAATATGGACGTAGTGTTTGTGACGTCATCCACAGGCTTTTGATGAGGCATTGTGAAGCCTCCTCCAGCTCCCAGCTAATCCAAAAAAAGGATGACACACACCTGTCAATCATAGCAGCTATGCTCTTAACTTTAATTAACTTTAGGCCTTAATAGAATTTGGATTTTGCGAGTTATATTAAAATTCACCACCTTTACAGCTGCCATGAACGGGGAAATTGGCGACAGGAACCAAAAATGTTTTTGTACTTGGCTGTACATATATAAACATTTTAACATTTTAATATGGAGGCTTATGGAGATTAACTCGTTTTGTAGCCAACCTCAAGTGCAGTTTTTGGCACTTCAACGTTGGCTTCATTTCAGACCCAAGGTGGGTTGAATTCTGGGAGGAAATATTTCAAAAGTTCAGTTGAATAATCGGGAAAAGAAATAATCCCTTACTGTCTTCTTGCCATAACCATTAGCATGTATAAAAGCCTGCTGTACCTTGATATTGCAGGCCACTGCCTTTCCATCTTCTCCTTTGAGCATCAGCTTCATGCTACGCAGAGTGTCCATTGCCTTGCTGAAGCCGCAGTACTCCTGGTACTGGACATAAGCCTCAAAGTTCAGATGACCGCCGAAACTGAATGTGTTGAAGTTCTTGTCCATCATCTCCTCCCGGTACGGGTCCAGCATGGGGATGTCAACATTTCGCACCTATAATCAATCAAATAAGTTCACTTAATGCAAAAGATCACAGTTGCACAGTTTATTAACTTCCTGCATGGTATGGTATGTTTGCAGCGATGGACACAACACAGTCATTTTGTCTTACAGCCTGAACCCTGTGTTCTAGTTTCCTGTTAAATACAGAAAAACTGAAACATGTACTACCTTGCCAAATGTCTGGAACACAATAATGAGGACTTCTTCAGAAGGCCGGTCTGGAAACTGACTGTCCTTCAGGCTGAACCAGCGGCAGGGAAGTCCCTCCAGGTGGATGGTGTCAGGCCTCTCTCCCGGCAGGGTTTCATTCATGTCCTTGGCGTCGCGGAAGAAGGAATCCCAGTCGTAACGTGTAGGGAAGTCCACTTTATTCTCTACTGCACGGACCTGAGAAAAAAGGGGGAAAGAAGGGTTAATAAACATTCGGTTCACAGTTTATTAGATAAAACTAATGCAGTCTAATACTGCAATAAATCAAGCTTTAAAACAGGCTTTGAATAAACTTTATGGTCATTTTGGAGGCTGTGATATTCCAGACAACATAACCAGCAACATTTCACCACGAGATTTGTGCTCTACTATAACATCAGCCTTACCTTCAGTACGTCCGTGAATCCACTAAGTTTGATGCTCTTCCCATCCAGACGGGCCAGCAGGCCCTTCACCACTGTCTTGTTTTCCACCTCGCCCTCAAAGCGGATGAAGTCCATGGTGCTCTTGGAGATGCGCAGGGCTGAGAACTGATCTGGAGCGACCATGGCCTTCACCCTCTCCATTACCTCCCAGTTGGAAATGCTCTTGCCTGGCAGCTTGAGCGTCGGTAGAGCCACACTTATGGTCATTTTGGCAATGGGCTTGAGGTACAAGTTGTACTCAGAGGAGAGGCACACTGCCTCTGTAGTATCGTGGACGATGGTGGTCATTGTTGCAGACAGGAGAGGTTAGCTGCTGGAAGAGACGGTAAAGACTATTAGCAGATGTTTTTGAAACAACCCTGAATTAAAATAACTATTTTTGGAGGTTTAAACCAAAATAGTGACCGACAGTTGAATGTTGTTGCATTATTGATCAGCAAACACAAAATATTATACTGTTTTTGAAGCTTATTAACGAGCAAGCAGCAGTTATAAACTACAAACTAACCTAAACGTTTAGTTGGCCTGTTATTTTGATTTAAACATCTGATAACCACTACCGCCAAAATTTCTTAACTTATCTTTTTAAAAACAAACAAACAAACAAAAACCCTTCAAGCTTCAAACTGGCCGGCTAAAGATAACTAGCATTTACTAGCTGTTTAGCAATAGCATCAACGTACATTATGAATGTGAGCTAACTGACTCATTTCAAGCTAACCCATTGTGACTAACGTGCTGAAGCTTTAATATAACGTTACCAGCTGTGAGGTCCAGACCCTGAAAGGAGACTTAACAAATGACTTATGATATCTATAAAAAATGTTAAGCTAAAACACGCAGCGTTATTGTTGTTTCTAGGTGACAAGCTTCGAGTAGCTTCCACACAGCGCTATGCTAAGTTAGCACAGTAAGAGTTCACTGCCACCTCACCTAACATCAGTTAGCCCTCCTGGTAAAAGAAAAATAAATCAACAGACGTGTTGTGTTGATTCATGGAGAGCCATGGAGACTGCAGAAAAAAAACCCCGACAAACCCGACGAGACTAGAGTACATGCCACTTCCGCGTGTAGTAAACTTTGACCTGACTGAAACAACGAGCAGCAGCAAATTAGCGACCTTATTTCAAAACAGTGACACCCTGTGGAAGATGTTAGACTAGATTCAACTTTATTGTCAATGCGCAGAGTACTAAATGCAGCTTAGCATCTAACCACAAGTGCAAAAGAGTAATGTACATATGAACAATAGTGCAGATAAATATGAATATGTTATAAGTATATGCAGTATTAACAGTGTGGACAGAGTGAAATGAATACATTAAGAAGAAGAAGAGATACTTTTATTAATCTAACTTTTTTTACATGCATTTCAATCCGAAATACAACCACAAACACACAGAAGGGCTCATAGACATGCAAATGTGGAGAGAGATGGTGGAGTGATGGGCAGCCACCCACCCAGAGCAGTGCCCTGCGAACAGTTGAGGGGGTTCGGTGCCTTGCTCAAGGGCAGAGCCCAGGAGGTGAACTGGCACCCCTCCAGTCCACACCATACTGGACTTGAACCAGCCACCCTCCGTTTCCAAGTCTCTATGGACTGAGCTACTGGTAAACAAATAAAATTACAGGTGTAATTATATAGTGTGTGTTAATTAAGCTAAGATATGTACAGTGTGTGTAAGAGTATGGCAGAAAGTCACCTAAAGATCATGAATGATGGCTCAGTTCAACTTAGTACATTTACTAAAGTGCTGTACTGGTCTGAGGTACTTGTACTTTGCTTGAGTATTTCCATTCTATAGGTGTACTCCACTGTTCAAGTCGCACACAAGTTCAAATTGCACACACATTACAACATGCATAGAGTGCAGTATGATTTGACAAAAAAACAAAAAAAAACAATAGATAGATGGATATACATGGATATACATTATGTGCAATGTGCAGATTGTTTTATTTTGTTTAATAGTCTGATGGGAAGAACATCTTCTATCCTAGCCGTATCGGTCCATTTTGGAGGCAAGTATTGTACTTTATTACTACATTTATTTGATTGCATATAATAATCTGTGCAGTTATTTCTGCAAAATTATCATTTAAACATATCTACATATGTGAAAGGTGTATATAGTGTATATAAGTCTTATTTTGTATTCCTATTATATCTTTAATTTTTCTATCTATCACTCTTTTTGTGTTGTGTTGTGTTGTGTTGTGTTGTGTTGTGTTGTGTTACTATAACAAGTGAATTTCCCAGGTGTGGGATCAAGCAGTCAGACTATCATATCTTTTAAAGTAGTTTAAATAAGCCCTGCTTTTACCAGCTGCAACATTAAAATTAAGGCGTCACTAATTATAATCTATATATAAAATGTATGATTTACTTTTAGTACTTTAAGTATATTTTACGTTTATACTTTTGTATTTTTACTTAAGATCTGCTACTTCTTCCACCCCTGGTTTAGAGTCACATCATTGGTTAAATGGAGGTCACCTCTGTTTAGTCAAGCATTTTATATTTATAGTTCATTTAGATCACTTTGTAGAAATCTGGCTTCACTTTGACATTAAATGGTCTTATCTGTGATTAGCTCCAAAAAGGTCACTATAGATCTGCTTTGATTCAGTGTTGTAAACCAATTAAACATGAAAACCACTAAGTGAGGCTCTCTTTACAAGCGTTGTATGCCAACAATAGAACATCCGGCTTACAAGTACACATTTGTTACAAGTTTGATAGCTATTTGGCACTGTTGGGATTTGTATGAATGTCATCATCACTGTGGTAACTGTTTGGAGAGAGCGATGGGGATAGATTGGACATGGATTAGTCCAACAGCGGAGGCCCCAGGCAAAAAAGTTGGCACAGTTTCCCTGAAAAGATGGCAGAGGAATTTACATAATGGGCATTACACCCTTCACTTTGTATGTAGGTCAGTAGCTGCAGTCAGACAGTCGCTCTACTCTGTCCTGATCAGCAGTCATCTAGCCTAAGGCAAAAGACCCAGGAAAAATCATCCCTTCACTGACCTTTTACATTTACACAAGTAACACATTCAAGACTGGAATGACCGTGTACATGTAATCCTGCTTTTGTGTGGTTAAGAGCATCGATGCCACAAGACGATGTCAGAGTTGTGCGGTCCCAGGCACTGTCACACATATGATGACTTATAAATATAATTTAACTTACCCAACTCTTTACATTCTGAGTCTCTTACTCACAGTGACATGCTGAGGCTGAACTACACACCTAACAGAAAACCATCTGTCACTTCTTATGTGTAATAAACTGATGAAACTTGTATCTGCAGTTTAAAATATTGTGAATTTGCATTAAAGTTTATGTTTTACATTCTATCTCAATAAATTTTTTTACCTAAACTAGTCAAGCGCCAACCTAAAAGGTCAGTCCAGTCACAGAATTTTATTAATCTTGTAAGGACATTTAATCTTTGTAATAACAGAAGTAGACACAACAGGTGCAGACTGAGGACGGGCTGCAAATATGTTGGGCGGTGCAGTGTTACATGGGCAGCTTGTGGACAGGAAGTTGTGGATATACTGTAAATGCTGGACCAAAGCTGGCAGAGGGGGTCGTCGAATCATCAATTATTCAGCACCACCAGACAAGGACAATCAGTTGGTGTCAGCTCGGCTGGAAAACTAAATATTTTGCCTGTTTTGTTTTGGAGCTTTGGTCCAATCTGGTTTTACTCATGTTTGTATATATTATGACAAGTTTCACCATCACATGTTTGATCCGTGCTACTGACTCTGCGTTCCTACATATTCTGGATGGTTGTAACAGTTAGTATAATACTTTAACTGAACACTGGCTTTACTTTTATGCAAACCATTATTGCTTTATTTCACATTCAAGGATGAGACATGAAGAGAGAGATGAGAGTGGCTCAGTAACAGTGTATTCACATCATAACTTCACAGTAAACAATGACTTACATGTGCCCAATTCATGCATCTGAAAAAGTGGCGTCAAAAAAAGCTTACTCTACATCAAAAGAGTCAACCATTACAATTACATGAAGCCCTATGATTTGAGTACAAATGCTACAAAGTACAAAGGGAACATTCATGAAATCTGGTATGTGTCATTGAACCAATAATCAGTTAATAATAATAAGGTTCACATATTCACATAACAGTCAAAAAGTTCATGTGCTCTTCAGATAAACATACAGCATATTCTGGTCTAGACTCTTTACTATCCACAGATGACGCAGACATGATTCATGAAAAAATGATTGTGTACATGCAAGGTTCGACCAATACAAGAGGCCAATATAGGAAAGGTATAAAATCTGGTCCAGTTATGAATCAGTTTGTTTATTTGTTTGCATATTTACTGTCAAACTAACCAGTGCTACGCTGTTTATCTATTGAAGGTTCTTAGCCCGAAGACTTTTTACTGAATTAGATGTTGACATAAGTCAGTTGTGCGTGGGAAAAAACACTGCAGTCTGCTATTAGTAGGCCCATAGAGCCTACACTCCACCACAAAGAAGCAATGTATGTAACACTGAGTGAACCAGACTCAGAGGATTTGAGGTATAGTCAGCAGAAAAACTCACGTAAACAACATTAGTTGTTCCTGTGCTTCCACCCTGTGAAACAATTATACTGAGTACCCGATCTGTGTTTTTATAAAGGTACTTGGATCTCACTAAAGCCATGGCAGCCTGGAAATATCCCCCCATCAATAAGAAGTGAAAGGTATAGGAAAAAATGACAGTCTCATTTGTATTTATATACATGTACAGTGCATTATACATCTAAAGGTGTAACGATTTGAACACCCTCATACATTGTGTGTACAATTTTAACTTAATAAGTATGACACGGGACTTCTAACAGCTGGTATGGTTTTAGTTTGAGCAGTTTCTTCCCATAATCACAAACTATTTTCAAAGTGACAGTGCAAACATGACAACTGTACATGGTTGTTTGGACATACAAGAAATCTGTAAAATCTGCTGCTTGCTTAAAAATTAAAAAGATTCATTACAGAAATGTATATTTAAAAAAAGTCAGCACCATCCAGTTAAAGGAGGTTGAAATATAAAAAATTAGTTCTATGAATATATTACTTTACTCTGCAAACAAGAAGAAGATTTTGGATAACTGTGTGGAACCAAAGCCTCATTTTCAAATCCCTCACCGCTGTGAGTCAAAACGAAATTGAAAACCTGACACAATCCTGCCTGTTGCTTTTACCGTTGTGTAAACATTGTTCTAGTGGAAAGTATTAACCTAAAAACCCCTAGTGTAATATTTGCTATCCACTTGAAAAAACAGAAAGAAAAATCAAATCACAGAGCAGTAGCTCATTTTTAACTCAGTGAACTGTTGTGGAAGATGCTACATCAACTGTGTCTGCCCTCAGTGATCAACAAAAGCTTAATAAGTGCAATAGAAACAAAAATAAGTTAGATTTTTAGTCAAACATACATCTGTGAATTTTAAAATCATA
Organism: Miichthys miiuy; assembly: GCA_036365135.1. Lineage (NCBI taxonomy): Eukaryota > Metazoa > Chordata > Actinopteri > Sciaenidae > Miichthys > Miichthys miiuy. Next base: position 11,016,540 of record CM071612.1, read on the forward strand.
TGATATTAAAACTTGAAAATCAGCTTGACACTATATTAGGGTAATTTGGTCATAGAAATGTCTGACCGTTCAGCTTATAAAGGTGAGTAAACTGTACTTTGTAAATTGGAAACATGTCAAACTGGTTTATGTCGCTGGTTCAGAATTGTGTCATCCAAACAGGTTGGACAGTGGTCGAGTTCGGAGAGGACTGCTGGGGAGCTCCTCACTTCTTCCCACCTCCCCCGGGTCCCTGAAGGAGGCGCTGTGGATGATCTGGGCTCTGTGGCGTCCTCGATGCAGCCGGGCGTTCAGCCGGCTCAGGGACGACTTCCTCTGCATCCCCCCCTTGGTCCGCCCAGTTGCGACTCCATCCTCTGCTGCCTCAGCGGGTGGATTCAGGAGCCGCAGCGGGTTCAGGTTGCTCGGGAGGACTCTGGGAAACCACCAGCCACGCCCCCCACCACTGCTGCTGTTAGTGTTTTCATTGTCTGATCCAGCTCCCGGTGAGACGACCACTCCCTCCTCCTGCAGGTCAGCGGCCAGTGGTGCGGACAGGTACTGGATGGCTCGTCTCCCACTGTAGTCTCGAGCTTCAGGGTCTGCGTCCCAGTCTGACAGCAACACACGAACCACCTGTGAACCACAGCACATTAAATACATACAGTACAGGGAAATTCAGAGTGAAATCATCTTACACACTAATTTCTGTATACTGTATTGTTTTGTGCATATTTATTCTATTTTAGGGTGCCTTTTTATTTTCTGGACAGGGATAACAGATGACAATTAAGTCTTTAAGGCTAACTCTGACTCACTGTTGATCAGTGAGCACTCCCTCTGTCTAAATAAATTATTTTTAAAGAATTAAATGTCATATGATAAGCCAAATTAAGGTTTTTCCTTGTTGTCTTTATATTAAAATTTCATGCATTTACCATCCTGGAAGACTTGAAGATTTATGATTGCATTTATGGTAGCATCTCTTTGATTTATACTCAGTTTAAAAGGCTTTTAAAGTAAATGAGAGAAAGAGAAAAAAGTTTCTCTCCTATGACCAAATCACAGCATGCTCATTTCGCCCCACCTTACTGGCCTACTTTTGGACATTTTTGTGTAGATGTTGCCATCCTGTTCTGGAACCAAAAGCATGCAGCAGACACAAATTGCAAAACATCCCATTTCTGGAGCAATTTCTCTGCGGATAACATTTTTAGGTTGCCTGGTTGTCATTAGAAACATACAAACTGTGTTTTAAATGAAAAGAACAGCCAGTAAAAGCCCTCTCTGCAAGGAGAGGTTTAAAGTTATGACTAAACAAAAAAGAAAAGCACTTGATACAAAGTAAGTTAGTTCATTATTTGTCTAAATCATTCACTCTGTTAATAAGAGGAACTTTAACAATTCTAAATGGAGCAAACAGAGCTGCTTCAGTGAGCAGGTGTAACACATGACACCACATTACCCCCACCACGCAACCCACCTGTGTGTGCCCGTGCATGGCTGCCAGGTGCAGCGGTGTGTATCCAGCACTTGATCTCACATTTACATTCACAGGTATAGTGTTCTCCTTGGCGAAGGCCAGCAGCTGGGAGAGCAGCTCAGCTTTGCCCTGCTTAGCTGCCCAGTGGAGGCAGGTAAAGCCGGTCACAAAGTCTCTCTTGGCCACTAGGCAAGGTTCCACAGCGAGCAGGGGCTGCAGGCTTTCCCACAGGCCATCTGAGGCGCACAGCATCCACTCGTGTTCCAGTGGGTCCAGCGTCACTGAGGCACAGTCCTCATCAGTGTTTGAGGAGAGGAGGGATGTCGAATCTCCATCGCTCCTCACTGAGTCCCGTAGGCGGGAGCCACGGTTGATCAGAGACCTCCGAACCTGCAAAGAGAAGAACACATGAATGAAAGAGATGCAGAGGATACATAATTTAATACAGTATAACAACTGCAGAACACTTTATGGTCACCTAAAGGTGGCTTTTAGCCAAGTTTTTCAGCAACACCCTGCTAAAAAGGTTCTTCCAGCACCTCAAGAAACACATGCAGAGTTTATTGTCATTTGTGGAAGTGGCTGGACACAAATAGGCCAGATATCAGGTCACCGAGCACCGCTGTCCATCACAATAAAGAGTCAAACTGAAGTTAATTGTATAAAAATGTCTTTGACAGAAAACAAATCAGTTTTGAAATTACTAGTTTTGCTGGTTGTTGCCTTGTGATGATCACCAAAAGGAGGTCATCATCATCATCATCATCATCATCAGGGATCAACCAAGCTGGATTACATCGCGTCAAATCTCTGTTACATAAGACAGATATGGAGTCAGCTGTTAGAAGCTGCACTCTTGGCCATGCTGCAAAATCCACAGCGGCAGGTCAGCCTGCTAACTTTCATCTATGTACACCTGGGTGCCATTCAGGTTTTGGAGCACACCCAAAAAAGGTGAAGCACAGGCTTTGACATCCCTGCTTTAGGTGTGGCCAAAAGTACGGCATAGTTCAAAGTTTGAAACAACTGAAAGCAGCGCAGCAGCATTTTTTTATTTCTCGATCAATGATTTTTTACAAGTCGCAGGCCAGTTTTAAAAACATGCTTTCTTGCATGCCTCTAAGATTGTTACTCACTTGTGTAAACTGCTATGAGAGAGAGAGAGCTTTGCAAAGCTGGCATACAAATAAAATAATATTATAAATAATAATCTACTTGAAAGTTTTTCCATGCCAGGAAAACACAGTGTCCTACCTGAGGAGAACTACTCATCATCAGCTCTATGAAGTTCCTGCGACTTCCCTTGGGCGTGTTGATATCTCCGACAGGGTCCAACCCTTCCAAGGCGCTGTCCTCAGATAGGCAGCTGATCAGCATGGCCCGCTGGGATCCTTTGGACACCCTGCGAGCTCCTCTCACCTGCTGATTGTGGGACCCTGCAGGGTGAACCTGATCCAGATCTGGCACCCCAATCACCGGGGCAGACTCCCGCCTCCTCCTCTCTCTCAGCTTCACCTCCCCTCCTCCACCAGAGGTAGGAGCCGCTGTGTTGGTCTTATTATTCTGGGAGGGGGCTGTGTGTTGCTCATTGGCGTTTGACTGTTTGTTGTTGTCCAGGCTAGCAGGCAGTGTGCTGGATTCTCCTGTGGAGCCATTGGAAATATTTTATTTCTTTGTCACTGTATTCCAGGAGCTGTCTAAGGCACAATGTTACCTGAACTGACTCCAAAGCAGCCTAATCATTGTAATCAACACAGGTGTGCACCAGGTTAATCTCCTTTATTGTATTATTATGTAGAATTATTGGTTTTTAGATTTTTTTTGTGTGATTTCAGGCAAGAAAGAGGTTAAAATTGGATTTAGTAGGTATTGATATATATTGGCCTTCATAAACAATGGCCAAATATGGCGTTTGTTAATGTTGTTTAGAGAGTCAGTGCGAGACAAAACAATCTGAGCATAAGAAAAATAAATATACATGATGTTACTGATATACACAAATATACACATGTTAGATAAAACATGTGGAAATGTACACGTGTGAAAAATATGAACACATAGAATAAAATCAACACGAAGTGCGTGTCTCTCACCTGTTTGGGCTCCGTTGTCAGGGTTGCCGTTGACATAGTTGTTGTCGTCCACCGTCTCCTGGATATTACCGTTGCACTCCGCGTGATCGTGGCCGTCTGTGTCCGCACGCATCACCGCGTCCGCGCTGCCTTCAGCATGCAAACACACAAATTTCACGCCGTTTTCCACCTTCACGACACCCACGTTATCCACCATGCGTGTCAGCACCTCACGATCAACGTCTTCCTTCGACTGGTCATTTTGGCCCCAGACTGATAGGAAATGATCGATCAGCTCCATTCGTTGGACCCTCCCTCCTCTCTCCATCAGGAACTCCTGCACGGCTTTCTCCGTGCAATGGGACGCCATCATCATCCTGAACGGCCCCCCAAAAAAACAGAGCGCAAAGACGGCTCAGATAAGTTTACACAAGGTCGTTTCAAAATGACTCCATGTTTAGGCTGCTGTCATTCACTGAGGTCGGTGACAGCATCTTCCTCGCTGGCGTCTTCCTCTCCTCCATGGGGAGTGTCGAGCTCTGGCAGATAGGGGTCGCACGCAGTTGACAGCAAACGGCTCACCGCTGCAGAAATCATGCTGCGTTCAAGTGCTCCTCGTAAACGCAAGCTTCCAATTACGAGCAAAAACGGACTGCGTAGTAAAAAGCAGTGATTTTTTAAAAATGTAGTTTTATTTTAAGTGTGGCGTGAGGAAGGAGTAGTGGAAATATATTACGGTCCTGTATGGGATGATTAACTGATTCAGGTCTGCAACAGCTAACTAAAGTCTGCCGATAGTCTATTTAACTAGCTATTGGTCAATAACTGGTTGACGTATACTTTTCAAAATAATGGCAAAATTATTGCACTTTCTTATAGGTTCCCATCTGAAACCTCCAACTTCATAACAGAAACGCCGTTTGACGTTTATTGTACTTAAATGGGCGATTTTCTCACAGTCTCCAACATATCATGGAAGCTACTGGGCAAATTAATTTGCGCTGTACCATTATACAAAGAAGGGGGGGTGATTGTTAGTATTTCAGTAAATCAACATTGTTTGGCTACACTTTCTTACAAATGTTGTTGATTTTATTCCTCAGTAATACTGGATGTTTGAGGCCCCCCGATACTATGTCCTAATTTAACGTATTTTAGTTTTTAAAACACATCTACGAACTACAGATTTCACCTCATTCCTTTCTCGTTTTTAGTAGTCTAGTCTGTCCGGTTGTCGACGGTAGGCGCAGTGAGGCGGTCCCGATCAATGTACTAAAAAAAGAAGTTGGTTTTAAGTCAGTTTTGTTTTATTATTTCTAAACTTATCTGCGGTATTGACTTCTGGCTAAAACTATGGCTTCTTCGGATGTTGCTCGGCAGCCGGTTAGTATTTCCCTTCTTTGTGGTTGACAAATCAAAGTCTTCTTTGACAGTTGAGTAGGGAGTGTCCGTGGGCTACCATTGAGTTAGCTACCGCTAGCCCGATAACTACTCTGTGTCTCTCAAGTTACTTAAAAACGGCAGCTCAAACGTAACTTACACACAGTGTCGATCACAAAAACACATCTGCCCTTCACATCGACGAAATGTTAAATACATAACATCAAGTGGGGCTTTTCAACTTCCACAGCCGTGGACGCTTGCTGGCTAACATTAGCCTAAGTTAGCCATTCAAGAGTCAAAAGTTTCTTACAATAGCTGTGCTGCCTGTTTAAACGCTGCTGTGCCAGAGTTACCGGGACAAAACTGACAAAAGTTTTAGTCCACGATTTACTGGTGAGTTATTTAGGTAGTGCTAGTTATTGTAGTTTGATGAGCGCCACTAAATCGCTACATTTCTTTTAAATGAAATCTGAATGTTCGCTACTCGAACCAACACATCTGACCAAAAAGATCCACGAAACTTGTTCGATCGTTTGGTGTTTCTCACATAGATAACACCGTTTACATTTATTAAAAGTTGGAGATCTATTATGAGGAATTTCATTTACGTCAGCAGATTGCACCACATCATAACTAGGTCAATGTTACTCCTCTTCTTAGCTGACTAATGTTAGTGTGGATTGCTGAAAAGAAGTTCAGACGGGGGCAGGTCAGAGTAGGACGAGAGAGCACAGGAAGATGGGTTTAACATGTACTGTATATATAGTTAGATACGATTTTTGAAGAAATCTACTATTATGATTTTATGTTTCTGTTTTATTGGCCGAGATACTGACTTATACCTTATAGAGCATGTTTATAAGACATGTTTTTAGTCGCCAAGAGCCACTTGTAAATGTAATACTCAAATCACAAAGCTGTTTTAATGCCAACAAATGAAGGAGCACATGCTAAAAAGGGTAATGTATTTAGAGGGTATTGTGTGATTTCATATAAACTACCCAGGACATTTCTTAATTGATAAACAAAACATAGAATTTATCTCTATATATTATGGTATGGATTGGTTAACAAATATTTCTGTTCATCACATGTACAACACTGTTTTAACATATGAAGTTGGAGGGAAGTGAAAGTAATTCAAAAGTTGATACTTTTACTTCTGCTACTGAAACAATCCCACATCCCCCGCAACATATTTTTTCTTAATCGGAGTGTGTGATTTCTTCCTCAAGGATCAAGGAGTCCGGCCTCTGTCCCTGGCTGGCCATGTGGGCTTTGACAGCCTCCCGGATCAGCTTGTTAACAAATCCATCTGCCAGGGCTTCTGCTTCAATATTCTCTGCATTGGTAAGTTGGCATACGCATGCATACAAAATATACCACAGCCTTACTGAAAGACACACACAGAATGCTCCTACTGAAACAGTTTCTTCACTTAAGTGGTATTACATGCACACACATTGTTTTAGTTGACCACCTTCATTCACTGTAATTACTTTGGTCATTGTAATATTAAAGCCCCCATTGCTAGTGCAGTGAGTCATCCTTCCCTTAGGAAATTAGGTTACAGGAATATAACAATTAAAGCAGTTTGTTTTGGTGTCAGTGCCAGTCTCTGATGCTTACACTACTACATTTGATTAAACTTAAAGAACTAAAAATTCTCTCTAGGTGAAACTGGTATCGGCAAGTCTACCCTGATGGACACTTTGTTCAATACCAACTTTGAGAACTTTGAGTCATCCCACTTTGAGCCTCAGGTGAAGCTGCGGGCTCAAACCTATGATTTACAGGAGAGTAACGTCAGACTACGCCTCACTGTGGTCAACACCGTGGGCTTTGGAGACCAAATGAACAAACAAGAGAGGTGAGAGAAGCAGACTGTGTGTGTGTGTTCTTGACAGTAAAGAGAACTAACAGGCTCAAAGTGTTCAAGAGAGTGAATGTTCCTATTTTAAATGTGTGGTCTTTGTGAAACAATCAGTGTTTGTCATTCATAAAACTCACACGTCTGTTCTGTAGCTATCAGCCGGTGGTGGACTACATTGACAGGCAGTTTGAGAGTTATCTCCAGGAGGAGCTAAAAATCAAGCGCTCTCTTCACAACTACCATGACTCGCGAGTCCACGCCTGCCTTTACTTCATCTCCCCCTCAGGACATTCACTCAAATCCCTGGACCTGGTCACTATGAAAAAACTAGACAGCAAGGTAGGACAAGGATCTGTGTGTGTGTGTGTGTGTGTGTGTGTGTGTGTGTGTGTGTGTGTGTGTTGAAGGGTTGGAATGATGCATTACTTTGTCAGTATTTATAGTGTCACTATAAATACTTTGACTTGATGCAAACATACGGTCAAACACATCTGAAAAATAGAACAATAATTGAAAAACTGGGGTACACTGGCATAAAATATCAACCTATCATAAAGGCCAAATATAGTTGTTGTCTGTGTGGACAAGATTGCATTAACCTTTTAAATAGGGCCTGAACAATATATTGGACGATTTTATTGGCTGATATTGGCACAGAAATCTTGGTATTAGTGTATATTTTGTCCAATGTAAAGTTACAATTTTTTTATTTGATTAGCTCAAAATGACAACAAATTAACATCAGTTAATTAACTATAAAATGACATAAGGTGAACTATCTTAATTTAGTTCAACAGGTCATTGGTTTTAAATGCCTTTGACAACTGTCACTGACTTTTTAAAATTATTTTTTAAAGAGAACTTTATGTGATCAAGTTTTATATATCACCCACATAACAATATTTTTTAGAATGTACCACACTAAAGCCAGATGGTCAAATTTAAATAACAGTAACTCATAACTGAGATCAAACTGTTAAACACAAAAAAAAAAACAAAGAGAAGAGTCACTAGGTGGCAGGAGGGTACTTCACAACAACAGCTCACCGTACTGGGAGTACCGTCAAATCGAGAATCGACAGGTCTACGATGTGAAATGATATTGTGACACCTTGAGGAGACATGTTGGCGCGTTGACCTAAAACGTATCTGAAGTTCTTGGACTGGCTTCTGTTGGTATTTTAAAATAGAGCTGGTAATATTGTTGAGAAGAGATGGCGAGAGTTTGATTATTATTATTATTATTATTATTTTGTCAAGAGGAACACATCGATGAAGATGAATCCGATGAGAACTGATTATAAACTGATGTGCATGTGATGAAGGGAAAAACTGTATTAGAGACTCTGCTGTGGTATTTGGGAAAGATTCACTATCCAACTGGTTGAACCCCTCCCTTCACTCTTAAAGTGGTCTGAAACTTTCCCATGCTCTCTGTGTGTAGTGACTTTGTGTTTTTTTTGTGTGTGTGTGTTTGTGTGATTTCGCGGCTGTGCAGTGTCAGTAACCCTGGATTTGCGTGTGAATGGAGTAGAAAAAGCAGCGGAATGCTGTAATCACCTCACGCACGCACACTTGAGTTGTCCTTTTGTGTCACCGTACGGATATACACAGAAAGAGCCATTTGTCGAATGTGCAGCATCGACGGAGAGACAGACAGTTACTCACTCAGACAGCTGTTGGAACAGATCTCCTCGCATTGTTTTTTTTTCTGCTGGGATCAGTGTGTGTGTGTGTGTGTGTGTGTGTGTGTGTGTGTGTGTGTGTGTGTGTGTGTGTGTGTGTGTGTATGAGTGTGTGGTCCGGGCCATGAGCTTGACTAGTGACAACAACTCATTCCAAGCCTCTCTTTGGTACGACGAGATGACGGACAGACGCGCAGGAGTGGAATGTGGGAAGACTTGGACAGCATAGTCGGCTACTGGGCCAGAAACAACATCAGTAAACCCTGTTTATGTAACACTTATCTAAAAGCAGACTTCAAAAATATTTTAGATAAAGTAAAATGAAAACGAATACTGTTGTTTGCACTGTACCAGAGTCAGACTAATAGATGAAGCATGTAGCTTCATGCTGTGTTGATTAGTGAGATCAGCTAATTTTAGCTTTGGCACTAGCTGTGTATGACATCGGCAGCAGCTCTGCTAAAGATCACGGAAGTTATGGTTCATAATTTTGTCTTGACAAGCTGTTTTTTATATAAAACTACATTGAAATTACCAGTAAATCTATGGTGGCTACAGGAAAACAGGATTAGATCCAATGTTTTGTCACTGAAAGATGTGAGAATATATATGTGAATATAATCAGACAAGGTTGTATTTGTTGTACTTGTAGTTTTAGAAGTTATTCATATATATATGTATGTATATGTTTTTTTTTAGATGTCATCAAAAGTCAGATTTATCTCTGAAGGCTGCAGCTTTTAGTATTTATATTTAATAATGGTTTCTGAGGAAGAAGAATCTGTTATTTTGCACATTTTAAATGAACATGGATATCTCATCTCGCTGCAGGTGAACATCATCCCAGTGATCGCCAAAGCTGACACCATCAGTAAGAGCGAGCTACACAAATTCAAGATCAAGATCATGAGTGAGCTGGTCAGCAACGGCGTCCAGATCTACCAGTTCCCCCTGGACGATGAGACCGTAGCTAAGGTCAACACTACAATGAATGTAAGGAAACACACGCAAACACACGCCACCTTTAACTGGAGTGAATTATTTAACTGTTTATGGACTCACATAAGTCCAATGTTTTATGATCTGTTTGTGTGTGTGAGTCTGACATATCCACTTTAGTATATTCCCGTAGGTTTGCAGTTTATTTTCAGAATTGAACACGCTTTGTAGCATCAGCAAGTATTGCTTTGGGAATTGCTGTAAACAGCTGCGACTTACTAACTACACAAATGCACGTAGACTTGCACTTTTGTAAACGTAATTTGTCTAAAACGAGTTCACTTTTAGTTGGAGCGTCTTCTAATAATACAAATTGCTTTTGTAGGGTCATTTGCCATTTGCTGTAGTTGGCAGCACAGAAGAAGTCTCTGTTGGCAATAAGATGGTGAAGGCTCGTCAATATCCCTGGGGTGTAGTACAAGGTAAGATGAATCGTTGTTTGTGGGTTTTCCCACATGACTGTTTGTGAATTTCTATAGATCTTTCTGTTAATTGTTCAGCTATTCCTCTTTTAGACCTACATTTTAAGAGTTATCGCATGTATAAACGAGTAGTTTGGCTGAAAGGGCTCAGTACACTGTAACTTTTTAAAGTCCGCACATAACTGCTCAAGTGTTAGCTGACCTAGAGTAAAGAAATATCAATACTTTTTCAAAGGCTTTTCTGATATCTGGAGGACATCCGTAAGAAATTTAATATTTATTTAATATCAGCTTTATGGCTAATTCTTTTTTTCTCTTGGTGCGCGCGTCAGTTGAGAACGAGAATCACTGCGACTTTGTGAAGCTGCGAGAGATGCTGATCTGTGTAAACATGGAGGACCTGAGAGAGCAGACTCACACTCGCCACTACGAGCTGTACAGACGCTGCAAACTGGAGGAAATGGGATTTAAAGACACGGGCCCAGAGTGCAAACCTGTTAGGTGAGCTGCCAACTCACGAGCACCTTTTGTGCTACGCGATGTACGACTGACATGACTGACAACTGTGTGTGTGTGTGCAGCTTGCAGCAGACTTATGAGGCCAAGCGTCAAGAGTTCCTGGTGGAGCTACAGAAGAGAGAGGACGAGATGAGGCAGATGTTTGTGCAGAGGGTGAAGGAGAAGGAGTCTGAGCTGAAGGAGGCTGAAAGAGAGGTATGTAGGCATGCAAACACAAACATCTGTTGTGTGTTTAAAATAGACAAACAAACTAGGCTCCCGTCCCTAGAGGTCACTTATTTCTGTTTCTTTCTAAAATAGCAATGTTAGATTCGTGTTGGCTCGATTGGTCATGATAACATTGTACTCAAGATTTTGGAAGACGGCAACCTTGCTAAAAATCAGTCGACAAACAGAGTTTAAAGGTTTTATTTGCAAGAGAAACACTGATTTGTTTACAATTATTTAATCTGCTATATATAAAAAAAAAGCAGAATGGAGGCATATGAGTAACTCACCTCTGTTGGTCTCTGTGTGTTTCAGCTGCAAAGTCGCTTTGAGCAGCTCAAGCGCCTCCATGCAGATGAGAAAGCAGCTCTGGAGGAAAAGAAGAGGCTCCTGGACGACGACCAGAGTTCCTTCAGCAAGAGACGAGCTGCCGCTCAGCTCCTGCAGGCCCAGAGCCTCACCGCCAACGGCAAGAAGGACAAGGACCGCAAGAAGTAAGAGTCTTCTCCAAAAGCTAATGCTCATGTTGCATGAAAACATTCTTATCTGTAGGAAGTGAGGCTGAAATGAACGAGTGACTGTTGACACTAGTTCACTGCTCCTTTTTATAAAATACAGAACACACACGGCTACCTGCTGGTAAAAGTAATGTGCAGCAACAAATTTCATGTTGCATTTCATGGGGTGAAAATTGCTCAACACACCATCTACTGTTTTAAATCATCCTGAACTTTGCAAGGTCAGCTATTTTAGGCTAAGTTATGTCATGAATGTGACTGTCAAAGCTCCAGCGGACTCTGTGCTGCTGCTCATGGCCGGTTAGTTCTTGTCTACCAGCATTATATGGCTGTTCCTTACTGCTACACTGAGTGGTGGTCTGTCTGTCGCACTGTTGGTCACTCTGGTTAGTGTTAGATTGCACATTATGTAGCCACAAAGCCACGCCCCCTACTGTGGCTGTCTTAAATATGCTGGGAGGACGGGAGCTAGCATAACACAGGTGTTTGTAATTACAATATGCTGTAAAATGAATTCTCATCTCAACCTCTTGTTCTCTCTTCCAGTTCTGGCTTCATGTGAAGTACCCGCCAATATGACCAGTACAACCAGTGACATTCTGCCCACATCCTTTCCAGCCATTTGTGGCCAGTCTCAAACACTAATCAAGAAACCAAGACACAAACCAGCAGTGTGCACGAGTGTGAGTTTGGGTTTGTGCCAAAGTTTAATTACTGTACCCATGAATTCTGTGTACTTTCCTCAACGGTATTTTTAATCTTCTTTGTGGGTTTTATACTTTTTGTGTAATATTTTATATTTATCCTTCCATTTTTATATAAAACCTTTATTTTCTGTATACCTTCTTCTTTTTTTTTTCTTTTTTTCTTAATTTCTGCTCAGACACCTCAGTGTGTCGACCCTCAGACAGCCTCCTCGCTAGATGCTCTACATTGATCAAAGGACTTGGATAGGTACAAAAAAATACATTAAAAGGGACTTCAGTTACATTTAATCTGTCTGCCATGTCTTTGTGTATGATAACAGCATTTGTAATGCACTGAATTTGTAACATGCTTGTAATTTATTATAACACCCCCTAACTTCTTGGAGAGGAGATTTAGTTACATCTTGGTCTAAACAAATGCCCAAGTCTCCTGTTCATAAAAGTCGCCATGGCAAACTGACACTGTCAGACATATTAAAATAAGTAAAATCATTGTAAAAGCTACAGCAGAGGTGAGCGGCTTATTAATACAGATAAGTAATAGAGTGGTAAACAATTTAACAATCCATCACATTATTATTTATTCAGCTCACAGCTGTTCTCCAGCAGTTCTGCCCCTAGGGTGAAAATAAATATAGTGCGAGCATTGCGGCTCGATGTCTGTCCTGTCGTGTTTAAATAGAGCTGTTGACTCCACAGAGTGTTTGAACTCCAAAAAAAAAACAGTTAATTCAACAGATTCGTAGCGAAATCCAGCAGTTTTACAGAATCCATGTCTGAAATGGGCTAACTTGTGATCATCATTAAGCGTTGTCATGAGCATGGTCACTGGGCATTATAGTTTCTTATCCATTTTCTGTATTATTTTTGATTTACTATGAGCACATCAGCATTACAAAAAACCCGCAGGAGCCACACTAATTCTCCTGTTGTTGTGTTAAAGGGAAATTTCCGTGCTTTTCACTTCTCTTGTCTGATCACAGGCTGCAGTTTTTTTTTAGTAGGGTGAGGCTGGTTTTGGATTAGGTACATGTTACTGCATATATTTATATCAATTATGTTTTACTCGCTCCCTTATTATTTTTTTCTTTCTTACTGACACAAACAGTTGAAGTCTATCTTGAAAAGAGCTGACTCGTGGAGAAAATGCATCATGTCGAGTCAGTGTTTGATGAGGGAATCCAGGAAGTGAAGGAGGGACGATGCATTTGTGCCTGTGTTTTAAAAAAAAAAAAAAATCATTTCTTTATTAACTTCTCTCTGGAGTTGTGAGACAGGGTTTCACACCTCGAACCATTTTAACAGTACAGAACCAGAACTCTGTGGTGCTGGTTTCCAGTAAAGTGTGATTTATAAAAAAACAATATTTACTCACAAACACTGCCACTTTGTATTTACACTAGTGTTTACGACGTGTTAGTGCATTATCTGTGTGAAGCCTACTAAAATACACTATCCATTTAACTAGAACATCCAGAGAAATACACAGATGCATAATGGACTCTTGCCTAAGACACGTTTGTACTACACTTGTATTTAAGGACTAAACAGTGTTATTTGGGAGCTTTTTTTCCCCCTTCTTCCTAAATAAATCATTGTATTTTTGTCATGATACGCTTGTCTGGTCTGTTTGTTTTCATCTCACAATATAACATCTATCAATTCATTTTTCTTTATATTTTTATTTTTACATTTAGTCATTTAGCGACTTACAAAAAAGGGATTTAATCAAGGTACAGTGCGACTAGGACATGTTAGTGCAGCAATAAGGGGATAGATTTTAGCATGTCCAGTTTTTGGTATTGCTTTAATTGGTTATGTTCCAGTTTATGTAGGTCACAACAATCATCATGCTCCTGATACTACTTTCTAATACTGCTAAAGAGACTGATAAATCAAAGTAAATGTCATTTTAATGCAGGTTTGATGCACTTCTACCAATTAAAGTACCAGATCCAGACTATAAACATAAAGTACTCCAACTTATTCAGGAGAATATTATATTAGATTACATGTACACACCTTCTCATTACTAAAAAGTACTCTGTAATTCAATTTTGTAATAAATCAGAATTTTCTTTAGTGAATATACTGTATATTACGGTGCTGTTAGACTGCCTCCTTACTACAGATGTGTAGCTCTTTTCTGTGAAGAGCCAAGGTCAGTGAATGTCACTGAAGTGCCAATATTGATGGTAAAGCACACCCTCTCGTGTATTATTGCTTTACTATAAGGTTCCATCAGACCGTTTGCTCTATTTTATAAATATCTCTTCCTCAAACTCAGATCTCATGACCAAGTCATACCCAGAAGTGATTATATCATGAGCAGTTATACCAAAACTGTCACACAAAGCTTTTTTCATCTAAAGTCTCTGACCAGGGGGATTTTACAGCATGTGGCCTGCAAGACTGCGTAAACATTTTTCTTAATTTTCTGTTCTGGTTATCACTTTGAAATGTTTGCACCAAAGGAGAAAAACTGCAATTTGTAAAGACGTTCTCAGACTGCTGTATTAGCCGCAGACCTCCAGACTTCCTCCTCTGTACCACTGTGATTCATTAGAAAAGAATATAGACGTCTGCAGAGACGTCTACATTTATTTCCCTTTCATCAGAAACTAAAAGGAGAAGGGATGATCACAAGCGTCCTATTAGAGAAAGACTTCATCTTCCCTGCCCCACACTATATCTGAACAGAAACACAAAAAGGGACTGCCCATAACCGCCTGGCGGCCCGTCTTGTTCCCCGCAGTGTCTTACCCTCCAGCTCAGTTGCCCTTCATGTGACTTAGAGCTGGCACAAAGACAGGTAGATAGACAGGTCTGGCGTAAAGCAGGGGAATGTTGATCGATTCCCTGCAGGGGTCTGCTGCTGCTGCACCTTGCCAGGAAAAGGACGCCCCAGAGGAGAACCATTTCACCAAGGCAAACTATGGAGAAAGTGTGTGCATGTGTATGTGCACAGACACCTTTAGCTACCCTCTGGGTGGGAAGTGATTTCTCCCAGTTTTCCTGCCAGAGGTCAACGCTATCTCTGCACTGCAGAAATCGGAAAAATCAAAATTTGCTGCCTGCCTCCAGCTCGCCTTTAAATATAGTCTGAGTTTGTGTGTTAGTGTCAAGTTTTTCTGTGTGCGCTTACATCCAAGATAGCTGTCACAACCCCTGTGCTCACACACACACACACACCCTTGTCACCTTTGCTAGTCACTCTAAATGCAAATGGAGGTGATCATTGGAGACAGGCCCGGCTGCTGGAGAGATGAGGTTGTCATTTAAGGGGAGTGCCGGCGACGCTCTGAAATTACCAATTACACACCTCATCCATGCCAGTGTTGGCTTGAGAACACAAGAGAGATGGAGGGAGAGAAAGGAGGAGGAGGAGGATGGAGAGAAAGAGGCAAGGAGAAGATGGAGGGAATTGATGAAGAAACAGGGAGAGTGTAATTTCTAAACATCCTTTGCTGGCATGTCTGTAATGATAAAAACAGTAATAATCACTCTCAGACGACTGTACCGGAGTGTTGCTCATAAGACTTCATAAACTCATGATGAGCACATTGTGAGTGCAGATAATTAGAATTTGAGCAGTTTATAATATGATTCTCAGGATGAATCCTCCAAAGGGCAACTATAAAACCCTAATGGGCTATACAGGTAATGTGTTTGTTAAGCATCAGAGTACACAAGTGTTTCCGACCACTCTCCGTGTTATCTCCATTAGGAAGCTGCAGGCGGATTCAGAAAATAGACGCTGAAAATCAGTTTTAAAACAAAGGCATTTATTGCGAAAAATGCACTTGACATGAAAAAAACAATCAAATCAGCCACGGGTCATCAGTACAAGACGATGTATAATGATCACATGGTAGAGAGCGCTGGGCATGGCCAGTGCAGAGCATGACTTCAATGGCACAAAAGGCCTATAAATATTCTGCACAATATAGAATTATATATATACTTTCTTTTTTTTTCTTCTGTTTCTCTCGCTGTACCGCTGCATTCAACCCGACACAGTCCTGATGAGGCGTGACGCCACACCAAACGTTTTCATAAAGTTCCTTTTTTTTTTATGTAAAGAGCTACATACAGAGGCCCCCCTCCACGCACACGCACACACACGCAAGTATCCATAGGAACAAATATGGCCGACATCTAATTCAAGATGGCAGGGTGAGTGCTCAGGCTTCCTGGAAGGACAAAAAAAGGGAGTGGACATTATTTGATATCAAGTCCAATTGGAAAAATTAGTTTTATGTTCATGTCCAAAAGGAATTTACCACTAATGCTGATGGCTTGTTCACATTTTTCAAGCCGTCACCACGAGTTCCCAAAGTGGTATTTACAACCAGGAAGCTGAGACGAAAGACAAGCTTACATCACAAAAAAGAAACAACAACCCACAAACGGCATGAAAACATTTGTTCAAGATATTTGATGTAAAGTGACCACCGTGTAGTGGTTTCATTCCTGATGTTTCGACTGTTGTAAACTCTTCTCCTCCTCACAGCATCGACCTCGTGCAGAAAAAAAAAGAGAAAAAAAAGGAAAAGACGCTGAGATCTGTTGATCTCAGACACAAATGAGGACTTGTGCTTAAGTTTCACTCAGTAGAAATTAGAGTCCTCTGGTTCAGCGGGTGTACAAACATAAGGGAAACCTTGCAGGTTTTTTTTTTTTTTTTTGTGCAGAGCTGTTCTGGGATCTGCTGTTTTTTTTTTTTTGTTTTTTTTTTGTCATTGGGTCAAACAGAACACAGCTGTAAGAAAAAACAGCCGGCAGGCTCATCGATAAGAAAGTTAGGAAGAGAGAAAAGACAGATTCGTCTGCCTCTTCTAAGTGTGTATGTGTGTGTTGGCATTGGTAGGCACTAGGGTTTGACTGACAGCTTTTGAAGGCCAGATATTTTTGGATTGAAGCTTCCAATAACTAATATCTTCTGCCAAAATCTGACATTTAGTTTTGACACTTTGAATGGCAAATTAACTTTACACTTATAGCCTAGTAAACTTGGGACTGAATAAGTAGACAAACCTGGTCAATTAAGTATGTAAAGAATCAAACAGACTGCTTCATATCCAACGATTGTAACTGATATGTCAGTCTAGTGTTAGTCTTTTATGCGTGTGTTTGACTATGTGAGACTTACAAGCTCCAGTCGAGCTGTGACCTACTGGAGGAAAAAAAAAATCTTAATCTGGTGTTTTTGGTTTCATCTGTTGCTCCAGATGCACAGGATTACCCGTACTGCACTGCCAAGAGCCAGAAGATGATTGCAGAGCATGCTGCTCTCTGTAATGACTATGCGTGTGTGCGTGTGTGTGTGTGTGTGTGTGTGTGTGTGTGTGTTTCCCTAACATGTTTACACGATCTAATAGCGGGAAATTTCTTTTGATTTTCTCTCCTCAGTGACAGGTCACCTCCACTTCAAGTTTCATATGAGCATGATAATATAAAAACTGACAACAGTTGCTTGTTTAACCATAACCCTACTCGTCTATTTTTTCATTTTACTTAGAAATATGCAGAAAAAAAAAGAATCACGTAATAGCGTTATCAGACCATTAATCCGGGGAGAAAAGGGGATATGAGAGAAAACGTGTCTTTTGTGTCTTGTGCTTGTTTTCTGCACGTCTGTGGAGAGCTCTCACATTTATTCTGCAGTCACATCATACGGGAATACGACATGACAGAAGTTTCCAGTTTTTGCTGTCTCTGGGAAGCTTTTCATTGTTGTAGTGCAAAAAAAAAAAAAAGAAAGAAAAAAAAAGCCCAAGCTGTGTCGCTTTACACATGTAGAAGTTGTTTTTTTTTATATAGTATTTTGTATTTGTTGTCTTTCCTATGTGGCATGAATGCAGTTCACCAAGGAGACTCAAGTGTGCTTAGCCAATAACAGACTCCTCATCTGGTTATGACCCAGTCAGACATTTGTGGGCTCAGCCACCATTTGTGCACATGGTCAATAGTTGTTTGTGCTTCATTCTGGCTCAAACAAGTGAGGAAAACCATTCATGCCCTTTAACCTTCACTGATACATGGCCAGTATTAAAATCCTGCTGACCTCTCCCATACACACTCACACACACACACACACACACACACACACATACACAGTTAGCAAGTCAAGCTCTGAGTTTCACTGTGCTTCTATCTCCAAAAACAGGGAAAAAAAGGTAGATGGTTGTGGCTGGATGTAAACTAGACAAGCCTGGATCCACACTCAGGACGTAGAGATTCACAAAGCAGACTGACACAGACGCACTCACTGAAAGCCGTACAAAAATACTTGTTAAAGGTTGACAATATAAGAGGAAAAGTTGTCAAAGTTTGGCAGTTGTGTGATGACAAAAAAAAAACAAAACCTTGTGTCCCTGCCTTCTTTTTGTGTGTTTTCCCCTCGATCGTACATTCTTCCATGAGCATCGAAAATCTGCAAACATTTGGTTTTACAATATTGCTGCAGTCAGAAAAACCCCTACAGCATCTCAAGAAAAGGCTGAGGAAGAGGAATTACTGTCAGCTATCTTAGCGACAGAATGTCGTGTATTTTCAATAGGACATCTCCTTGAATCAAATTGGCATTTGTGGTTGGTTTGTTGAACAGTATTTACATTTCAAACTAAAAAATGCTGGATTTTTTTTTTACGACCAAGGAGGTTTTGTGCCTCAAGAAGAATGTGACCAGTAGCAATGAAATCCCTTTTGTCGAGTGTGTAAAATAGCGTGTGTAGATTTGTTGGCAGGTTGTATCAAATATTATCAAGTGCATTCTTTGTCTCTATGATTTTGCACAAAAAAAAAAAAAACAACTTTATCAATTCTTTAAAGAGTTTCTTCCTACATTCAGCAAGCCAGTTCAAGCAGTTCAACCCAGCTGCGGGAGATCCATAAAGAACAAATTCAAATCTAAAAAAATGGTCGTATAAATGTATGAAAATGAATTAAGTCATATTTTAGTTTTTGCTCTTTGTTTTTTAAATAAAAAATCCTGCGATGGATCATCACAGTATGACTAGTTTGGGAAAACAAACATCTATTTTAACATATATATATATATATATATATATTAAAAAAAAAAAAACAGAATAATGCTACATGCATTTTTACTAACATATATTGTGTTGAAGAAGAAGAAACACATGAACTCATTGTCACGAACTAGACATGAAGATATGCTTACAATGATCCTGGAGCGTAGGCTAACACACTTCCCTCATCACCCGGCGATAAATCTTCACTTTTCAAACAAAGAAAGCACCCGAATTCAAATTCTGAG
Organism: Miichthys miiuy; assembly: GCA_036365135.1. NCBI lineage: Eukaryota > Metazoa > Chordata > Actinopteri > Sciaenidae > Miichthys > Miichthys miiuy. The sequence goes on from CM071612.1 coordinate 11,035,669, forward strand.
GTCTCAGTGGAAAGCAGAGCTAATGCTTTTTGTGCTAATGTTTGCTGGTGGATGATGCCAAGGAGGAGAATTGGGAGGCAGGGTTTTGTCTTTCTGTGCTCTTTGAGTCTGTGTGGTTTCAGTAGTCAACATCACAGGGTCTGGACAATGAATCTGGTGAAGCCCCATCTGACTCTTAACGTCATCCCCAGGCGAATGACCTGAAAAGCTGCCCTGCTTCCTGTGTGGCTGGTCGAAGCCAAGGCTAGCTTTCCTGTGTGTGTGTGTGTGTTGTTTGTGTGTGAATTAGTTGGACCGATATGGGTTTCTGAGGATGGCTACTATTTATGATGTTTTGTGCCAATATTCAGTAGCTTTTAAATCAATTCTTTTCATACTTTCCAGTGTTGGTTGACCGATTATTTTTGTAGAAAAAAAAACACATTTTAACCATCATGTCAAACTAAAAATCTTTCTTTAAATCCAAACTTTTTATTCTGGTTAAGAACTTAAACCAACTTTCTTTTTTGTCCATCGAGAAAACCAAAAGTGTAATTATGGGAAACCAATGTCGGCCCATCTTTTGTGTATCTATGTAGCTGTGGAGCTTGTGTGTGTGTGTGTGTTTTGTGACTCAGAAACAGGAACAGTGAGTGTTCTTTTGTCCACTTTTTCCAGTTCAGAAGCTCTCAACGAAGCTGCTGGGAAACAAGCCGGTCTGTCCCGTCCTCTGCAGGGTGCCTTTGTACCAGCCATCCTCCCTCTTCTTATGGACAAACACCACGTCCCCTTCCCGCAGCTCGATCTCCGCCTCGCTCTGTGGTGGGTAGGGCACCACCACACGATACCTGCCGCACCCAGAGACAGTTAGAACATAGAATTTAATCAGTGAAGGTATCAGTGGAGTTCTTTCCCAATAATCAATAAAAGTTCAGGGAGGGTACTCTAAGTATGTTCCCAACTACAGAGAGCGGTTGTGAATTATGGGTAAAAGGACATATCGATTCTCTGCGATACTCTGGGATAAATCAATATGTTTAATGGATTCTGGGAATGTGGTCGCATGTTCCCTCAAACTGCCTTGCTTATTTCTTCTAGTAAATTCCTGCATTTCCCACAATGCCTTTTATTAAACCCCTGAGAAATGAGTCGCTGAAAGGCATTTGATGTTTTATGTTTGTAACAACAGGTTAAGTATGTGCATTTAAATACAGTTGTGTCGCTAGTTTGTAACACTCTGGCCACGCCATCACAGACTCATCACATCTCATATTTAAGCTATTTTCTATCTGTGTGACGGCTGAATGTCAGCTGTAGCCCTTGATCTCTTAAATTCAGAGCGACTGTCATCTAAACGTGTTTCATCTGGAATTATTCAAAAGCAATGTCATCTGATACGCACGTCAGATGATATGATAACCATTGTGTCTGTGTGTCAAAAATAATAAGACAAGATCATCACGGCGGTATAAAATGTTGCTCCTGGCCGACACTGAAGGACTTCAAGCTCACATGTTCTAATTGGAGATACTACATCCCAGATGATGCACCAACAACACGGACACGTACGGATGGTGATTATTGTTATTAGCATTATTATGACCAAGATTATTATTGCTTATAAAACAGGCCCTGGTCGTGACTTTGCTTCCATTTATTTATTTATTTTTTTATGAGTGAGTTTTATAACTCTCTCAGGACTTTCTTCTTGTTTTCCTTTCTAATGCAGAAAGGTTGGAGATGTTGCAATGACACAAGTTGTTTGTCATGTTATGTTCTTTATATCGGTTTGTCCTGAGCAGTCCCTAAAAAACATTTTTTTGGAATATAGTGCAATCATGACTGTGACTTCTGATTGTTAGGAACCATTTTGGTTGCTTTACTCACTGCTATTGTTTTAAACAAGTATGTGTGACTAAATAAACTACAAAAACACTTTTTTTGGTTTTCCAGCTATTTGCCTGCAGCAAATATTGTGCGGCAACGTTGCAAATGTAGAGTCTTTACCCAAAATGATGTGTTATTTTCCTGTCTCTAACTTGTGATATGTAAATGTCAGCCCACCTCTCTCTGGACAGGGGTTTGGGTTCAGGCCGTAGGACCATCAGAGCGTTGCCACCACGTGTTGTCGGGGGCGACCTGGGGAAATTGGTGTCCAGGGAACCGGACTTCCTGTGCAGAGGCTCCAGTCCTATGGCCCCTGCCATATCACTCTCGATCGGACAGGAGCCGGCTCGCCCCTGCGATGCCATCGGACATGAACCTGAGCGGGCGTGGTGGTGATGATGGTGAGGATGATGGGTAGGGTCGGTGGCCACGGCGCCATGACCGGCCAATGAGGGGTCGTGGGTGGGCGGGGAGGAGGGAGGGGAGCGAGGTTTCTTCTTGGCTGCCGCCCCCGACAAGAGCTTTAATAAACCTCCTGCTTTTCTCTCCTTCTGAGGATGGACAGAGCGAGAGAAGACCAACAAACAAACAGAGATGCTGATGAGATATAAAGGAATATACACAGACATGCAAGAAGTAAATGGACACCTTCATTCAAATTTAAATTAAAGGTATTTACTTCTTGCATGTGGGTTTCATAAGGTCTGTCTTGAAGAGTGATAATGAAAGTGGTGTCTGTGTAAACAATTGGGATTATTTGCCACCACAGAGCACAAATACACTCCCTACACATTAATAAAAAAAAAAAACACATTTATGAAACAAATAGAAAACCATTTTTCTGTTGACAGGTTGAATCAAACTGGTAATAAAAGCACACTTGTTTCATGAGAGGAGGGGCAGTAAAACAAGGTGAGCTGTTCTCCTTTTAATATTCATATGGACAAATCACCTGGCCTACCAGAGGACTGAGACACTAAATGTATTTTTTTATGCTGCTTTGGTGCTGTTTATGTTGGAAGGACACTGAGGACAAGACCCCTACAGATTTTGTAATTATTCTCACGGATTATAACCTGATCAGGCCTCTTTGGTCAAGGTCTTCTGGGTCTGGTGAGGGTGCCTTCAGTTACTGTGGTCCTGCTCTCTGGACCAAGCTGCCTGCTGACTTCTGGTCAGTTACAGGTCTGTTCACATTCAGGGGCAGACTAAAAACCTTCCTATTCACACAGGAGTATGACTAGCCATTATGCATGTTTGTGTTGGTGTGTGTGTGTGGGATGGGTTGGGGGTTTCTCTTTGATGGGTTGTTTTTTGGTTTTTCCCTGAGTACTCTTATGTTTCTACACTAGCTGGAGCCAGGAGATGATTAACTCAGCTTAGCATAAAGACTTTTTGGTTTTTACAGGAAGTTACATGCTATAACTATGTCTTGACAAACAACAGTTTATTTATCCACCCAGTACTTCTGTGCAGCATCTGGTAAGCTCACTGTGATTACAAGACTGTGGGAAGTCAGCGCTCCAAAACTGTTGTTAGCCATGGAATAATTACAGCAGGTAACTTCCTTTTTGCATTTCTGTTTGTGTGTGCATTAAACAAACAAGATACAACATGTCAATTAGTGAACTTTGGACAGAGCTGGGCTAGCTGTTACTGCCTATATTTATGCTGCATATGTAATGCACTGACATAAGAGTGGTATGAATCTTCTCATGTAACTCTCGGCCTGAGCAAAGAGTGTATTTTTCTGGTGCAGGTTTTTGTTTTCCTGCCAAGACGTTGTAGTGCGTTCACATTAAATAAAATAAAAAGGCAGCATGATTCGTCTCTCGTCTATCTTTCTGTTTACTGAAGGCTCAGAAAAAAACAAAACAATGTTGATGGGAGAAATTATTACTCACAGTATGAATGAATGAATATTTTAAAGAGACAGGTAGCCAAGCAAAGTGGTTAGCAAACGATCCTTCAAGTTGAATACATGCTCATCCAAAGACTAAACTGTATTGATTATAGAGTGTTTCTTAATGGCACCTGTAAAGACGCATTCATGTTTCTTCCATTCATGCTTGATTATGGAAGGACTGTACAAAACTGTCCATTCAGTCGAACTGTGTGTGTGTGATATCAGGAGGAACAAAACAGCTTTGTGTCTCTCCGCCATGGCAATGTGGATCAATACTGAGCATGCCTGAGCATGATTACTTTTTTTTTTTTTTTTGTGGTTGCATGAAGCCTCCATATCAGCTCTTTCTCCTCCTCGGCCATCTGTTTCTTTTAATATGTGGGTTGCTGGATCAACCACCAGTTTGTTTGTTTTCTTTTTATACATACATTCTACATAAAACACTTAGCAACACTGTAATGGACAGTAGTCATGGTGACAGCATGGAGTTGTGAATATGGAAGTATGATATGGAAACTCTTCGTTTATCTAAAAAAAAATGATTTAATATTTATCAGGACAAAAGAGACTCAGGACAGCAGCAGAGAGGAAGGTGCTTTTAACAAGGAGTTGTGGTTGTAAATAAACATAAATCACCAGAGAGTGAAGGAAACTAATTAAACTCACTGCTTCCAAGAGAGGTGTTTAAAAATAGCTGATTAAAAGCCGACATTTCTAACTTAATGACATCCAAACTACAACAAACATGACATCAACTTTTCTCAGTGGCAGTATGGAAAGCATCTCCAACCACCGCACTGCATAAAAAAAATATAAAAAAAGCGTTTTATCGCTCTCCATCACACAGATGGAGAAGAAAATATACCAAAAGAACACATTTCAAATGAAATGAGGCGTCGAGCACAAAGGGTGCTGGGGCTGATGATGCAGACAAACGTTTCAGGGAAAGTCAGTGGGACAGAGACCAAAAGTATTACGCTGTAAACCATCAGTTGTGTCTATATTCTGTGGACATCACTGCATGAACAGCACAACTAGATGATAAAACGCAGTTCATGAGCAACAATGGAAGGTTGTGAACAAGTTAGTTGTGCAACACAATCGCGTTTGACTGCTTACTGCTGAATCAAGGTCACACTTAACACCGAGCAAGAAAACTCAAAATGAAAACTGGCACATTATCTGAGAAAATGTTCTGTTCATAGCCAACATGAAACCAAATCTTGCAAAAAAGATCTAAAAACTCAACAATTACCAGTTCATATGATTATGGGAATAATTACAACAAACACCTTTCTAATTGTTTGACATCAGCAAAGCTCATCTTGTTCTCTTTGTTACTTGTCTCTGTGTATGTGAGCGCTCAGCTTTAACCACCTGACCTTGTGAAGACTTTGTATTTTCTTCGTGAATCATGATTGCTCACATTGTGACTTTGGACAAAACCTCTGTGTAATCTTAGTTGATCATCCATGGTGAATGATCTTGGGATTTGATTGCACTGTTTAATATATTCATTTTTTTTTAATCACTTAATTTGAATGCCAGCTGACGCTGCCGAGAAGCCGGTGTGGCAGGTCTGTCCAGCCTTTGCAGATGGCTCTGTAATACCGACTGCTGAACCAGGCTTGATGCAAACCTGCCTTTGATACGTGACATCTATAAACGAGTAGACGTTTCCCAGAAGAAATGACACAGTACATCTACTTTGGTTGGTGCTACAACTAACAATTATTTTTAATTATTTTTTGATTAATCAAATAATTGTGAAAAGTAGTTTAAAAAGGCTATCGCAAGATCTGAAAGCTTCAGGTAACAATATAAAAGAGAGAAAACCAGTATGTCTTCATATTTGAGAGGCTTAAACTGGCACATATTTGGTATTTTCCCTTTATAAATGAAAAAATTTAAAAATATTGTTTGTATTGTTGATCACCTAATTGATTAAAGGTCCAGGGGTATCTAGTTACCAACGTTATACACACAGTGTATAGTTCAGTTACTGTGAATTACTGTGGAATTACGTTAGACTTCTGCTAAACAGACTAAACATTGGAATAAAATGAACCTCCAGCAAACAAACTCATACATGCTGATATCTACCCTGACAAACTTCTTGACAGAAAATCTTAGTAATCACGAGAAACATGACAAAATACTCCCACAATATCTGAACAAAGTCAATTCTTTAAAAAAGCAACAATAACACTTCACCGTTCGAATGTCCAGTGTTTATGTAGAATTAGTGCAGAGGTGGGACAGCACAGAAAAAAAAGTGCTTGCAAAGCAAGAGAGGCTGTATAAACACTTTGAGTCAGCAGATCCACCATAAAAAAAACCCCAAAACAAACAGCATTCCTCGCTCTTGCACTCCAAATATCAGTTCTTTAGAGATACACATTTCCCTAAATACCAAGATCTCATTATTTCTCACATAATGTAGCCTTTTTGTTTAACTTCCCCTCCGCCCGAGAAATATAAATCACTTTTACAAAAATCTAATGATGCTCCCTGTCTGGAGTGTATTCTGCCTGAAATATTCACACATACAATGTTTCACTGCTTTGGCTACATTAGATTCCCTTCCTGTCATGCATATAAAGCCTGTTTGAATTTTAATTTGGGAGAGGGAGGAAAAAATGGAGAGGAAAGTAAAGGATATAATGGGAGAAAATGGTGGGATATAGAGGGAGATACAGAGAGTGAAAGAGGCTGATGGAGGAGGATAAAAGAAGGGTTAGGAAAGGGTGGAAAGATAGCAAGGAGGACAGAGAAAACAGAAGGATGTAGAAAGATGGAGGGAAGGAGGGAGGTGGGGTGGAAAAAAGTAATAATCACTCCCTCTCTTTTCTCATCTGCAGGCTTAAAGGCTTAATCTGCCTCCTGTAAGTGTGTGTGCTCGCTTATGTGTCTGTACAAGTGAGTCAGACTGCTGCTGTTGTTCCAAAACAAACCACCAGATGGCAGCACACACTCACAATTTAATCTCATGGATGATGCGCGTTGTGGAGGAGTGCCTTGCTCCGCAGCACACCGGCAGGATGCTGAAATCAGACTGAATCTACCATGGTTACTCTCTTCGTCTCTGTTCCTCTTTAAGTACTCGAGTACAGGGGTGGAGGAGCGATGCTCTGAATGCCAGTTTCTGTCCACCCACCAAGCTAATTACTCCATCATTTACTCACCCACGCTCAACACAGAAAAATGCTTTACAGGTAAATTATGTGAAAGAAAAGAAAAATATTTAAAAAAGAAAATGTAAAAAATACAAACGAATGAAAGAAGACAGGCAATGGATCCTGGTTGTTTTCTTTGCTCGTGGTTTGGTGGTCTAAGAGTGTCTCTGGGTGGCTTCCATGTCTGAGAAACCAGGGTGCCAACATACTTTTAATGCCAGTTGAGAGTCAAATATAACCCTATATTTGCAATCTGTGAATGCAGCCACCAGAATATAGTAAGTGTAAACAAAATAGCACAGAGTAAAGTAAAAATGGAATGTAAGGCTTATATTATCTAAGCTCAAGGCCCTAAATACTCTTGAATACACAGTTAAACATAGTTTTTCAAGACATTTTTAGACTTTTTCCAGACCTGCTGAAATCCTGCAGGCACTTTCGACAGCCATGTATTTGGCAACTGCCCTGCATACGCAGACTTCTTGGAAACGGTCTACAAACACATCTCAATGTCCAACGTGATATGTGTCTGTAATGCTGGCTGTGCTCTAGACAGTGCGACAGCGTGTCGAACAGAGATTATCCTAACCGTGTCCGCCAGACAGTTATCATAGCTGCTTCATCATTTCCTCTGTAACAAAGACTGACTCTGTGCTGCCTCATCACTATCCTCACTTCAAACCTGGTGTTCCTGCTCTCCCAAGATCAAACCAACAAAGGTAAGTGCTGTAAATGCGGGTCAGGCTGAACATTTTTTTAATGGGATTATATGATGATATAGCATTATGGGACTGAGACTGGAAATAGTTGTATTTTTGTATCAATACTGACTGTCTTTAAATGTGAACTATTGAGCTACCCTGCCAGAAAAAAAACTACATATTCTTGTTTTCCTTCAGAATTTTAATCTCGTGAGGGCATAACAAGCTTCTGAAATAGCATTTAAATCATAATTGGATGCCACAAATACAGCAAAATCCATATCGAGCGGTTGGTAGCAGTGAGTGAGGCAGGTCAGCTGAGAAAAATCATCCCAAAATAAACTACAATGATTTAAAAGTAACAAAAAAACACTGATTCTGATACATTACTTTAAACACTTTCTTCCAACTTTTGTGAGATATATTCAGATATATTCAGAGTTAAAATCCTGACTCCCAGTTCAAGTCATCTTGTGTGTGACGATGTAAACAAGGCCACTGCCTGCTGTTCCATAGTCAATGAGCTGTTTGTCAGCTAGCCATAGATTAGCTGTCTCAGACAGTGGAGCCAACAGTGAAACAAATGGAGCTGAGACAGATGCAAGCGTTCGGTGCCATCCTTCACTGTCAGCTCAGCCCGATTTAACATCCACAGCTTTAACACGGGAGATCTCACAACATATAGGGTAGTATTCAGCATTTGTGCCAGCTGCCTGGGTGAATGACACTGAGGTAGGAGAGAACTACTGGCACATCACACACAACATATTTTCTATATTTTAACCTGACGTGGTGTTAAAGGTAAATAAAACATATATGTGGTGAGTTTTATTTACAGGATGACTAAGATGTCTGGAATCAAAGGAAGTGGCACCATGTATTTCTTTTTCCTGCACTTATTATTTGTGTGGTCTGAAACGAGAGGGATTGTGTTCTTCTAATGGAGGTGTGGACCCAAAACGCACATTCAGTATCTGATTTGCCATATTGAATTCCTTTCTCAAACAAAACAGCTTCCTGACTGGATATTCTCCTCAGCAATGATGGTCAGACTTAAAACTGAAATGAGTAATCGATTGATCAATTAGCTGATTGACAGAAAATGCATCTGCAACAATTGACCCTTTCCAAGGCATGCTCCTTTCTGCGCAGTTGGACGAGACTCAGTCAGAACCTCAGTCGACTTTCTCCTTTCCTGTGCTTAGATATGCTAATGTGCCACATGTGTTCGTAGAAAAGACAACTAAATGTTTAAAGGTCCAGTGTGTAACATTTAAGGAGATGTGTAGGCAGAAATGGAATATAATAAGCATAACTATGTTTTCATTTGTGTATATTAACTTGAAATTAAGAATCATTATGTTTTTATAACCTTAGAATGAGCCTTTTATATGTACAGAGGGAGTGGGTTCTCTTCCGCAGAGTCTGCCATGTTAAACCACCATGTTTCTACAAACCCAGAGCAGCCACTGTAGTTCATCCTTCATGCTTGGAATGGGAGGGTTGGGCAAGTGGTATTCAGTTGTTTGCAATCTGCAACTTCACCACTAGATGCTACTACATTCTACACACCGGACCTTTAACTGATTAATCAACAAATCAGAAAACAATGAGCGGATTAATCAGTGGTGGAATAGTTGATTGCAGCTTTTGTCAGAAAGCTGTGCTCTTATTCTAATGCTTTTAAATGCGCCGTTTTGCTATGTTTATCTTATCTAACATGTACAGTATGGTTAATCTTATCTAGTTTAATCGTAATGTGAAAATTGTCTTCTCAGATATGACAACATGTTGCACAAATCAGTATTAAAAGACTCCTTTTATGATCAAGAGTTGTGATTTTCATTTTGGCAATGAGTTTTCACACAATCTGTCTTGATCTACTTGGCAAATGATTTCCTGTGATTCTCTCTGTAATACAAGTATGAAGTAACAGCTCTTCATTATGCATGTAGAGAAAATAATAGAAGTGGCATTGAAATAGCAAGACATGAGAGAAAACGGGCTCTGGAGACATTGCTATCTATTTTCACAGTATGACTGTTAAATTGCAAAATATCACAGTGTCATATCTTGAAACAAACCAATGATTGTAATCCTTTATGAGGATGAGACTCACCTTCTCTGCTTTGGGTGCAAGGGCGCCCTGGGTGGGGGCGTGCGAGGGGCCCGGTAATGGTGGCTGCAGGGGACTGGCTGATTCCCCGTTGAGGAGCACCGCTGACACGTTAGGAGGTGTGAGGCTGGAGAGAGGGGAGGAGAGAGGCAGCAGGGGACGTGAGGCGGGGGAAGAGAGGGGTGAGGGCCCTAAGCTCGGTCCTGGAGACACCATGGAGAGAGGACGGCCCGACTGGCCGGGGCAGCGTGAGGGGGAGGAACTCTGAGGACGCAAGGGGGAGAGAGCCACCGTGGGGCGCTCTGGGCTTCCAGCCGGAGGACTGTGGACTAAAACAGACACAAACACACATGTGTGTTAGTATAATGTGAGAGCCTTTTAATGAGTCCAGCCATCAGTCATCTCTACTTCAAAGACTCACTGATCTTCTTTCACAATATCTGAAGAGGGAACTGGTATCCAAGTAATCTCTGTGGGCGTTCAGACAGGGACAGGCAAACCTGACACAAAAAACGTCGCCAGATTCAACTTTTAGGAAAACGGACGCTTTTCATGTCACGCTCCGGCCGCCAGTCAGACACTCAGATCGGCCACAGACAGCCTGAAATGTCTCTGAAGCTGAGACTATCCAGGTGGATTCACGGACTAAACTCTGATAACCTACCTGTGTGTGTGATCTCACTTTGTTTATTTCATGTACCCAGCTTCTAAATCTAAGTCTGACTCGCAATTTACGCCGCAAAATAGTGACACGAAGAAGTTTAATTTGATTTGTGTCTGATGATTAGAGACAGAGAGAGAGAGAGAGAGAGAGAGAGAGAGAGAGAGCGCTTTGGTAGAGAGACAACAATAACAGTGAGGGAGCTCAGGCCTCGATAAAGCTGTTATTAATCAGCGAAATAAAACATTATTTCCTGATTGTTTCACAGCTGTTACACTCAGCAGGTATAGACACGCCCACAGCAACCCACTACCAGCATGTTCATACGGGAGCTGAGAATAGACAAACGACCACGACCAACTAACACTGGCTCTACATAGGACCTTTTGTGTTTTTCGTGACCATAATTTATTCCTCCATGCTTGGAAGGAGAGGATGAGGCGAGCTGGTTGCAATCTGCACCCTGTTAGATGCCACTAAATCCCACACGCTGGTCTTTTAACTTATGAAAAACAAATGCACTTTCAATGACGGATTGGTCCCTATCCACACATGTCAAATGAGTTCAGAAAATGACATGACTAACTTTGAAACACTCAAGCGAGATCAATTCATCTCTCTGCTAAGGGGTGCAGGGGTATGCTCGATGGCCTCAGCGTGTCATTGAGCCACTCTTTAGGACCGCCCAATCCTGGACTGAAAACTGGTGAAAAACTGTTTTAATCTCTAACTCCACATTTCAGTAATATATTGTTCAAAGTCTTCAAAATGTTTTCAGCAATTATTTTCCAACATATTTAATGTATTTTGAAAGAAACCTCAGAATTGCCTTTACAACGACTTTAAGAGTCGTCATTTCACATCACTTGCACAACTTTTATCTGTCTAAAATACAGGGAGAACAGTGAGACTGGCTTATTCTCCAGTTAGGATGAGGACCAAAATTCAAACCAAACTACTCAAAATGTGAAGAACATAGTGTGAATAATCTAAACTTAACTCAAGGCCCAATTCTGAACAAACCCCTTGTAGGAATGGCTGAGTTTGCCTGAGTTTGGAGCACTTTTTCTCAGCCTTTAATTTGTATGAGGACATTTGGTGCTCATGAGGATAAAAGTACACAGAAATACACTCCCACATGAACATACAGGCATGCACACAAACTCACATAAACACACACACACACACACAAGGTTGCTAGCCACCTGCTCTTCTACACTGCGGTACTCGGGCTGAAATCCATTGAGAGGCGCGCTGGTCATGTGATAAAACCACTAAACGCCAGAACTATGCACATACTTTATTTTGTAATGGAGACCAGATGTGTGTCTGTTTGCGTGTATGTGAGAGTGAGAGAGAGAGGGAGAGAGAGAGGGAGAGAGAGAGGGAGAGTAAAACAGACGCAGAGAAGGAAAGAGGTGGACGGAGAGAGGCATGAAGCTCTGTCATTACGCCTCCATAAAACAAAAAGCACGGTGATGTCATTCAGCTGTGTGCTTGTGAGCCTGTGCGTTCACATGTGTGTGTGTGTGTGTGTGTGTGTGTATATGTACGTGGGAGAGCACATGTCTGTGTGTGTGCGTGTGTTATTCTTGGCAGTGTTCTCACAGTGTGTACTCTTCAGCCTCCCAAAAGAAACCTTCGCCATTATTTTCTCAGAGGGAGAAAGAAAAGATACAAAGAGAATGGGGAGCTGGAGACACAAATAGGCTCTGAGTGGGGAACAAGGCCGATATGATGCAGGCCTTGCACAGAGACAGGTGTGTGTATGTGTGTGTGTGTGTTAGTGAGAATTGTGTGTCGAGTGTGTGCATGTAACACTATGTGATCAGAGCTCTTAGTAATGTGTGCATACAGTTTGTATAGTTTTTATGTTTGATTGCATGCTGTAACACTACAATTATTCTACTTTGAGTTACTGTATGTACTTGTACCCATTCTGCGGTAGTGGTGTATATTCAGTGATGATTCAGAGGGTTCATACAGTGCTGGGAGAAGTGTGGATGAATGCATGATGTCTGCTTCAAACAAAAGGGTTCAGCATTGTAGTCAGCCTTGATGGACCGTTACTTTAACAAACAGCTTTGTGATTTTAGTCGCCAACCTGAACTGTAGCTAAATCACGTTTTAATTGTCAAACGTGACTGGAAGTGATCATTTTGCGGATCCTCTCACAAATGCAGCCTGTCATCTAACCCCTATTTTCAATGCAAAAGCATTACAGTGGTTATCACTGTCACCTCACAGCCCCCTGGGTTCTTTCTGTGCACAGTTCACATGTTCTTCATTATTCTGTTTGCCCCCCCCCAACAATCAACGACGTACAGGTTAGGGTCTACAGGGCTTCAAGATGCTGGCAACATAATTGCAATGCCCCCAGGTCAAGTTGTCATCCCTCATCTCTCACCTTCTGTGCTGTCTCTCTTATTTTATAAAAGCAAAGAGGAGGAATTTTTCATTTTGTGATATTTTTATAGAAAACTGTTGGATTGAATTGGATGTAAAATAGCATATGAATTGTAATAAATAAAAGATACGGTGCATATGACTCAGTCTGTATCGAAACGATACATTATGGCTAAAAATATGTGCCCATGTACTTTTGGTCTACGGTTGTTTTTAATAGTTCCAGTTAAGGGAAATATTACTGCTAAAGCACACAAAAGTATGTTAGACAACAGCCTACTTCCAACCAATGACAGTATAAAGAAACAACAGAGCCTGACCGACGTCCCCTGTAGGTTTCTGAAGCGCTGTTTTGAAGCTGAAAAGATGCGCTGCTGGATGCTGCCATGTTGGATGTACTGCTTCTTCCTCCTCCCGTCTCGTAGACGTGGATCATCAGTGGACCTAAGGCGGGTCGAATAACGCCCGGGTGCTCTAACAAGCCATCTGTAACGATGCTTACCTTAATCAAGCGACTTTAAGCCTTAATATAATTTGGACGGGTGACTTAAAAAAACAACTTTACAGCAACAGTTTGGGGAGTCTTTCTTGTCTCATGACAGTATCCCCATGTAGATTCATAAAGAAATGGTTTTCCTAGTTCCCAGCTTGCAAAGAGCCCTGACGTTGACTCCATCAACATACTTGCTGACCATTCCAATTTTTCCAGGAGACTACTATTTTTCATTGGCCTCCTGGGTCACAATTCTCCCGGATTTCTACCAATTTTTGACAAATTTTCACCACGTTTCCCTTTTCGTTATCATAACCTCTTTCTGGTCTCATGTGTAACTTTAAAAGTACATGAGACATTGTTGCACAGTGGTGAGTTCAAGTTCAAGCCAGAGGGGGTAATTTTTCTGTATTCTTTCATGAGAATTAAAAGTAAAATTACATTTTTTTCATAAGTATTGCTGTGTATTTTGTTATTTTTATTCTTTAAAAGTGTGGTTTGAAATCTTTCCTATTATTAAGTCTGAAGGATGCCAAGTATGCCATAATGAACCACCTGGAACTGCCGCGAGCCAGGTTTTATCGCCAAATATCACTGGCCGACCTCACTAATGCTCTTATGGCTGAATGACAGCAAATTCCTACAGCCACTTTACAAAAGTCTTGTGGAAGAGCTTAGCAGAGGAGGAGATGCTGTGAGAGCAGCATCTTAATGCCTATAGTTTGAGAATGAGATGCTCAACAATCTCATGTGATTTGAATGTCCACAAACATTTGGCCATTATGTGAATGCCACTAAATGGATCTCATCCTTCTCATGCATTTGGGCAATCATCCAATTTTTCCTAGCTCTGATTTATTTTTGACTTTTTTTTTTGTATAGCATTGATGAAAATGGAGGTTAAAGTGATGCTGTGAGCATATGCCTGCACATTTTTACATGGTGTAGAGGCTACTTGAATTAATGACTGATCAATATTCTATCATTCTGTAATCAGAGACCAAGGGCTAAAATGCTGGCAGCTCCCAAATGATCTGGACTCCTTTAGGCTTGTAGGATGTCTAATCGCAGGGAGTGATATTGCAGAGCAAGAACTGAAGTTGGAAGCAGAAACATCTTTGTGTGTGATTAAAGTACTTTTTTTTTAAACATTTCTCTGGAGAGATGTAACATGATTCCCCTCTCCTTTCACATTTCTTTCTGTCTTAGTCAAGAAGATTATAAATCCTTTACTTAATGGTAATTCATGATAATAAGTGAACATGTGATTTGGGATGATCAATAAAACGTTAAACCTGGAACAAAACTGAAAAAAGATCCTTCTGAACGCTTAGTCAACCCAGTGTAAATAAGGATAAGAATATAAAAAAACGTTTTATGATTATAACCCATCGTGTTTTTGTACAATTGTGTGCAATTTTTTTGTGTTTCTGTTTACCCAGCTGCATTGAGGTGCGTGCCTGGTTAACCGTATGCTGACTGGAGCGCAGGCAGTTCTTCAGCTGGGCGGCGGCAGTTTGCGGCGAGGAGGCAGGACTGACGGCGTTGATAGAGTTGACTGAGTTTACCAGTGGGGTGGAGGGACGGGACGATGAGGGACCCGGGGACCCTGGGGACGATGGGTCGGTGATTTTACTCCCCACTTGACTGCTCCCGCTTCCTCCTCCACCCACTGGACTGGACAAACACGAGCCCCGAGAAGCACCAGCTCCAAATGGAGCCCTGCAGAGGAGAGAGATATTGGTTTGTCGCTGAATATTTCACGTGATTAAAAGACATTTATTGATTTTTGCGTTTGAAAAATATACATTGATTTAGAAACAGGAATGTTTATGTGCTTTTTTCTGTCTAACTTTGGTCCAGACCGAAATCTCTCAACAACTATAAGATGGATTGCCTTTGTTGGTCCACCTAACTTTTCCTCTAGTGCCACCATTATTTGTGACTTTGATGTCAAATGTCTTAACAACTGCTCAATGTATTGCCATGAAATGTGCTACAGATACTCATGTGCACATCCGGTGAATTGTACAACTGAATATCTGGAACTTTAATGACATTTTCATCAGCCTGAGCAGCACTTTGTGTTCAGTGCAAATTAGCAAATGTTAGCATGCTAACACAAGCAAAATTATGCTCGTGAGCAAGCTGACCATCATCTTGTTAGCATGCTGTGATGTGAGCATTTAGCTCAAAGCAACGCTGACTAAGTACAGCCTCACAGAGCCTTGTTGTAGACTTTCAGCCTTACAACAGTATGTAGTACAAAATGTTAATAGCCACTATCTATTGTCCGTAATAGCAGAGCAAAAGCTGCAAACAGTACTATTATCCTCTGTCAAAGTGAGTGATTTCCGTACTATTATCTGGCCGCTGGATCAGCACAGCGTAGTGTCCTACTGTTACATATATGGAGCTGCAGGCTGCAGAGTGCTGAATGGCAGAACAGTGAGCTGAACATTATTGACTCGACCGTATTCACACTCTTATGGCTGCCCATCGACTTCCTGTCACACACATATAGAGTTATGGCTTTCTGTCTTTGTGTGTGTGTGTGTGTGTGTGCGTCTTTGATTTGAAGTCCTCTATGGACAACACATACACACACATACTCTCATTTTAGGCATGTATTGTGTGTGTTGGGTTTAACAAATGGACTTGTAAAGGCTTATGGGGCTGTTTTTGTTCCCCTTTAGTAACTTTTAAGACTTCATACAATTTTATAAGAGAAGAAAATCATCCTTCGCACCAGAACTGCATTCTTGAGTCCACTGGAGCAGCATTTGTCTGGATTAGTGAATCCAGGATAACAATAATCCAAATGCAATCTGATGGAATTGTCATACTGTATGTTCGTATCAACTATGACAATAAAAGCCACAACCAATATGTAAATATTCAAGCTGCATTTTAAAAAGATTGACATGCCTATTTGGCTGTCTGTAACTCTTCAATGTGTGTGTGTGTGTGTGTGTGTGTGTGTGCGTGTGTGTGCATCTTTGGCAGCCTCTCATTATTATATTGAAAAAATTTCTGAGCTGCACTGCAGACAAAGGAGAGAGGAGAGGTAACAGGGGAGGGAGGGAAGGAGGGAGAAGGAGAGAGTATGCTTGCGTAAAAATAACAAATTGCCTCTCATTTGATTACTCGCCCATCCTGCCTCTCTCTTTCCCCCTCCTTCTCTCCCTCTGTCTCTCTACCATTGCATAACTGCAGAACGTGAAGCAGCCATTCATATCCTTTGGAGAGGGACACCTGCTGTTTTCGCAGCCGTTTCATCTCTTTGTATCGTTTTCTCTTTCTTTCTTTTGCTTTCTGTCTCCTTCCCACTTTGCCGCTTTTCAACTATCTTCTATTTCATTTTTTTCCCCCTCCATCTTTCTCTTCCTCTTTTTACCTTCTTCAGCCTTTTCGTTTTCCACCCCATTTGGTCTTATTCTCTTGTTCTCATTTTCTTTATTTTTCATGCTTTCTCTGTCGTACAGCGCCAAATCTTTCTCTCATTCTTCGCCTCCTCTCTTCTATTTTAACCTTTCTATTATTCTAATTCTTTCCTGCTTTCATTTTGTTCCTGCCTGTCTTTTTTTTTTTTTTTGACTGCATCATGGAGCAGAATACATATTGGATGATGAGCCACTGCAAATGTTTTCACGCATACAGGAATAATGAGGATAATTAAATATGATTTCAGCACACTCATTTCTGTGTTTTATTTGGTTTTAACAGCTATGAGTTTTATGAGTCTTTAGGATGCCCAAAGCAACCATAAAGATGATAAAAATAATTACGGTGATGATAATAATGACCTACACATCTATAAGTGGTAGCCCAACAGCCCAGAAACTGAGATTCAAATCCATGACTATGGGTTTTTAAGGCTGATTCTTGTATTGAATTGATTTAAACTGCTCTTCACATGCTTTTCCGTTCTAAGGCATAAAAAGTGGGTTTGTTTCCCACTGAGAAGGGACAGTGTTCGGAGTAGTTTACAGCCTCATCCTGGTAAATACTTCTCAGAATATGCTACTGGTGCGACCAAATCATTTTGGTCGTTTTTGTGGGCAGAGATGAAAGCAAAATCCTGACAAAGAAGGGCACAGTGTGGAGTAGAGGCTGAAGGAGGAAGAATACATTATTATCATCACGAGGAATACAGTATCCGCAGATTGCAACTCAGCCAACTCGAGATCAAAAAAATTGCTTTTTGGGCGTGTGACAAGCGGCACTCTGAGTACACAGAAACACAAACGCGTTTACGCGCCGTAACAAGTAGCAAAATTGCACTGCTCAGCCTGATCTGTATTCGGGTTCAGTTGGAGCCAGGAAATTACCATGAAAAATTACAATGTAAATTACAACGACTGTGTTAACACTTCCACTGGCTTTGCGTGAGGACAAAATTAGGGACCTTTGTCTGATTGTGCAGCACTGCTGGGTTCACATGACCAATCCAAACGAAGTGAGCGAGAAGTGGAGCAAAGGTTGAAGCTTTTTAAAGATTTCACTGGCTTCAATGCAATAAGAGAAGCAACTTCCTGACCATCTGTGCTGACCCAATAACCCTCTCACCTGCATGCAGGTAGTGAGAATAATTTTTTTGTACAAGTACAATTGTGGCAGGTTTGGATTAGTTATGTTGCAGAAGAACACTTTTGACAAGACGTGATTGCTGAAGGGATTAAACTTGGGCGCTTATACTGTGGTCTCTCGAGCAATTCAGTCACTTGGTCAGAGGAAGTGAGATACCGTGCTGTCCTTCAAGCTTCATCACCAAATGCACACCACTAACATGACTTTCTTTTATCTGGATGCACGGGTGACACAGTTCCTTGGGAAGCTATATCACGACAACACCCTTCCTCCTCGCCCATGCCCAAGCTTTAGCTCACTGACCTGGACACAGGGGTGACGTAGTTTCCTGGGAAGACACCGGAGGCAGCGGTTCTCAGCGAGGTGCCTTTGAACCACCCGTCTTGACATTTCTCTGTCACCCGGTACATCTCCCCTTTCCTAAGTTCAAGCTCGTCAGCCTTCTGAGGCTTGTAGGCGTATAGAGCCAGATATCTGGGGAAAAACGGCAACAGACAAATTGTGAAAGACAGATAATAAAAATCATGATAAGTGTGCAGGTAATATCAAGAAACTGTTAACTAAATACCAATCATCTCCCCATGTGGGTTACCTCTTATGTGACTCATCCAAAGTACGCAATGCTATTACAAATGCACAGTGTGAATAAATAAAGAAATAAAGAAATTAGTAAATCAGTCCTTTCAAAAAGAAGTTAAAAAAAATCTGCTCTTTTACTTGAATCAAAAGTTACAAGAAAATTAGTGCAAAGGACCAAAGAAAAGGAGCCTGCACGCCATCAACTCCTTTATTACAGACCACATTTTCATGTACAAGAGCACATTTGACAGGTCAAAGAGAGGAACTGTGCATGTTAGTACTCCCACCTGTATACCACTTATTTTCCCTGAATGTTTCATGTCTTAAAAAAAGAAAAGAAAAAAGAACAAGATGATGGGGAATAGAAGGGAGGTAGTGTAGTGAATATGAGCGCCTGTCAGATAACAGTAAATGGTTTCCTTTAGCAAAATCACATCAATTTGATCATTTTTACCAGTTAAGACTTATTTGAGTAGGATCAGGATTATTTTCAGAGAAACTAGACCAATTAGTCTCAGAGGCTCTGAAGAACCTACTGTAACTGACTGCACTTAGGCACAGTGAGATGTACTGCTGATTACAGTTGATTAAAATTTTAAGATACAGTTGAGATAAAGTTTCTCCTAGGATTTTTTTTTTACTAGGTAAGGAATCTGAGAATACATCTCTCTTTTACAGTAATGACCTGCTGTTTATAAATGAGAATGAGGCCTCTGAGGATATTATAGTATGGATCTCCTTACATATATTCCTGCTGGTGAACAATCTTTATTCATATCTTATTTCATGTTAACATGTTAACCGGAATCAAATGTTGTTTGGGCTATATTATAATGCAATAAACTATGAACTATAAGAGAACCATAACAGAAATCAGCGGGAAAAAGAAAATCAGAATCAGAAAAGGGCCGACTCACATCAAATCCAAAATGTATCACTGCTTTAGTATTGTACTAATATGACCACCAGAGGTTGACTGAACGATTTTCCACTCCCAAATCGCGTGGCATGCTGCGAATGGGTGCCTACTCAATATGTTCCTGTTTACCTGCCTACTAACAGGTACACTGATAAATGTAATACTTAGCATGTCACTATATGTGACTATGTTTTTTGTACTGAGTATTGTGTACTGCATTTGCGTTAACATATAAATGAGTTTCTGGTCCTGTCGCTGGGAGACATTCGTAGTATTTAGTGCCAGACTCACAGACAGAAGACGATAAGACCACATAGTAAACAAGCCCTATATGTGCTGCCTCCCCGTTGCCATGGTAACAGATGTGGGGACTGTCTCCCATCTCTCCATGGCAACAGGAATAGTTGCCAGGTCAAGATGGAAACGTCCGACCTCATCAGTAGAACAAACCCACTTCAGACATGTGCGTGTGTGCGTGTGTATGTGTGTGTGTGTGTACCTAGTGCTATTTGGAAGGTGATATTATTAAAGCTGACATGTTGCTGTATTTGACTCGCATCCTGGAGGCAAGACACCAGTTAACAATAAGCAGCACACACACACCTTTGTACATCCGCACTTGTGAGGACCCTCACTGGCATAATGCACTCCGTGACCCCTTAATTAAACCATTAACTTAATTCTAACCTTGAAAGAAGCGAGCACTAGCCAAATGTCCTCACTTTCCAAAAATATACAATGTACATGTCCCCATGCTCAAGGTCTAAAACTGACATTGGTCTCCGTAGAGATAAAAGTACAACAACACAAACACACTCACCTTGAAGATACCTGTATCTTTCTGGCAGTTACTTGATAGATTAATTACAAGGTAAATTAGAGAATAGTCTTGCTAAGCATTGGCGTCTCACCAACCATCTGGTTGTGACTAGCGAGGTTACATTTCCACAAGAATTTAATTGTGTTTGTGAGTGTGTGTTTGTTAAAAAAAAAGATCAACCTGTGAAGTATTTTAAGTAAAGAGCACAACTTCCGGCCGTAGCCTGTGTAAGTCTACTTTTCATCTTGTGTATTCACACTGTATAATGTCTGTATGTGGAAGGTTTTGGCAAATTCAGTAAATAAAAACAGGATCCTGCCAGAGTTTCTGTGAATCCTAGAGGTTTTAAAATGCTGATCATGTAATCACGTCATCCCCATCTCTCTCCCTGCGCTCCTGTCAACTGTCTGTCAACTACCAAATAAAGCAAACATTCCCCCAAATCCCTAAAAAGCTGCAAGTATTCTGAAATAAGTGTATATTCAGTGCTGCATTTGTTCAATAAAATGCATGGTACAAGCCATAGCTGTGCTGTTCAAAGCCTTGCTATGAAACACTGATGTAAGCATCACACAACTGAGGGAATGCTGTGTGACTGTATTTTTCCTTTCTGAGGAAGGATTTCATCCTTGACCAGTGAACGAGTAATTGTGGTTGCAGAGGTGGTGGAACGTGGCCAATAACTCTATATTCTCCATACTCTATATTTTTAACTCTGCCAAGAGGTTGGTTCTGGATCTCAGGCACATATCCACTCCACTGAACAGAATAGGGGGGAATAGAAGGAGGGACTACAAAACCCAGGTCGCAGGTGGATGAGTTGACAGCACCCTGAGGTGTACTCACATGTTGAGTGGCAGCTGCACCTTGGCATGGGCCAGCAGCTCAGAGGTTATGGAAGCCACTTTAGGGGGAACCAGAACCCCTGCCGAGGAGGGAGAGGGACCCGGGTGAGATGCATCCTATAAAGACACACAGAAAGATGGCACAAATACAGACTGAGTGGGTTTAATTTAAAATAAAATATTGCCTGTAATACGTAGGCATCCTGGGTATTATTCAAAAACACATTTAACCCAAGTGTGAATGCAACCAGAGGCGCTAAATGTAATTAAAAGCAATGTGTCTCCAGTCTACAGCTATCAAAAAGAGGAATGAGCTTATTCACATGGAACTGTCAGAGCAGGTGATTGTGGAATGAGTTAATAAAACTGAATGGAAAACAGTGACCAGAGTGAACCCTGGCTTGTGAAATGTACGTGCGTGTGTGCGTATGTTTGTGTGTGTACTGCATATATTGCATATATAGTATATACTTAGAGCCCGAGTAAGAAATCAGCTGGGATTGCAGATACTGTATTTCTGCATCAGCATATATGTTGGCTGGTATGTAACAAGAAATTGAAGTACAAAACATCAAAGACATGTTTGACGTTGCTCTCAGTGACACCATTACAGTATGTATGTATGTTACAGAAAGCAAGTTTATTTCTGGAGCCTATCCCAGCTGGCTTTGGGTGAGAGGCGGGGTACATCCTGGACAAGTCGGCAGGTCATCACAGGCCAACTCACATTCACAACTTTAAAATATCATTAAAATTTTGGGCATAATCCTTAAGAAGCAGAAAGATTTTTGGCCAATAGTATATATTTCACCAAGATGGCACCGTGCATGGTCGCCTCGGTGTGTTAGTGTTACATTAACGTAGGATCTACAGACCCTCTGCGTTACATTAATGAACAGCCTCATTTAACATATTCTGGACTACCTCATTTTGATGTATATCTGTACATTAAAAAATATTCTAACTCTTAGTCTCATTACCTGTCAAACACTTGCATATTCCTGCACAACAGCTCTTTTCATTTTAAAACATATTGTACATATATTTATATTGTTTATATTTCTTAATACTTGTTTTTTTTAATTTCTTAATCTTCCTTATATTTTTACTTAATGTTTGTTATGCACCAGTAACACCAAGACAAAGTCCTTGTAAGTAAAATCCTACTTGGCAATAAAGTGATTCTGATTCAATATGTTGTTACCAGGTTTTTTTAAACTCTAAAATATTGATATTAGCCTCAAAAAATAGGTAGTTCTTTTGAAGTAATACAAATATCAATAGTCTTTTCCCTGAAAACTGCTGGCCTGTAGTATTTTGTGCCAAAATGGACTGTTTTAAATTTTTAACAAAATTTTAACATCTTAGAATTGGATTAATAAATAATGGTTGATTTAATCCTCATACTATATGCATGGCAGAAATGGAAAGTAATCGAGTACATTTACTCATGTACACAGTGATACAGTTCAAAAATGACTTTTCAGATTTATACTTTACATAGAAAACAAACAGGAGCCACCCTTCACAACAAGAACTGTGTACATCTTTTAACTTTTGAAATAAAGGATCTGAGTACCATCTCTGCTACATTTTATATTAATGGTAGTGTTTGTGTGTGTACCTGGATGCGTGCAGCAGCCCTGGGATCAGAGGAGCTGATGAGGACCGGGTGGGAGATCTCCATACTGTGTCTGTTGTTGAGTTGGGCCGCCCTCTGGCTGACGGACAGCGCCGAGAACGAATGCCTCTTCTTGGCGTTTTTCTTCCCTTCCCCTCTCCGATGGCCAGAGCCATTTCCATTGGACGGGGAGGCGCAAGGGGAGGGACCAGGAGTGCATGGTCCCAACGGGGCTGGCTCAGAGCTCGGACCTGGAACGTTAGTCGGCGTGGGCTTGTCGATCTCCATCAGCTGCTTGGCTGTTTCATTTAACTGAGAGGAGAAGAGAGGAGAAGTCCAGGTGTTAGATTTCAGTCTTCTGTGGTTCACATCCATAACTCGCAGGAAAAAGTGTGTTTATGTGGCCTTTCCTCACTTGTTCTTGTTGGCAGCCTTTCAAACCAGCAGCAAAACAATCATCACTTACAACAACTGGTCTAGTGAGACTTCCTCTGTGTAACACACACTCTCGCCATCGCTCTCCTACACTCCTACGCATAACCCACCCAGAGCATCCCTTCTGCTTGCCAGGATTATCCTTTCTCTCCTCATTTAATTATTTCACCTCATGTTTTGGTAACACATTAAAAGTTTCAGTTATTAGTAGAAAATACAAACTAATAATAAATAAATGATTCATACATCAGGACAGAACAGTGTTTCATGGTATGTTTGTTTATGTATAAGACTTAATCCCTCCAACTCAATTTTATGCTAAATTGAATCATCAAATACTTAATTTCTAATGTTCAAACACTTGAATTAATCAAAAAACAAACAAACAAAAAAAAGCACACTTGGTAACAAAGAAATGATGATGAGAAATCTTTTCAGTTCCACAATGCTTTCAGGAATAATACAGCAAACTAAAGGTCTGATCTCTGCATTTTCATTGTGTTGATTGAGTATTCTGTAAGATTACATTAGATCAGTCATTCAGTAATCCTAGATGGATTTCTGAATGACTGCGCCTCAAGATGTCCACTCAGACAATGATTCAGATTTACCAACAGAATGACTAAGAGCTTATAAAGACAACAACATGATGAGGATTTGTGCAACACAACTGCACAGCCCACTAAAGTAATGGGTGGGTGACTTGAAGATCTGTCATCTTACCCTTTTCTAATGAGGACCACAATGGAAATAAGCTTTCAACTTTGTTTGGTTTTCATCCTCAACCATTTTAATTGCATGTCAGGACCGGGTGATTCCAGTCTTGTGTTTTTTTTTTTTAAACATTTATTTTTTGTTGGCATTTTCTGCTTCATTTAAGTAGTGACAACTGAAGAGAGACAGCACAGCAGTGGAGAGAAAGAGGGAGGATGACATGCAGCAAAGGGTCCATAAGATACGTAGTGTGTGAGCGACCAGATGAGCTACTGGGGCAGTCTTGTATTTACTGTTACCAAATAAAGGTAAGAAGTAAGCATTCCTTGTAGCACAGAGTACATAATCAGCTGTCTGTCTGTTCACAGCTCTGGATTTTAATAATGTGAAGAATAAACAGCTGGTTTAAGGTACCACGACCTGCGCTGTTACTGCATGTTTTTAATGATGTGACGTGCAGAAGTTTGTCAGGCCCTCCAACTAACTTTGCTGATCATTATGAGTGCATCTCTTGCCATTTAGAGTTTTAGCCCCAATAAAAGATTACATATAGGTGGCATAGGAGAAGATGCATCAGTTCCTTGAAAAAATGAATTTAATTTTCTTGTCCCTCTGCATCAGACATTTTTTTTACTTATTTAAGTGAAACATTTAGTTTTCTGAGGACTAGACATCTAAAACATGAGAAGAGTCTGGCATATTTTGCCGTCAAATAGGATGAACTTCATATTATCTACCAGTATTTAGGGTGAGGATGGCTTGATGGGCTTAATATTTGCTGCTTATTTGTGGACATCGAGGAATCAGTACCACCTGCAACAAGACATTTATTACTAGTATAGTCTAGTCATATTACTGCGGCTTGCTGCCATTTCAAACTATAATTCCACGTGTCACATTAGCTAGCTGGAGTTGACACTTTGTGTATCAGAGTGACATGATATTAAATATTCGTTGAAATGTGAGGATGGATGTTCCATACACATTTAATAAAGCAGCACGTTTTAAAAAGCCCATATATACGCTGCTATGACATCTTGCCAATGTGTTTTCAGCCCTGTGGCTGTGAACACATCTTGATTTTAAATGGGAAAACATAGCTGGAAAGCTCTGTGAAGGATTATTTAAGTGTATTTGACAGTTATGGAGCTTCACAGTACTTTAGGTAGGAACAGAAGTAGTTTTATTGTCACATGTTCTATGTACCGTCCAATCATTCGTCTATATAGTCACTACAAGCAGGCTGACGCTCATTAATTCCACTTACACCAACACTCACGCTGCTTCTCAATGTTCCCGAACTACCTGCTGCTTGCAATTTGACTCCCTCCACGTCCCCTGCCTCATTCAGAAGGACCATTAGGTGTGGTATCGAGGGGTTGTTTCTTTTAAGTGCTCATGTTCATTGATGTTGCGTATCTCAGGCTGTGTGTCTCAGGAACAGTCTGTGTGAAGCTTAGGTTTGTTCTAGAGCAGCATTTGGGCAGAATGACACAGCCAAATTTACTGTTCAAAGAACGTTTTTATCACCTTTTAATGTTGTAAAATCCTGCAACGCATTACATGGATTTTATATGGACACTACATAAACACCCAAAGGAATTTCTCCTTTGTAAAAATGGTGTGTTCAACTCCTGCCTCATTAAAGGTCATACCTGCAGTACACGTATTTAATCAATGTAAAGCTCTCACATGGAAATTCTCCTGGTAATCTTTGTGAGCTCTTAAAGAGGATGGTCTCCAACACATGGTGGGTCAATGAACTTTCACACATCCACGTTAAGTAAAACAGGGACGCACAAACAGAGACATCTTCAGCTTCGGTCCTCTGACAAATTTACATCGTAATCATGTCTGCTTAGCGTAACCTCAAACTCATGAACCGTCCCCGGTGAGAAAGTCAAGCCTTTCTTTATGTGCATATGTGTGCGTGTGTGTGTACAGAACCGACCCGCCTGGGCTCAGCGTTGTTGATGTCACATTTCCATATTAATAGATATGCTAATCAAAGCCAAATCATATGCTAATGAGTATGATGGATTGATGCCGCAGATATAACTCAGTTTGCTCTCATGAGGCGGACCAGAGGACACATACACATACACACACACACAAACACAAAAGGTCGTCAAGGCAACACGCTCAAAAACATGGTATATCGCAACCAATCAAGCAACTTTTACTGATGCAAGTTTGCGCCTGCACATACAGCTTTTCTCTCTCTCCCTCTCTCACACACGCACGCACACACACCAATGACTGCTGTGTCATTTTCTCTTTAACTACCACTGCTGTAGTGCCCGGTCATGCTGCAGTAAAGGAGATAAGTGAGACTGTGTGTGTGTGTGTGTGTGTGTGTGTGTGAGAGAGAGAGAGAGAGAGAGAGACAGAGAGAGAGAGAGAGAGAGAGAGAGAGAGATGTTGTTGATAGAGACAATTCTTCACTTGGTGCTTTTGGCTGAACGAAATCTCCAAGGTCATCTATTATGTTTTGAGCTAACTGTACTCTCTGTCTTTTGGAGGGTGAGTACTCTCTCCAGGTAACACTGAGACTCGGGCTGATGAGCTCGTATCTGCACTGCGAAAAGGATAACCCGGCAAGATACATGCGTGCCCATGCAGACACACACATATAACCGGCGGTGGCAGGTGTGTGCCAACTCCCTCCTGATGCCGAGATAGTGAGATGCACGAAGTGAAGCATGAGGGTAAGGAAGGAGGTGTCCTTGACATGGATTATAATGTCTGACCCAAATCATGTCATCCAAAAGTTGCCCACAACAAAAAACAAACAAACCCAATCCATCCCCGTTAGGTCAACTTCATCTATGTTGTATTATCCTTCCTCAGTAAACTGCTGTGCAGTGCCTTGAAACTCACAGAGGCATCACTCAAAACTGGACTTTTTGGCTTGTATTTCATCCTCTAACCACTATCCTAACAACATGAATCCACCATATCTGCTACAAGGACTGACAGCAGCACCTTCTTCAAATGCAGTGACTGCCAATCACTTCACACACTTCTCATGTAATTTTGGTGGCATCCCCATCATCTACAAACCCTTTATCACCAATCTATGTATTCAGACTGCCAAGTATTAACACAGACAGTCTACAGTCACATCTGAGTGGTGAAACAACAGCTCTAAGAGGTACTTTATATCCAGTGACACACACAAACACAGACGCACACACAAGTCTAGTAAAGGTCCAGCTGGGCCCTTCTCATTAAGCTCTCACTGCAGACACACACACACAGACAGACCTAGACACACACACACACACACACACGCCCCTGTCCCCCTGCTGTGTCAGAGTGAGGTCTAAATTATTGATGCATCTCTATCTAAAAGAAACCCCTGTGTGTGTGTTTGTCCTGACTTTTCTCGGCCTGTGGTTTAATCATCATCACCTAAGAGAGTCGTTTGGTCAAACAGCTAATTTCAGGCACATGATTGGGTAGCCAAGAGTCCGAGCCGGGCAGGCTGCAAACCCAGAGAGAGAAACATAGATAGATAGATACTTTATTTATCCCTGGAGGGAAATTCACACGTCACAGCAGCAGGATAAAGAACAGTGCAAAAATAAAACATGTCAAACACGAGCCCTAACATAAGAGTAAGAAAGTAAAAAAGTATGCCCTTTTAAGCACGGCATACAAGTGCAATTGAGTGTAATTTATAAGTTAAAAAGATAAATGGCACCGTGCCATAAGTTACAGAAAATGCAGTTTTAAGTCCAGTTAGTGAGGCCAGTGAGCGTGAAAGAGTCTGTTTTGACAGGACGGCATGATTAGAGGATGGCAAAACCCTGAGCAGAGCAGTGATTTTATATGTCTGTACACATGTAGATATCAATGCACATTGTTAGATAATTGAGTGCTTCTTATTGAATATTATGTTCTCTTAATATCAGGCGAAAAGCAATATTAGATTTAAAAGCAGCGTGAAGGATGAGTCATGCCATTAGTCTCTACATGAATACAGTCTGCACTAAGAACACACTGGATCTGACCTTATGAGTCTCATTGTCTTGACAAACCCGCAGATATAACAGTACTTCCCAATTTGAGTGAACGTCCTGTCAGTTTTGAAGGTTTCCTCATTTGTTTTTCGACAAAGGCCACGAGAGAATCAGCGTGTTCACAGATTTGTAGCGACGGAAAGAGAAGAGATGCCTTCATAACAGCAAGAAAGAAGTAAAGACACATCCCTCCAGTTTATATCAATAGCTTTTTTATTTTTTATTTATTTATTTATTTTTTTTACTATGGCTTAGAAGCCTTAAATGTGATCCAGAGCAAATTGTGCATGATTTTTTTCACTTGTAAGGATTAAAGTAAACTATATTTCACTCTTGACAGGCATGGCACTATGAAAGAAGGTAATATGTTTTGGTGTTGGAGGTTTTATCCTTTTACTTTAGAGGAAATCGCTGAAAGAAAGAAAACTCCACCTCAGCCTACTTTCAAACAGCATTGCTGATATAATTTGCTCTTCTGGGGTGATTTGAATGTTTTTGCTTATTTCTGCAGATAAATTGGTCAAAACATGGAAACATCACATGGAACCTCAATGCATTTTGACATACAACACCATGTTTGATAGGAAATAATGAAAACACAATGAACTCTTTATTTTAGCTTTATTTGTTTTAACTACAATGTCAAACATAAATGCGTGTTCACCTTTTCATTCCAAAACCAGACTGTGTTCAACTTCTGCTTAGCCTAGGTCAGTAGGACGGTTTTAAAAGTGGGTTGGGTAGCTGAGTAACCCATTTAAATTAACTGCACACACAGTCACAAGAAAAATAAAAGGAACACTAATGACAATAGCTAATTAACAGCTAGTACTACTTGTTGCCCTATATAATGAACAGAGCATTGTCTATATGGTTCAAAGCACAGACTTTTTTTTTTTAAATTATTCTTTTAAAGCTTTGTATGCCTTTACTTGTATAGTGACAGCTGAAGATGGGGAGAGTGAGCAGCAAAGAGCCACAGGTTGGAAACTAACCCTGGTCTCTGTAGTAATGACTCAGGCTTAGCCTACCAGGTGAGCTAACGTGGTGCCCCACAGACTTTTATTTTGAAGGATATAGGGTTGACATTTCTGCCATTATGTTTCCAATGTGTCAGTATGTTTTTTTACAAATATGAATGAATGATAAAAAATGATTCAGAGAGATGCACGTAGGAGGCAAGGCCATAAACCAACACCAAACGCGTTTGATCTTGAATCCCTCATTAAAAAAAACTGACACGATTGTATAAAGGATATTACTACATTGGCTCAGCATCAATCCAGATAACCGCCAGTTCATCGCTGCATCTACAAATGTGAATTAAGACTTTACTATGCAAAGCAAAAACCATGAAAAACCAGAAACACTGCGCCGTGGTCTGACGTCTCCACATTTCAAATTGTTTTTTTGGAAATCAAGGACGTCACGTCCTCTGAGCTAAATTTACGTTTTACAATGCGTCCCAACTTTATGCTGTACATAAAGTACTCCTGCTGACTCTTCAGAACTTGAACACTGTTTCTATTTAAAATATTTCAACTGTTATAACCATCTTCTCTGGTACACCCTAACCTCAAGATGAGGCTCGTTGTGTCCCTCTACTCAACACAGTTAGCATGGAGGCTGCTACAAAAAATAAATACTGCGTCACTATTTACCACTGTCAGTCAGTTCAGACAAGAGCTATGTTTTCACTTTGTATCAAGGATTATACCATTATAGTATAATAAACTCTATTTAGGATGTTACTTGATTTATCTGCGTTTTCAGCAGTTTATCATCAAAGTAGTGGGAATGTTTCACCCAGAGAAAGAAAATGTTTTCTGCCTCCTCTCTCAGTATGATAAATTAAAATACTATAATAACAGTGTTCCCGCCACAACATCGCTGTTGCTTTAGCTTTTTCTGTAATAACTTGTTTTTTTGTCACTGTGTGTGTGTGTGTGTAATGTCTGCAGGTTTACCTCCACATAGAGAATTGGGAAGATGCCAATCTTGTCTCCCAGCATGCCTTCTGCCCAGTTCTCGTCCACTCGCCTGATTACAGTCAGTACCTCATCCTGAACAGAGAGGAAATGAGTGAGACCACGCACATACACACACACACACACACACACACACACACACACACACACACACACACACACACACACACACACACACACTTCTGGTACACCACGTATCGTGTCCAAACAGCTCTTTTTGTATCACTCTGGGAAAATATCTAATTGGGTGTGTTTTTAAAAACAAAGGACATGATGAATAAATAAAAGTATGTATTATGTTTGGGATGTTTTTCTACTTTGCTGAGTTACCTGGATCTATAGATTCTTCTGAAATGGTCAAGTCAAGTAAACTTTCCTGATTATTTCTATCTGCTTCGGTTGGTTTGCCAAATCAAGGAACAATGACAAAGACTTTAAAAGCACACATGGTGTTCTTGCATTTTGTAGCCCATTAATGACTAATCACACATAGTGCCAACACTTTTCAAAAGTATACTTACATTTCTAGATTGACAGACCAGTTGCCTACATTTCAAATGTCAAACTGCTCAGTTCAGTTCATGATGATGGTTACTTATTCCTACCGTACAAAAACCTCCTTATTTTACTTTAACTTTGATGAGACCAAGTGCTGAACGCTTCCTTATTCTGTGTGTGTGCAGTTTGGGTGTTCAAAAAACTTGAAGATGTGTGGTAAAATAAAGAATCACAGCCTTAGGATATTTTGTATAAATACTGATGCATCTGTTCTAGCTGTAGTGTGACCTTAGCACGAGGTGTCCTTGTTTTTACAAAGAGCTACTCAATGGAGCTCTGTCTAAACTTCAGTACAGCGACAGAAGTAAACAGGCATTTATGAGCTAACCTATCTATCACCAATCAACAGTCATGCTTTACAATTTCACACACTTGCTTTGCTCCAGATATAAGACATGTACTGGATATAATATCACTGTAAACAAAGTACATACAGTATGATATAATCATCTGTTTTTTACTGTGTAACATTCTGAGAAATATTCTATCTGACATTCATGGAAACATATTATGTTCCTTGTTCACCGCACACACATGCACAGACTGTATTTTTCCCTCTGTTGCTCGTCTCCTCACATAAATACAAAGGTCGTGGTAAGACCATTAGGGACGGAAGTGATAATGCTGGTAAATGACTGTGTATTAGTCATACTGAGTAATTACCTCTCATACAGAGAAAACAATATCACACACACTGGTTCTGCATGACAACGCACATACAGCGCGCCACAGGGGCATGAATTTCCGCGCGAGTGTTTGTGCTTTGTGCAATCTTTATCTTTAACCTGTTGATTAGTGTAGCTCTAAAGCACAAAATCATGTGAACTACGAGTGTCTCAACATTATCTCTTAATCTGTGTGTAAAATGCTACATGTTTGACACAAGGTTTGCACGGTATTGCCATGCTTGGCATTGCTGTGATCAGTCTTAGAACACCTACAGCGACGTCTGCAGTGCACTGTAATTTAATAATCTTTCTCACTCTACAGACATACTCGGAGTGCAGAGACAGAGTGGATGTGTCGAGTGTTCAGTCCTAGCACAAATGAGTCAGAGTAACAGCAGGAACAAAATGATAAGCTCTGAGCACCGAACACGGAATACAAATGACTGCGTACACCAAACCCAACCTGGATACACACTTCTTCTAGCATCTTCTCTCATCTTGTCTTCATCGCCATCCTTTCCAAAGTAGAATTTTAGTGATACTAGATGATTTTGAGATGTCAACCACGCCTAAACATTTTGGACCCTATCTGAAACAACCAATACAATAGCTACCCAAATCTGACTTTGTTTTGTTCTCCAGAGAGTCATACCAGTTTATAATTAGTTCAAATCCTATGTGCGATTGACATTTAACGGATCCAAATAGTAAGAGACACACCAGTACAAGCAGCAGCATGATGCTACTAATTAAAAATCATCCTCAGTCAAAAAGGGCAGAAACACACAGCATTTTTGCACTTCCCAATTCACACCTTACATCTCCTGTCAAAAAGCAAATTTTGCTCCTGGGATGTTGATGACGCATCATGCGATCAGAGCTGATAGCGAGTCTGCTCAGGTCTCTTCCAATATAAGACATGTTGACAGAACCCACAACCCTACATGAATATAATTAAACCGAACAAGTTGTAGTTTTTCTCACTGAGAACCAAGTGGACCCGTGTAAATATGTTGATGGAGGTACCTATGACTACAGCAGAT
This sequence comes from Miichthys miiuy, assembly GCA_036365135.1. Lineage (NCBI taxonomy): Eukaryota > Metazoa > Chordata > Actinopteri > Sciaenidae > Miichthys > Miichthys miiuy. The sequence continues at coordinate 11,067,799 of CM071612.1, forward strand.
TAAAAAAAATCACAAGATATAAGAAGACTTAATGTATTACACAATAAATAATAAAACGTCTAGAAGAGCTCCATATATCCTTCCAGCATGAAGAAGCAGCCACATTAGTATGAAACAGTAAACCAACTGTGTAGTATTTGATTTTCATTTCTTTCAACCTAAAAATTGAAGAATACGAGCCGCATCTTCATTCCAAAAATATCAGTGTCAATTTAAAAATGCCTTCAATCAAATCCTTATGGTCACAGTAGACTGGTGGTGATCGGGAAACTTCTGTATGCTCCATCCTATCTATCGCCACCTTTAAAATATCGCATATTATCCCTCTTATTTTACCAACAGACAGTGTCAAATCCAGCTTTAAAATCTAAATCTAAGGTACAACAAAGAGAAATATTAAAAACATCTTTGAAAACAATTCCTTAAGATATTAACTCACAATGGAAACCCAAATGAAACTAGTTACTCAGAGCATATACTTCTCCCAAATACTATGAAATCGATTTTCATATTTTCTCCCATTATATCAAGAAATTTTCAAGCCTCTGTGACTGTAGCAAAAAGATACTTAAAAGTATTAGTGGCTGACCACAGGACTGTCTGATGGAGCTCATGTAAAGTTCATGCAACAATATTACTACTGCACTAGTAAACAACACATACTGTACTTTTACACCCAAACAAATGACTATCTATCAGTGGAAAGTAGTTTTTTTTAGCAGTAGTAACATACAGATTCTGTCTGTTCTACCTCTTGTTTCCTTGGATATGAAAGCTCATTATTTTCAAAACAGAAAAAAAAATGGAGCAGAAGCAAAATATAGAGTAAAAGGTGAAATTTGTAGTCCCTTTGGGAAGGACCATGCAGAACATGCCCTTTTTACCCTGTTTGAAGTTGCTCTGGTTTACATACTGAGAGCCAATCTGAAGAGTGAAGTCAGTTAAGTGTTTTCTTCGATTACAGTGTTTATTTTGGTATAAATTCAGCGTACATCAATCACTCCAGTCTCAACAAAATATTTTTATATTATTTATCATGTGTCTGACATAAAATAATGTCCTTCTGTGAGTGTATATGTGTGTATAACTGTATGTGTGTTACCTTGCTGAAGGCCAGACAGTCTTTATCCTGGTCTTTATCTTTGACCTCAAAGTCGTACAGTGCTTTGCCCTGGGGTGGGGTTTGGCTCAGCGGACGCAGCAACTGGATGTAACTAGCGGGCAAGAAACCATGGCAACCGTTGAGCTCGCCGTGGTACCAGTTGTCATCGACTTTGCGTCGCAAGATGATGATGTCACCCTTGGAAAACTGGAGGTCACCCGGTTCTTTTCCTTCGTAGGAGTAGAGGGCTTTACCACAAGGCAGTGCTGGGATATTCTGAAAAACACACACACAAACAAAGCAAAACTTTTTATCCATGCACAAAACAAAGTAGTAAATATATATAATGTTTCTGAGTCAGACTTTTGATCAATCTTGGTTTATCTGTACAAGACCTGGTGTCTGGTCCCCTTCAAAGCAGACCAAGAAAAATCAGAGTTGTCAGAAGATGTTTGAAAGGAAAAAAAGTGTGTTTCTTCAGGCCTAAAAATCACTCTTGTATCTACACAAAACTATACAGTAACCTGCATGATTCTTGTATCCACCACAACAAACCAAAAAGCATACAAACCACTAGATAAGAGCATTCACATGCTGCTGTTTTAGACTCGTTCTGCATTTTGCTCCCATGTTTCAGTTCGCTGTTTCCTATGAGCAGAGCAGATGAGCAGATTACCTGCCAGTTATCTTACCCTCTATCAGAGAACACAATATGATGTACTTCTGTGCAGCCCCACATAATCATTACCATGAAAGGTTAGTTGAAAAGTGTATTTTTACATTAAAATCTTGCATAAAGAAATATAAAGTGCCCTTCTACAGAGGATTAAAAGAGCATTGCTGTCAAGTAGTAGTGCCATTGTGTTGAAATTATGCCAGATAACTACACCTCCCAAACCTTAGTGGTGACAATTTCCTTTTCTTTCCTAGTTTACAGCGTACTGCAGTTCATTATATTCTCCCTATTAAGGAGTTGGGAAGTGTGCCTTTTGTGCCATGTCTGGAACAAATAAGTTTCAAGTCTGTTATGTAACAATATAAAACTTGTTATATGGCTCTTTTTGCATTGTTTTCAAATTTTTGAAGCAAGGTGCAAATGAGGCAGTGACTCCTGCGGCAATCAGTGAATTAATTTGGGAAAAAAAAACCTGGAGGGCAGACTGGTTTTAAAGCAACTGAAAACAGTAGAAAATCCAATATGTTGCAAACTGTTGACCCAGGAGACAAATCTGTAGAGCTTGGATGGTTGGATATGTGCTCCAAGTTTCGTTTTATTCCCTCCAGCAGCATGTGAGATATGACTGGTTATTAAAATGTTTGCCAGGTAATTGCTGCTCCCACCTTGGGCCAAACACAGTAATTTTGAAAATGCCAGAGTGGTATGATGCATGACTCCCTCGGGTATCATCAAAATCAAGTTTGTGGTATCTTGCTTATCACATTGACACATGCTGACCCATTTACCCTGCACAATCTACGATCTAATCTATGATGCCATACTTGTACATTAAGTGATCAAAATGTTGCACCGAAGTTTAAGTTTTATTCACAACAGATGCCCTAATGTTCAATTTTTACCTGATCTCCCTGAAGACAACCGTCCAATCATAGCTAAGTGACCGTAACTAAGCAAGCTAAACATGGACATAGTCTCTGTAATGTCACCAAGCTCAAAGTGTGGTAGCTCTGGTCACCGCCATCTTGGCAGTCCCCCTCCTTTAGCAACAACACTGTGGCACCCGATGTGGACGGGGTGCGAGGAACTGCTTGCAGATTCAATGATATGGGTCAGCTGGAAATATTTCAGAAGTCATCTGGACTCTTTTCAGTCAACTCATTGAGCTAACGTTAGCTTAAAAAAAACTAACTAGCTACAGCTGACGAAAATGTTCGTCTGAAATGACAACCAGCTTCAGATAAGAAGCCTGCTGTTGACTAACTTCTGAAATCAAAAACACATTGTTTCAAAAGTTACTTTGAATTTCAAGTGGTTCACCTGCAACTGTTTTCACTGTATAACCTTGAAATGCCTTGAAATGAAAGCTTGACAGATGTAGCAACGGCAACTGAGCGGAGCGAGGCAGCAGGACGACTTTAACTTGTATCAAGTTCATCATATTAGATGTGACTGACATTTTCCAATAAAAGATCCAAGTAGACAAGTTAATAGAGGTTTTAACCTGCAGATGACATAAAAGTTACATTTCTATACAGCCAGTGGCACAGAGATATTCATCATCATACCTATATTCACATTCTCCACCAGTCACAGCCAAACACACACTGCAGCAGTCAGCACATAAAATATATGCTGAACATAATATTGAAGAAGACAGGTATTAAAGGAGAGTTTATCTTAAAGAAGATCCAGGTAAACAATCAGCACAATACAGAGGAGAGAATGCATGAAAGAAAAACAACTTCTTCTCTTCCCAGAGAAGCTGTTTACAATAATGTTAATACACACGCATACTCTTTTTATACACTCATACAAACTTATTCTCCCCAGACGCTGCGCTGAAAAGAACAGCCACAGGCTCCCTTGACTGTACTGAGATCAGTGGTGACGCAATATGAGGACACACACACACACACACACACACACACACACACACACACACACACACAACAAAAAATATACTCCTTCAACTAGTACTAATATTTCTATAGCTAATTCTATGTGAATGTCTACGGCCACCTGAAACCACACAATAACACAACAAAGGATGTGAGCACTCAAATGTGACACAGGTTACACCAATGGTCATGTATCTGTTCAAAATCCATATGTGATTTAATGCATTTCCATTTGCATTAAGCCGCATATACACATCTTTGTTTGTTTGCAGCATACAGATACTAAGTGGCAACCTCCATGGCTGTGAAACGAAGCCACTGTGGAAGTTGGAAGTACAAAAAACTGCGGTTCCACAAAAAGCCTCTCCCTAGAGCTGACTGGTAGCTGCCAAAAATGCCATAAGAATAACTCGTGCACTTCAGCAGCAGTTGTGAAAACAATTAACAGTTAGCAATAAAAGTTAATGAGGTAACACCATAGACAGTACACAACATGGATATCGTATCCGTGACGTCACCCACAGTTTTCTGAAAAGCCGCTGTGAAGTGTGGTGGCTCTGGCCGTCGCCATCTTGGCAGTCCTGTCTCTGTTTCTTCCTGGCTAATATAAAAATGACAAACATGTGGACCTGAGGTGGGCTGAATGAAGCCTGGTTGCTTAAACAAGCCACCTGTGACAAGAGGCCATGCTGTTAATTATGCATAACTTTAAGCCTTAATATAATTTGAAATGGTGAGTTAAAAAGAAATTCAGACTCAGTACAGTTGTCATGATTGTGGAAATTAGCTATAGAGACCAAAACTGTTTTTTGTACCAGGCTGCAAACATGTTTATCCCAGCTGTGGAGTTGGACATTTCAACATGGGGGCTTATGGAGATTGGCTCATTCTGTAGCCAGCCTTAAGTGGCCATTGGAGTTTTTGGCACTACCGCATTGGCTTCATTTCACAGCCACAGAAGTTGCTGCTTGGGTAACATGCATCAACAGACTAACAGAAACATATTAAAAACTTACAAAACTCTCTCACCCATACAAATAACTGGGGCCGTTGTTCTACCCTGACTCACCACAGAAAGAACAACCACTAATTTCAGTGTAACTTTAGCTCCCATTATCACATGGGACAGACCCGGAGAGATGGATGCATTTACACATAGCTTCTTTTGAGATCAAATATCTCTCAGATTCATCCAAGACACATGAAGTGACAAAGTGGATATTCTATAGGATCATTGTGGAACATCTCATCTCAAAACCATGTGCTGTAATCTACTGCTATAACAACCCCCACTCTTCTGGTTTCAGGCTCTCCACAAGAATTTGACACCTGGCTGCAGGGATTTGCTCCCATTCATCCACAAGAGTGAGGTCAGTCCTGATGTTGGGCGATAAGGCCGTAGTCATCCCAATTCATCCCAACGGCAATGGAGTAGAGGTTAGGGCTTTGGGCTGTCAAGTTCTTCCACATAAAACTGAGAAAACAATTTCTTTATGGACCTGACCTTTGTGTGGAGAGGCATCGTAATGTTGAAATAAGGCGCTTTCTACAGACTGTTGCCACAAAGTTAGAAGCACACTATTAAGTTTCCTCTTAATTAAATCCAAGGAGCCTATAGACCAAAGCATAATAACAAGATAAAATATAAACTGTAAGCATCGCACCTCTAAGATGAGAGAGAGAGAAAAGAAGACAGCAAAAACATTAGTTGGAGGAGAAAGAGAAGACAGGAAAGTGGAAAAGAGGAGAGCAGTGATAGAAAGATTAAGAAAAGAGAACAAACAGGAGGGATTAAAACAGAGGTGAAGGAGGAGGAAAATATATAGCAGATGATGAGAAGAGAGAAGCAGACCTGTGATTGTATGTTCCGCGGTTGGATCCCTGTCATAAAAAATTACATCTATATACTACAAATTTCTTTTCCCAATTACATTGCGGTAAGATACATTACTGCTGCCTGGATTGTGTTCTCAGGCAACGTTTTTCGTGAGTAAAGAAAGTGCTACATTTCTGTACCGCAGAAGGAACAAAGCACAGGACACCGGAGACCAGCATTAGGTTGAAGCAACAAAAGCACTTTGGGTAACATTAGGAAGAGTTTGTGGTTGCCAATAAAATACACCGGTCACTGCTGCTCCATGATCTCTTCCCTAATCACAACCATGTGCTGTCATTGCCTAAACGTAACCAGAAACAAGTTTTAAATATATTGCCGTTCACCGAAAACAAATAAATTATGTTGTCTACAAACATTTTACTGATATCCTTCAAGTATCAGGTCTTGTCTGATTATGTTAAAGCCCCATTATGTATCTTTTTTACTATAAAATAACAGGTTTTAAATGACTGTTTTCCTGACGGACAGTAAATTTCTGCAAACTATAGCTGCTGTTAGCTTAGTTTGTTAGCCAGGCTGCTCGGACTGTGAGTTTAGCGCACCAGCGGAGTGTGGGTGGGTGAGTGGGTGTACCACAGGCATTTTGGACCACCGGGAAGAGGAGGTCTTCAGGCCCAGGAATGCTGACGGTGGGCAGAGGCGGTGTTGTTCCAGAACCGCAGCTGGGCCAATGGGAAATGTAACAGGGCTCAGCAGCTACCATGGTCATAATAGAAGAGGCAGAGAGACCAAAGAGGATGAGGGAGGAAGCTAAGAAGAGAAAAGGGGAGGGTGACACAGAAAGAGGCCAGTAAATCTGGGACTGACTTTAAGTGAGACTTTATAAAATAAAGGGCACAAAGACAGAAGCTCAGCTGGGCTTCTTGCAGTTGGACTAGTAAGTAATAGCTATTAGCTGGCTGCTATGCCTTGTGCTGTTGCATTTGCTTGATGTTTGGCTATTAGAAAAGTTTCCCATAGAAGAAGGGCAATATAAAAGGAAGAGTCTTGGTGTCTCGTGGGGATAGAAGAGAGGAGAGGAAGGAGAAGACCTGTGCTCCCTCTCAGCCTCTACCACCCTTTCTCTTCCAGACTGCCTCCTTGTCGGTCTTCCCTCTCCCTTTTATTTCTATTTATTCATGTATTATTATTATAATAGACTGGGATAACCTCCTAGAGGCTGCTGGAGGGCCTCAACAAGGACCTGCTGGGTTTGATGCTTAACGCCTGGAGGACGGAGCAGGCTGAGCGCTCTCTGCCGAAGGCATCACCTCAAACTAGGGTCAGGCTGCTGTCTGTCTCTCACTGAGCCTGGAGCAGGAAGGTCAAGCTGCATTAGGGAGGCCAATGTTTTAAAAAGGAAAAATATCCCACCTGAATCTGAACAATGGGCCAATTTCATTGTTGTGATTATTGTATTACTCTAGTTATTCCCATGGATAGCTGATCAAACACAGTGCAAGTTGTTATGTTACAAAATCAGCAGATTTGTCACTGCAACTGCACTGCTTCAGTTTGATAATATACATACTCCTTCCAGGGTCAAATATAAATAACTGCTACATAAGATGTGTTGAAAGTGGAGTGTATTGTAGTGGTGTGTCGGCTTTTCAAACAGAATCAAAATGAGATACTATTAGACCTTGAATTTCAAGGTAAAGGATGACTTAGAAAAATGTGAGTATGAAATTGCAGTATATGCACCTTTCTTCTTTCATTTCTCTTCATTTGAACTCTTCTTTTACCTCCCCCTTTTCCGTTCTTCTCGCTGGGCATCTTGAGTGTCTACGGCAGTGTTGGTGCCTTGTGCTTAGTGTCTTTACAGCACTATAAAAGCCCCTTTAACACATGCTTTACTTTACTCCATAAATGTTCTGGCAAGTTTACTTGTCGGCATTATTTTTAAAAAGTATCCTGAGTCACTGTAAAATTCACTTTACTAATTTGCAACGGAGCTTGTAACATTTCTGTAAGTCTTCCTTGACAGCTAAAGTGAGAACATGAGGCGCCAGCATTAACAGATACTGCACGCACAAGGTTGTAACAGTCCAGATACCTAACTAACTGAATGTACATACATAGTATATACATATACAATTAATATATATTTCATATACTGTATAAATATTGCTGTGCATCTTGTGCCACCTTCTTAAGACAGCAGTGTAAATTCAACATTTATATTCACAGGGAAATAAAATACATTAAATACATGAAATACTGTAGATTAACCAATTCCAGCTACAATTTTATGAGATATATTTTAAGCTGACTTATCCTTGAATGTTTTTCTTTTCTTGAAGAGCAGGGTACAAAAAAAATAATCCCTTGGAAATCCGCCTTCCAACACAATCAAAGTTTTCAGCTTTAATTTAACTTCGTACAATTGGCAATCCGTGAAAACTGCTAAACCTACAGAATCAACAACAAGTAAGGAATTAAATGAGAGATTCTGCAAAAATCTGAGATGTCTTGTTAATTTTAACCGCGGTGGCTTGGGTGCTGTCTGTCAGGCTGTGTCAAATAGCCAACATACTTTATAAATGATGAAATTGAACAGAGGATTCATCATTGCAGTGTGGAGACAGAGATTTTCTATCTGGCTTGGGTGCTGAAGCAATACTCAGTCATTTGCCTGCAAGTTTTAAACCCATCACTGAAGCAGGCTGCCGAGATAACAGTGTTGGTGTCATTACATTTCAACTCACCAGTGTTTTCCTGCTGTTGCTGCCATCACCATGAGGAGAGAAACTAATCTATACAGAACAGTCACTTCATGTGCAAACAGTGGAACTGTGTGAACGGCAAAAACCAAGCCAGGATTGTTGCATCCTACACGTGTGAAAAGGGTTTCTTAGTCTTGTACCTGGCAGTGGCACTATATTATCGTCAGCCAAAACACACGCACACACATTTTTTATTGAGAATGCTCTTTCACCCCTGTGGTGCAGTAATTAGTGTTTGTGTATTTCTGCAATGGACAGAAAGAGAGAGAGAGAGAGTGTGTGTGTGTGTGTGTGTGTGTGTGTGTGTGTGTGTGTGTGTGTATGTGTGTCAGAGAGTCCCCTGCCCTTGGGGACATACACACAAACACACAAGTCCCTCCATCAACCACTGCTGAGACTCCCATCTGTTCCAGTCTCTCAGTGTGTGTGTGTGTGTGTGTGTGTGTGTGTGTGTGTGTGTGTGTGTGTGTGTGTGTCTACTGTAGCCATAAGGTACAGGGAGGTGACTTGTCCAACATGGGAATGACTGCTCCATTCAACAAGGCCTGTAAGACGTCACGCACACACAAGGGGGTTACCAAGTATGATTGATGGATCTATGAGCTGATTGCTGTGCTGCAGAAGACTAGGTTTTTAAAATCTGAAAAGGCAATCACAACCTGAGTTTCAGCACTGATATCCCCCAACAGATACCTTTTTTTGTTAACTTTAGGAATATAACCATTTTACTGTGTGTAGAAATGTTTAAATGCTAAAAACAAGAAGCCACACAAGAACTTTGACTCAATAAAATGCAGTCTAAAATTAACATTAAGCCATCTACGCCAGTCATTCAATGCCAACAAAGCATTGTTGTTGTTTTTGTTGTTGTTCATCCAGTTTGTTTCATTCAGTTTTCTTCTTGGCATGTCTTTAATTTCACACCAAGCTTGCAAAACTGTCATGACTCAATCATTAAAACTATTGATAATATCGTCACACCTTTCACCATATCTTACATCTGTACCATGACATTGTCCAGAACGTCTCAAACACCAATAGCTAAATTAGTATTTTAAAGTCCGTGTAAAGTAAGAATAAATATGTGCTCTTGAGTTTGTCAGACCAAAGAAGAAACCACCCAAATTTGAATGCTAAAAAATATCAACAAGTTTATGAAACCAGGTAAAAAAAAAGAGCAGTATTCTCAGCTCCAGGATTGTCGGGGTGTGTCCGCTGAATGTGCTGAAGCCACGCCCACTCGTGGAAGCAGTCAAGCAGACATTTTTTTTGACTGAAACATGTCAAATGAGTTCAGAAAATAACACGACTAACTTTGAACCATGATTTTTCACTAATCTCTCAACTAAGAGGAGACAAAATGGAAACAAACTCAGTTAATCTGTTTTCTCCTGCCTGCATGAGAACAACACATCAACATATGAACAGTCTTTTAAAGTGTTCAGTGGTTTAAACTCCTGTATTAGTCTTTTTTTTTTTCTTCTTTCACAGAAGATTAATCTGTTTTTTCTGGCTAGTCACACAGCTAAATGTCTCGGCCTCTTCAGCAGTGTAAAGCACAAAACTACATCTATATATTGGGGGTCTCTTGGGGATTCTTTCAAATATTATGTCTCAGTTTGAATAAATTAACCAGAATACTCAAATTCAGCATTGGGTCTAATAAGGACATAAATTTAACTTGACAACAGCCTCCTAAGCTGAGACAACTGCTGGTGTCATACTGCACTTTGGGAAAAGTTAATAATGTCACCCATGAGAGCTGCAATCTTTATGCAGGTACTGCATATCCCCCTGTGTTCCCTCATTATAAAGACAAAAGCTTTGATGTATTGATTTTACTTACCTTACTTAGAGACTGTATTTCAAAGCCAGACTCTACAAAATGTGAATACACTTACAAAAGGAAAATGCTTGTTATCTAGTAAAAAGCTAACAAGCTGATATTTTTTAGCAACACTAGCGGTCTGTCACTCTGTCAGTTGATCTGTTTGCTGGTCCAGACTGAAATATCTTAACAACTATTGGATGGATTGTGATGACATTTTCTACAGATGTCCACGGCGGGCGGAGAATTAATCATGCTGACTTTGGGGATCAAGAAAACCTGTTTCCATCCTATGTTCTGCTTATTATAATTTAAAAACAGGGGCTAAAAACATGGCAACGCGTGATGTGTCAGCAGTAACACTTTTGGGAGAGCTGGTCTATTAAATGTACAACCAGCAAAAATGCACCAATGACGTTCTCTTGTGTGCCTTTACCTTCACCTCCACTAAACACTTCCACTAAACATGTGACATTACGTTTCCCTCGGTGTCAAATGTCTGGACCGGGGGCTACATTATAAACATGAGATTCGGCAGGAAGGTTGAGCACTAAAAGGAGAAATGTGCTTATACTTTTTAACCATCTGCACACTAATGAAACAGCTGCTGTGAACACATTTATGGATAAATCTATATGTGTAAATCTATTTATATTTTTGAAAGGGAGAATCAAAAGGAGAAACTTCATGGACTGTGAAATGGGGGTGACTGTTGTTGAGGTTTAGGCTATATCTGAGGAGATTGGGGCTTTATTGTTTGGTGGTCATAGCACTGGTATGACCAATAAGAGAACATCTGGTGAGTGTCAGCACATCACAGCCACAGTAAATACTCCTCTCTCTTGCTCTTACTCTTTTGTTATGTTTATCTTGTTTGAATGTACAAATTAGATTATAATTTATTGTCCTTTGTCTGTTTATTTGTATTCTGTCTCTATTTATCTCTGTTACCTCTGTCAAGTCATTACTTATGACTAGAGTAGTTTTCCTAACGAAAAAAATTACAGTTAACAAAATAGAGAGCTGAGCGAAATCAGGATGAAGTGGTTTCCAAATCAAAATTGACAACATGAGGCGTGATGCTTCGTATTGGCACACTGCGCTGTAGTTTCCTCTGCTGTGGTCAAGAGTCACTGGGGCTACCTGCCTCACTTCTATAACTGGAAACTCGCTGATGTTGCTGCTCAGAGCGGAGTCGGCACAGATCTGTCTGTGGATGAAGCTGCTGCAGTGAACCAGATATCCTGCACCATATTACACACATCAGGTCATTTCATTTCCTTACATTTTCCTATGTTTCTGAGACAAACATTGTTCAGGCGTGGAGGTTCATTTTAACAGGTCATATCATCCCAAGAAGACAAAAATGAACAAAAATAAACTGGTTTTCACTTCTCTTATAGCTATAAATCCAGCCTGGACAGAGTTTTTCTCAACACTATGTCTTGTGGCTTGTTTCATATGTTTAGAAAAGGACTGTAGTCATTTGGGGGAAAAAATTAATTGTTGTATATTTGTGTTTTTAGTGGCTTTTGCTAAACACGTCTCCCATAGGCCCGAGACATTCACAGGCTAAATGTTGATGAGTTTAATAGATATGGATGAAGCCAAGTTACAATTATGTTGCCAAGTATATAGTTCTTTTCATGCCAGCTGTAGTTTTTGCTTTCTTGTTTGTGTGTATAAAGTAATTGCTGTTTAACTTTGTTAAAATCATCAACAGTTAAATTTCTTACACATCTGCTGTAGTGGAGAAATACGTGCATTGAGGTACAGAAGCTAGTCTGAATGTAACATCATGACTTCACTCTCTCTTTATCTGCCATATTACATATGTACCGTAAACTAAAGTGATTGTGTATTGGAGCACACAGCAGTACTGTGACTGAATGCATCCTGTCTAGAAACTGATAAAGAACTGAGCGTGTACAAAGAGCTTCAGTGTCAAGAGGTTTCCAAGGCTAGGGGCATCGTCAGATTGAACCTTTGACCAACTGACTGGACAGATGTACTTCTCACTGGCCTGTCTGCTTCTAGTTAAGTAGATGTTCACGCAGTTTAAAAGATAAGAGGAACCAAAGTCAAAATACATTGCTGCTCTTTATCATCATCGTCTAAGGCTGATTCGCTCTTACAGCTGCCGGGCTCAGTCCATTCCCAGCTGATGTCTTTGAGACTCAAATCTCATACTGATAATGAAGCTCACAGAGGCGAGTGACTTCTTACTGTCCCCAAAATCTGGAAAATAATTTCCAGATTGCTTTAATATGTTAAATTACAGTAGGCTCTGTTTTTATGAATAAAGGCGTGGATGAAAGGCACAGAGCCTGAAGCCGTGCCGGTGCAGTTTTAGCACTTTTCTTGCCAATGGCACCTGATGCACCTGTGGCACTCCTGCATACAGTCTTGGATCAGAATGAATAAATTATCATACATGGGTGTGTTAGCACAAATCATGGTCAATCACATCTGCTACTTTCATCACCATGCTATGACACACTTTTTTTTTTTTTTTTATATATAAGGAAATTTATATTCTGGTTTGGAATCTTGTAACTATTAAAGCTAAAATCATGTTTCGAGACATAATAGCCCCCATTTGTCATCTGAGAGGATAAATGTCACTCTATTGTTACACATAAAAATCACAAGTAACGATCCAGTCTGTTGTTTTGCACTTTGGCACAAGCTGAGAAACCCAAAACCAAAGAGAACAAAGAATTTATGATCCTCTGGAAAACGGGACTTTGCCAGCATTACATTACACATTACACTTTGTGCAGCTGCACAAAAATGAGTCTAATATATTAACTGTTACAAGACTTACATACACACCTCTGAGGCGCCTGTATGCGCCTATGCAGAGTTTACAAATGAATACAGAAATTCATTAATATGTAAAGTATATATATGCTGCACAAAAAGAACCAAAAGTCAAGTAAACTAATATACACCCACAAAGTATTACCACTTTTACAGCTGTGTAGAGAGGAGTTCTTGACATTACTTTCAAATACATAATAAAACAGCAGAGATATTCATTTTAATTTCACCGCTCTGCATGGGTATTACAGTAATATGCACGCTGTCTGTTGAGGGCCAAGACTCAATTTTTGATGTTTCACTTCAAAAGGCAACATTTGCATACCGGGTAGAGGATGTGGGGGAGCTTCAGGTTAAGTGAGCTTTGAAGGAAATAAGGAATTGAAGGGACTAAATGGTCTCGTTTGGAGTGCTGGAACACATTCGGTATCCTGGATTCACTCATCTGTCGACTCTAATGCTCGGCAACACTAACATTCCCAAGCCAAGCCAGTGTCTGTATGTGTGAAGGATAGTGGATGGGACAGGATGTTCCACTCCGCTCATATGCCCATCCATTTTTCCAGCACCAAACCGTTTTCTGTCCCCTGAAGTCTATTCACCTCCCTACAGATGCGCACACACTCTCTCTTTAACTGTGATTACTCTGCTCACTCTTCTCTTGCTTACCCGTCCTTGGAGGGGCACTGGGCCATTACAACTTTTTTTTTTTCCTTCCCCCTCACCAAATGTGTGTGTGTGTGTGTGTGTGTGTGTGTGTGTGTGTGTGTGTGTGTGTGTGTGTGTGAGACTGTGTGGTGAGAAAGAGAGAGTGAGAGTTTGTGTATGTGTATGTGGTAATAGCATAGTAAATCTGCAGAGGTCTTTTTCCACTCTGCTGTGAGAGCGGCATTTTATCATGCTGTGCTGTTTTATTGGAGCAGAAACTCAAGCACAACACAAACACACACACACACACATTCATGCACAGAAAGAAAGTTATTACCTGTAGGTCAAGATAATGTTAATTTCCTGAGTTTTTATGAAATAATTCAATTAATAAAAATAGCTGAAAAAATGTTCAAAACACACACAAACTTCCAAGAGTTGTTCGGGAAGAATCAGTAAACATGCAGCATTCATTTGAACATATGCAACGTAAAACAACAAATTATGTCAACATGCAACCGCCCTAATGCAAACATCAGCACATCCAAACACACACTGGACACACACACACACACACACACAGGCTGTCTGGCAGTAATTCAGTGCACTATTGATTCACTTTCCATCTATAATTCATGATACAACACACACCCCAGGTGAAGTGGACACACACACACACACACACACACACACGCACGCACAGAGTGGCAGTTTCTGAGAAGTAGGAAGACGAGAAACATAACACCACTCACTGTGTATAGACTTAGACACACACACACACACACACACAGATACACACATGCATAGTCTAGCCGGCAGCTACCAGGAGTTCATTCATCTCAACCTTGTCTTCACCTCTCCATCACTCCCTCGTTCCTCCTCCTCCTTCTCCATGTCTCCTCTCTTCCTTCACTCTCTCAGCACATCACTCCACCTAAGCTAAAGGTGTCACACTTCCCGACTCTCTTCTCACTCATCCTTGTCTTTCTTGTGCTGTCTTACTCTTCTATACTGTAACCTAGATGAAAGCTCATGGAGTGTCCCAAATGAAAACATTCACCCTCAGGGGAAAGCATGATATTGCGGAAATTTGTCTGCTAGATGTTGAAGATCCTAACGATTTTTTTGAGCAATTTCTCCGATAGTTGTCAATACACCACTGGAGCAAACAGACTGACTGACAAGACAGACAGACAGATGTCAACCTACTTCGACCACTGACAGAGAGAAATATCATTCAAAGAAAGAGACAGTCCACACTGTGTAAAGCATCACATGAGAGGATATGAATATCTTTGAGTCATTGAGGCGACAAAATCCAAAATGTTAAGTTTGGACAAAAATACAGTTTATCTTTATGGATTGTATTAATGCTGCATTGACAAAAAGAGTGTCGACAAACAACAAGAACTAACTGTTGTACAACTTGAAATAATTCATAAATCACTCCAAGTTATGGATATTAGTGTTCGGCAATTGGGTGAATACATCGCCTATCAGCAAGTCTATCAATGTTTCTTTTTATTGGGCGATTTTCGTCATTTTACTTTGATAATTTAATCTACAGCCAATGAAAAATGAGTGAGAGCTGACACACTAGTTCAGCCGCAGAATACACCCAAACTGAGCTGATGAATGAGTAAGATGGAAAAAGTCTAACCAAGACGGTTTTAGTGAGTTTTATTTCGTTTTTGTCTGTCAGTTGAAGCGTTTTTCGATGAGTTAACAAGCAATTGAGCTAATCTAAGATTGATAAAAGGGAGAAATTTCTGAATTCAGAGGATGTATGTTGGATATTTCTGTTTAATAAGTCGGCATTAAGCGGTTGATGGGCTGACAGTAACCAGCTGGAAAACTTTTAACCTATTGTTATTGTTAATCTCCCCTGGTGAAGCAAAGTGAAATCTGCAGGGATTACTTCCTCCTTCACAGCCACAGTAAGAGACAATAACAACCCAGAGTTTCACATATCAGCACATACACCCACACATACATATGTTCACTTTTTCTCCTGTAGTCATGGCAAGAGCTACTTCACAAAGTGTGTTTGCTTTCATTGAAATGAATGTGTTAGAGGAGCAGTGTGAACACTAACTCGGCAATCAGTGTAAATCATGTGTGTGTCGGGAATCTTGCTGACTAGTCCGCAGTTGGAAAGTTTTAGTCAGCGTTAGTTTGATGTAGTGTTCACACAGTACAGTGAGTATGTTTGTGAGGATATACAGTATATATATATATACATTTCTATCAGATTTGATAGAAATGTATAAATGTGAATTCCATTTAATGAAATCCTTTTCACATTTTATTTTGCAGAGACTCGAGAGAGACTTTGACTCAGGCAGAAACACATTTAGATTCTTACTAGATTCTATCTAAAGTCACTGCTTTATGTAGCACATAAATGTGATTATATGTCTCACACTGCAGCATTATAGCATTAAGTTTCAATTTAAAGATCACATGATGTTTTTAGTTAACCAATTTCTGCAAATAAAGCAACATCCTGTTGCTCTGTATAGCCTCTGCACTGACTTGAGAGTGTTTATTTTGTTGCCATGGCTGTCTTCAGGGTCTTGTCTTCTGTGTGTAACTTTTAGGCATCACCTCATTGGTTTCAAAACATCTCACTAAAGGACTTGTTGAAAATCAGCCAGCTAGCTAACTCATTAATTGAAATGTTAATTAATATCTGTTGTCTGTTAATGAAATGAAAGAAACGGAAATCAGAATTTTTGTATTAATGCCAAGCCATAAGAATATTTGCTAATCAGTAACAGGTAATGCTAGTGATCATCTGATTAGTGGACGACCTGCTCTACCTCCTGAGCCACAGCTGCCCCCACTCACAGGTCCTCCAACCCACCAAGTGAAAACTGCCAAATAGACTTTTACCTAATCAATGCAATGCAGCTCTAAAGGTAGATGCAGGAACTGACCAATAGATTAGATATTATCCTTCAACAATTTCCTCTTTAATGCCTATCTGCGCTTATTGTTAGTGAGGACACCTAAATATGTGTTGTCTTTTGTCTTTTGTTTATATATTAAAGGTGGATTTCCTGCCCTCCTCTTCATTGAAAAGCAATATTGATATTGCTCTGCCCATTAGGACTATTAGACAGTAATAATAGCAATACTAACCCTATTTATACCTATCATAGCTTGGTATGTTACATGGACCCTAGGGATTATTATAGCAAACTTACTACTGTGAATCATACTGGAGATATTAAATGATTCTTGTATTCCCCAATAATCTTTGACAAAGTGTCAGGTTAAGTGTTAAGTGTTTTTTTTTTGTTTGTTTGCCTTTTTTAAACCATACACATGCACACCATGGTGCGACATGACACATAAATAATAGTGCAGACAGGTCTATGTTAAAGTGCACACACATTACAACACAAAATATAACAAGGTGCTGTCACTGCATAAAATGCAGTATGTTTAGACAAAAAAACAACAGACAGACAGAGCGTAACAGACTTGGAAGTGTATGTATGTGTATGTGCATATGTATGTATGACTATTGCGGGTATATGCAGTAGAGAAGTAAATACTGAATCACATTAAGTAGCAACGGAGATAAAAAAAAAAAAAAAAGTGTGCATGGATCTACATAATATGTGCAATGTGCAGATTATTTTTATGTTTGCTGTTGTTTAGCAGTTGTCTGAATGCCTGCGGGAAGAAACTCTTTCCCATCCTGGCAGTATTGTTTTACCCTTTTCACAGACACAGCACATAAAGTACATAAGCATGACACATTACAGATCACGTTACATAATACGGTATGTTTTGAATACACATGTATGATCCTACAAAGGACCGAGAAGTAAAACACAAGAACTGCTATACCCTCCTACCGCTGAGACAAGCTGTCAAACTGAATTGTTCATGCACATGCACACACACACACACACACACACACACACACACACACACACACATACACAGTTATCTTTAATCTGTCTTTAGACTTTTGTACAATGTCATATTAACTTTTATCTTCACATCAAGCATTCTTTGTGAATGTCATCCATGATGTACTTTCATGACTTAATGTCAGGCTCGATGTATTGTGCGTGTTTGATTGCGAGTGAACGACTGAGACGAAGAGAGTGACAGAAAAAAAAAAAAAGACACATGGCGTGTGACGGGAAGAAGTAGCGACAGCAAGCTTTAGTACGGAAAGCTTTGAGTTTTCATGCATATTCATAAGACTCCTTTCTATCTGAGCTGTGAGAGAAAGTGTGGATATGTATAAGAAGAGGGAAAAAACAAAACACATGCACACGCACGTCAGAGCTCGTTAAATATGCAAGCTGTTCAGTGCCTGTGGAGTTGTGAAAAGGATGGATGTCTTACCTGATCGAGTATCCAAAGTGTTGAAGCAGGAGATATCAAAGACGGCAGAGAGGGGGAAGAGAAGAGAATTAGTATCAATATTTACTATCATAATTAATCCTTAATACATCCTAAAATTGATGAACAAGTGAACTGATTTTTACAACTACATAGCTACACACAGTAACTACATCATTATACCTGAAAAACTTACTTTTACAGGCAATTACACAGACAGATAATCAATATCTTGTCATATCAAGCTATACTCAAGCTATTACCTCATAACATTAATCATGCAGCTAATTAAATGATGCAATAACCAACATAAAACATGACACACCACCTGATGATTATCAGGGGGCTTTTCTACATCAGCGACATGCATCTTTGATTCAGTTTTATCATCTTATATGCACTTGCAACAATACGATGCAGTTAGACGTGTTTTTTGCTGCATAATTCATCTAATAGCCGAGGCATTTTATACGGAACAGGCAGCACTCTGAAATTCAGAATTTGTCATTTTGATGAATGTTTTTTGCTCTCAAGTCTCTCTTTGAAACAGAGACTACCTGATTCAATAAATCGACTGGGAGAGATGACATAATGATGAAATAGATGAAATTTAATGTCAACGGGCTCAGAGTAACACATTTCATGCATACAGAAGGAAGTGTCACAATAAGTCAAAAAATGTTGCGACCGCAACCATGGATGCAAAATTTGTACCAAGCAAGGCAATTTATTTAGACTGCATATAACAAAAGGGTATCACAGTATTATGGAAATACAAGTTATTCATATTTCAGTCGTGTTTCCTTGACACCAACAGAAATAAAACGTATATGAAATGTAATGGCGACACAACAACCAACAGTTTGGTTGTTATTGAAACAACAAAAGTTGTCAGAAAAAGTCTAGACGGCTTAATTCTTTGGGTTTAATTGTATTTGTGCTTAAACATTTGGGGCCACGTGTCATATTAATGTTTGTATTCTTTTCTTCAATAATGGCTATTTTAACATAGATAGAAAAAGTATAATTCAGACGCCAAACGTATAATTTATATTTGAAATAGTTTTGGCCCAAACGAAGAATAATTTAATGAATAGAGAAGAGAATACTGTTTCCCTTGTGCATTTTTGTCCCCACACCCTTTGATTTTAATTTTGTTTTCAAGACCAAGAAAGCTTAAGTGAAGTAAATTATTACTGAACCACAACCGTGCAATTTAGCTGTAAATATAACTTATGATTTCTTTTACCAGTGACTTGTGATTCATTTTATTTGTATTTATAACCGTCGCTCAGGTTCTTTGTCTCTTTCTGCACTTTAAATTGTCTGTCTGGTTGAATCAATGTTCAGTGTCTTGCTCTCCACGTAAAAAAAAACATTACTTTCTTGCAAACCCTTCACACAAAATAACACCCATTTGTAAAGAGAGCTTTCTACAATCTGAAGCATGAAAGACCATTCGACAATATAGAGTAGTCGTCTCAGCGATATGACTGTACCGAATCAAGCTTTTTTGGCGATAGTGTATGTACTTGTAAAAGTTTAGCTCCCCACAAACTATGCACAATAAAATATAGAATAAAATACTTAATTTGTTAAATAGATAATAAAGTATAAAGTGCCTTTGAGTAGCAATTGAGATGAAAAAAAAGCACATTATTGATTCATATCTGCATAATTTGTAATTAGTTACAGGCCTGCTGTCAGGACTTTAGAGGCTTAATGGATTTGTCATTTTTTATCATGTTTCTCTCAGTGTTGTTTTTGGGTACCACTTGGTAATTTTATTCTTTTCATGGTGATCTTTTGTGCTGATTTCAATTTGTGAATTTTGTGGTTGGCGCAAATTCAAAAACTCGCTCTTTCTTAAATCTAGAAATTCAAAAAGAAACATTTTGAAATTGGATGTCCCTTTTGTATGTCCTCTAAAATCCAAAGGTTTGCTGTGTTCTGATGTTCTAATACAATTTCTAATGTTCTAATCGCTGTTTTTAGTAATGTGTTCCTCTTGTGACAAGAAAAAGAAAAAAAAATAAACTGCTGTGTAAGAGTAATAACATAAAACTAAAATATGTGGTGAAGTGGTAAAAGACCTGTCCATCTCATTTCATTTCATTCCTTTTTCTGTCCCCAACAACCTCTTAGTTTCTGACATGTCACTCGTCATCTCCGTTGCTGACAAACCCATTTTGACAC
Source organism: Miichthys miiuy (assembly GCA_036365135.1). NCBI lineage: Eukaryota > Metazoa > Chordata > Actinopteri > Sciaenidae > Miichthys > Miichthys miiuy. The sequence goes on from CM071612.1 coordinate 11,087,943, forward strand.
TTGACCTTTCAACACAACAGAGTTCAGTCCTCGGGGTCATAGGTGTAGCAGGAAGAGGTGGTGAACAAACTATGCCTCCCACCGTGCTGTCATAATAAAGCTGCTCTTTCCGGCAGCCACTCGCTGTGATTCAAGTAACTGCCTGACTCATTTATTCACAGCTAGAAAGTTTAAGTGCATGTGTGAGTTTCTGAAGGCCAATGAAATACCAGTACTGCAAGGATAAGATTGGAAATATCTTAGAACTAATGTCTCTCATGTCTTTGTGAAAGAGTGATTGAGGAAAATTAGCTATGAGGAGAGACGGAGGGGGCAGGTGAAGTTGCTACGGGTGACAGGTTGTCATGGATGTGCCCTTTGTATCCGTCCCCTCCCCTCTGTAGACCCCTGTTACTGTGGCGACAGGGGGCCTTGAGTGACAGATGGTTGCTGAGGCGTGTCGGTGGTCGTTAAGAGTACTAAATGTGTCAATCACAGTCAGTGATATAAAGAGCGTAAGGGATATGCACATTGCCAAACGAAACACAAACCACAGCGAGTTCAGGTGTGGAAAGTATGTAAGATTTCACATGTTTTGCAAAAGGGATTCATGAGACGGTTGTTTATGTTAAAATAACTTCTTTCATGTGTGACCTTTTTCACCCACTGCATGCTGGGATAGGCTCCAACACCATGCAACCCTGAACATAATAAGTAGTTCACCAAGTGAACGGAAGGATGGATGAGCATAAATAATGCATAGTTTAGCAAATGAGCACTAATTACACTTTTATTTAACTCTTCCTGTCAAGAGAGGCAAGCCCTCATTAATAAGCAAGAACATGTGAGCAGTGGGTGGTTCGTTTTACAGTATTTTGAAACAAAAACAAAAGACACGTGCTTTGAAAACGTTGCTATATTTAGCTGTTCTTTTGCTTTTAAAAGATGCTGTCAACTATTACAGCTCATCAAAGTAGATTTTATTATACTGGATCTTAGGGACAATTTTAAAACCTCGATCTGGCACATCAACAAAACCTGGTGTGTGCATTACCCACAATGCAACTCAGCTGCTGACACTTCTGTCAGAGAAGTGTCTTGTGCCAGTAACAGTCAAATGGCAACCTCCATGTATGGCAAATTAAGCTAACATGGAAGTGCCAAAAACTAAATTTCCTTATACGTCTTATACGTCACTTGAGGCTGGCTACAAAACTAGTCAATCTCCATAGGTCCCCATATTAAAATGCCCAACTTCACAGCCGAAATAAACATGTTCACAGCCTGGTACAAAAAACTGTTTCTGTCTTTATGTACTGTACTGAGGGGTGATTTCTATTTATCTCACCTGTTCAAATTATATTAAGGCTTAAAGTTATGCATAATTAAGGGCTGCTTGATTGACAGGTGGGTGTCATCACACGACTGCTGGTTATAGTAACCAGGCCTCATTCAGTCCATTTTCCTTCATATAGTCTATGGTAGCAGCTAATGTAACCTCGAGCCACTAGTTTCAACGCAGTTGTTCCTTTTAACTCCAGACGCTAACGCTTCTGACTCCAAATTTTGTTCGTTTTCAAACTCGTCTTCAGCCTCAACCAACACAGTTACTCATATTTCATACAGCTCCCTCTGGAGCCAAAAAGCTTTACACAATTTTTTGCACATATGCAGTGGTACTCCCTGAAAACCTAAATAGGTTCTGATATGTTGGCAGTTTCCGTTTCATATGGATATTTTCCTATCACAACATGGCAAATCCAAACAAAATGTAACTAATTTCATCAGTTTTCAACTACGAATTGCTCAGAACTAATGATTTGGACAGAGAGTTGTAGAACAACGTGAACATATCATCATGAAATTATTCCACTGAAAATCGATAAACTTTTCAAATCATTTTAAGGCTTTACTGCCAACGCAAAGTGTTCACACTTTGTGAACAAGAAATGTTCACTGTGCTAAAATTGGACCTGAGGAAAAAGCAAGCAAAAGCAAATTTGTATTTCATAAACCTAACGTGCAATGTGGATCAACTCTGCACTGGAATGTGGATATTATGAATGCTGTGCACTACTCACAGGTTGGGTCTTTAAACACAGCCCCTCTGTGATTTCTCTATTTGTGTTACTATTTTTCCAAGAGAGATAGTGAGACATAAACGATAGTGACATATCCAACCATTCAGATAAGGTTCAAAGTGGATTAAACTGTCTGGACAGCTGCCTGAGAAGGGTTAACATGAATGTACATGGGCAGACACAAGAGATGAGCGCAGGCTGATCCAGAATACTGAACTCTGCAGTCTAATGGAAACCTCTAATCTAGAGTGCTACATCCTAATGTAAAGAACATGGTATTGCAGAGTGAAAGATTAACCAAGGCAGGGATACACACACACACACACACACACACACACACAGATAGTGCAACCACCAAGCATGTGCACACATGAAGTCAAAGGGAACATGAACTGAAGTTCTTCCCCGAGGCTCTTCACTGAGTACTTGATGAAAAAGAGATTCCTCCACCATGATGTCAGTCTTTCACACAGTACACTCACACATACACACACACACACACTTGCACTGACAGCAGAGATGATTGGAGGGGGAGCTGCTGGCAGTGACCAATCAGCTTACAGTAACACGTGATGACAGCAGTGTCTGTCTCTTCGATCTCTCTTTCTCTCTAACACCTCCTCTCTGTATGTCTCTATCTTTACATCCACCACCTCCTTCCATCTCCACCTGGCATGTTTCCCTCTCTATCACATGTCACATCTCTTCCTGTCTCTCTCTCTCCCTCTCTCTGTCTCCGCCTGTCGTTTTTCCTTCCTGTTCTGTCTCATCTAGTTGCTCCGGGGTGATGTCTCGGTCTGTTTCTCAATAATCAGTTTCACTTCAAAAACAAAATGCTATTAATAAGAAAGCAAATAGAAGCAGAAATAACAGCTGTGTACTGCTGCAATGTAGGGTCAGTTAATAATCATACTGAAATTACTGATACAGCATGATTAAAATTCAGACCTGGTCATGTTTCACCTGTTATATGGTGGATATGATGCATTTTACGGTAGCCTAGAACAAATCACCACTGCAATGTCTGCATGGAAAAGCCCTCAGGCTGCATTTTTTGATCAGTGCATACAGTGATGCCGTGCCGTCTGCTGCCGCTCTAAAATAAATGATCAATTACTTCGACTGAAGGTAAATTAAAGTTGGTTTGTTTTTCTTCTTTCTAATCACAGTAACATGGCTGATTAGTTGCAGTGAAGTGCTTTAAGGCTGCTTAGGTACTTTATAGACTGAAAGGCCATGCAGGGGAGGGAGTAAATCCACCTCAGCAGCACAGAGACATTTACCAAGATTTAACTATAGACTTGGGAGTCTTACATCACCAGGAACATGGCAAAGAGAGAGAGTAGGAGAGAGTAAGAGAGACTGAAAACACTCCTGACACTAAGAAACAATTTGTTTCATTTCTCACCTGGTATCAGCACTGTACACAACTCCTTTTCCTGGACTGTACTATCACCTCGGTTTCTTCACATTTGTTTTCCAGACCTTAAACCTGTAATTACCTTACTAACGTATTTAAATACGGGAGTTAAGTAGGCATCACTGTGAAAACTACACACATGCACTCAGGGAGAGTTCACTTATGTAAATATATGCAAGAGAACAACCTGACTCGGTGCTGCTGCACAGAATCACGTGGCTCTGATGAACCACTCTTGATTGACGTGCACACGGATAGCCTGACAACACAAACACATAAAAAAACAAAAACAAAAACAAAAAAACCTAATAGTGTAAGATGTTAAAACAGGACAATGAGGCTGACAAGCAAAATACCACTTCATGCATCGCTCTTTCTTAAATCTAGAAATTAGAGAGTACTGTCAGGAACACCCAGAAGCTATAACCACTGTTTTCATAAACAGACCATTCTGTAGCTCAGGTTGTACATCACACACATTAATATTCACACTGGCACCACCCAACATAATCTTCCTTAATGAGTAAACACATTAAAGCTCCGTTTTTTTTTTTTTTAACCATGCACATCAGTCTTTTCTTTCTGTAGATCTTTAAGCTCACACAGTTGTCCAACCCTGCCATGGTCCACTGCAAAAATGACATTTCTGCCTTGCTTATTAGTAAAATACCACCCCTGAAAATAACACATTCCAAATGTTATTATTAACAATATCAAATTAGACATTTTTATACACGAGCACTAAGATTTTCACATATACCAAAGGTCTTTGGCGGAGATGCAGTTTATGGTCGGCAGCACATCAGTTGTTTAATGTCAAGTAGATGTGCATAGGCGGATTTATTTTGAAGGCAATCCAGCTAAGTAGACTTCTTCATGCCACCAGCTACTCTCTGTCAGTTCTAACTTTGCTTGTAAGCTGCCAGGCTCCATTACCGAGCTAATGAAGCCTGAATAGTTTCGGGTTTTTTTTGTGAGCGAGAAGACAATCTTCATCAAATGACAAGCCACCAACTGATTTCCTTCCACCTTTTACGACCGGAGACGCGCTCCACGCTGGTAAACTATGTTGGCTTGTATAGCCTCGATCATCTCCAATGAATTTCTAGTGGACTAGATGCTGCAAGACACATTTCTTGCTTCCCAAGTCAATAATAGATACTAAATATTTAATGCAACTCTGGGATATGTGTTATGAAAATGAATGTGACCACGAGTTCCTGCCACAGATTTAACAAAAACAAACAAAAATCTTTTAAAGTCGGATGCTGTAAAGTTTAGTGTATACTGCACAGACAAATGCTGCCCCAAAACTTCATTATTTAAATTATTCATATTAATTATTACCGCTATGCACAAAGGAATCAGAACAGAAGCACAGAAGCTCTAACTTCAGCTCTGTAGGCCATTTTTGTCAAGTACAGCTTTAAGTAATAAAATTAATAGCTGTGTTTTTTTACAGAAGATTAAAATCATTAATGTAATTAGTAACACAATGTGATTTTCCTAATATGACAAGAGTTATATAATTAAGAGTTATAGAGTTAGTCATTTCCGCACAGGTCAAAATGTTTGCTGTAAGAAAGATCTGTTTCTCACCATCTCACACACATCTTGCATTAACTGTATATATGATTAAATGTACTGTATAGGATGCCTGCAGTCATTAATTCAACACTTTACAGCTCGTCACAGGAGAAAACTCTCATCTGAGAGAATCTGGTAATTAATGCAGCCAATGGGAACACTTTATCCTGAAGTGTTTATTCTATAGAGGCACTTGTCAAGTGTTTTACAAAGCACAGCTTCATATATAGAAGCACTGCGATATTTCACTTTGACAAAAAACATTTATGGAGCAGAAAGACTCCACTGCTGGCTGAGGTACTTAGGCACGCTGGTGTCACTCACATTCAATGGTCTACTGATTTCCTGTCATTAAACCTAATCTCTTTTGTAATGTGAACATCATGTTAATTTTAATGAAGTCTATCCTCTGAAAAATACATTCTTTCCCCTCACACATCAGTGGATACATTCATGCTTTCTTACACACTGTAACAACTCAACTAATCTAACTTTCTGAACTATTCTTATCATATTACTTGGCAGATTGTTGCATAGAGATAGAGCTGAAAGAAATGGGAACATTGGCTGCTTAAAAAGTATCTTAGACGTAACAAAACCAAAAAAAAAAATGTTTTAGGTCTAGACAAGGTGAGTTGAAAGAACATGGATCAGTCTGCCTTCAGCTCATTTCTGCACCACTTTAATGTGAAAAATCGAGTGTAAACCCAGGCAGAGCTTTACCAGAGAAAAAAGTGTACCGTGAAAGCTCTCATTTTTGCCTTGGATCACAGTAGACACTTTTTATACGCAGTACAGAGGAGGAGACATTTACAAGGTTTCTGTATCATGGTCAAATGATCCATTTAAACTTACTATAGTACAAAAAAGCATACATACACCCACACGCACGCTTTATTTACAACTGAACAGCATTAAAGATAGCTTTTAAAAGGACCACACTTATTCTCTGCCATTTTTTCAGACGATAATGTGGCTTCATTGCGGTGCATTAAACTACTAACACAAAGAATCTGTTCTTTTCTGGTTCTCTCAATAATCCCACAGTATGATAATCTCACATAGTGGTTTAAGAATAGAGAAGACATCTTTAACATCTGTGTTTTTAGGAGCATTTTGAGTTTTGGGTGGTCATAAATCTGAGCGCACAAACTTTATATATGAATGTGGTTAACATTTGCTAAGGATATCATTATCATCCTTTGATCATTGCGAACAAACACCCATAAATCCGCTTACATATCATCTCCAGAAGTGGCCTGAGAATCCTCATGTTTTTAAGCTTTTCTCAGTATCAAAGTCATCCTCAACCTTGGGTAGACTGAAAACAGTAACTGGTAATAGCTAAAACTTCCACCAGCTCTGAACAATTCTCCAAATTACACAGCTGCAGCCACGGCCCTGATTTATGCTTGTTTATTCTTTGTTTCCCGGCTTGATTTCCATCAGAGTACCATGTGAGTGTGACACTGTTTTGCAGCTGACTTGGAAGTCCCCTTTCTAACAATGAATTCAGCATGATTTATGGCTAAAAATAAAAATCAAACGACAAACCTGGATCAGCACCAGTACCGCATCTGTGGGCCAACTTTGTTATTTTCTTTTCCGGGGTATACTTTTTTTCCTCACGAACTTTTGACTTTATTGACACTTGACAGTTGGGAGTCGTATAAAACATGTAAAGGTCTCAGGCAAGAAGTCTCAGGGGCAGTTGTGGTTACATGGTATAAGACTTAGACCACAAGTCTACTTAGGAAATCAAAGAAAACAGATGGAACAGCCGTTTTCCAATTTTGCTGCAGAGGTAAAAGTCAGCTAGCATTTGTGAATGTTTAACCGTGAGCAGCCCGCATTAACAACATAAATATGGTGACTTACTCCTGTGACGCTGTCAGTCAGTCAGTCAGTCAGACTATTTCAGGTGCTCTCTCTCTTTGGGAAAAGTAAACAGTATTTTTCCAGTCTTTAAGCAAATCTCAATTTCAAAGTGCACAAAATGCATAATTTTGTGCCCCCTTGCACCTTGTTACTTTGAAATGCTAATGATGGCTGTGGTTATTGCTTGCTTGCTCTTTGAGTGTGTGTGTTTGTGTGTGTGGGATGGAGAGAAAGAGCATGTGTGGTACAGTGTAACTGGTTCGTATAGCCTTTAGCTGTTGAATGAAAGACGTCTTCAGCACTCATTTATCACACGCACACACAGAGTCATGCAATGCTCCATATCTATCTTGATGTACTAGGAAGGTGAGCGCTCTCGAAGCCATTACTCCTCATATATCAAGTCATGGACTCTGCCTGGCTATTACACCTACACACCTCACACACCCATGCTGCTTTTATCTCTGCGGTTACTTAGGAAAAGGTCACGACCTATGTAGGGTTCATTAATCATGCGGCACAAACAACTCCAATTGGTGCGCTCACATTTAACAAGGGGCGGAGGTTGACCTTTGAAAAGCGGGGGGCAGTTGTTAGGGCCTGCAAGATAAAGTGGTGATAAGCAGTAAAAGTGCATTTAGCTCACTCCGGATGTGAAACTCTATAAAGAAAAAAAGGAGAATAAAAAAAGAGGTAGGAGGAAATAAATATTTCGTTCTGAATGTAGCTTCAAGTCGGATTAATCAGGTTTCTCTTCTTTCATTGTGACTTCTATTCTTTTCTCACTGTGTAAAGAATGACATTTCTTCTTCTTCTTCTATATTAACATTTATACTTTTCTAGTCTATTCAGGGATGTGCGTATCTGTATGTGTGCATTAGGGATCTCTTGGCAGCCGGATGAAAAGACATCTCTACAGGAGATGACAGTGAATAGTAAAACAGGGGAGGAAGGATAGATGTAGCAGTTGGGAAAACATGGTGGTTTATCTACAGAATGTGTGTCCTTGGGGAAGAAATAGTAAGAATGCCAAAATAAAATGCGATTACAAAGTGATCTCCAGGAAATGCAGCACAACAGCACCAAAGTAATGAGCCTAAACGAGACAAAACAATCCGAATTACCACAATATACATCTGGGAGCTCATTTACAAACACTGCAAACGCATAAACAAAGAGGTGTTTGAAAAGATGTATACAGCGCTTTCTGCGCAGAAGTTTGGATTTGAACAAATTTGACAGGGGCACATGTGCAGCAATGAGTTAGACATTAAACGGTGAAGTAGTGAAATAAAGTCAAATGTTTTAATGAACTTTCCGACACAATTTTCTCCAAATCAAATCAAATTACTCCAATAATTATATCCTGTCATGTGAGACATCTAAAGCTAATCAGTGTTTGACAAACTGAAATATGAAACGACAAGCAAGTTAATTTAGTGCAATGTGCTCTTATTAATTAACTTGATCTTTTTTTTTCTCTGTAAAATCATTATTAGATTTTTGAAATCTGCAAAGACGAGACACAAAATAATTATAGCAAAAAACATAATGACGATAAAGTGTAGAAGCCGAAGAAATGGGTGGAAACATTAAATTTTAATGAGATGTTGCAAAGAGAGGTGTATGGACGACTCAGAACTCTGCAGAGAGAGTTGAGACAGTTGAGGATGTAAACTTTGTAAAAGTGAGGTGAACTTCAGGTGAGCTGTGGCTGTTCTCTGAAACCCAAACTGGATTATGAAATCAATTTTGCACACTGCACTGTTGTAGCAGTCGCTCACTATTTTTGGACAGTTTTTTAAAATAATTTTCTATCGCTAGGAGATGTTGACTGTCCTGTACCATGAGTAAAAATGTTTAAAATAAACTTTATGAGAACGATGTGCAGACACTGTAATGGTTTTATATCCTGCTGACTGTCATTACCAACATGCCCAGACTGGAATGCGCTTGATGGTCTGATCAGTCTTGGTGCATAAATCATACTCTAATTATATACTAAATATAACCCCAAACCCCACAAATCCTAAGGTCTGACCCCATCTTTGGCCGATTTAATTGCTTGTGCGTAATCTATGCACACTTTTATGAATTAGACCCCAAAGGGTGCAACTTTGCTTTGCTTTACTGCCGCTGGGTCAATCAAAGCTACTGAGGCTCACTCACACAGCAGCATTTCAAGTTACAGCTGCCAAAAACATTCATTACAAACACAATGCGTCCAAATAAGAAACTATTTAGATCTACATGACTCAAAGGATGCCGTATTTTTAATTCAAAACAGCATTTTTTAAACAAAAGGCAACAAGTTAGCAGCTATGAATCAGATATCAACCACAAATCATAAAAAATACATTTTATAATTAAAAAAACCCAAAAAACTACCAACACAACACCATTTCTAATCTTATAATGAATGACGTGTGTGTCTGGGTGTGTGTGTGTGTGTGTGTGTGTGTGTGTGTGTGTGTGCACACTAGGTGTCTCATATGTGTCTGAGACCCCAGTGTACTGACTGGGAGACGTGAAGGGATTGAGTAGCAGCGTGTAATGACTTCAGGGGCTGAGGGGTGGGCTGGATCAGGTGGCACATTAGTTGGGTGGACCACTAGTCTGAGCGTGTGCACATGCACACGCACACACACACACACACAATCACACACACACAGAAATAACAATATTCAAAGATAGACAGTATACAGCGGCGTATACCAACTGACAAGGGCATGAAGACACACATGGAAGTCATTCATGCACACAGAAACACATAAACACACACACACACACACACTGCCTGTTGAGAAATCTTGCATAACAAAAATGTGGTTTCCGGACTGACCTTCTCCTGACTCATCTTGACCTGGTAATAACCCCTAACCATTAGCAGACTGTACGTGTGTCTGTGTGTGTGTGTGTGTGTGTGAATCCTCAGCTGTTCAGCTCATTCAATCCTCCCAAGTGTTCAGCTGCTTCACTGAGCTGATTTCTCTACAGTGTCTTCACAGCTCTATCTGAGCCTCTGTCACTTCAGATCTCTACAGCATATTTTCTCTCTTGCTGCCATTGCACTTTATGCAGCTGTTAATTAACCACTCCTGTTGAATGAAAAAAAAGAGAAGCCGCATGAGGCCTTTTTCTTTGCTATCACCTAGAGTAAATAAGAGGCTGAAACTGAAGTTGTTATCCCTGTATGTAGGATGTGAAATGGCAGACATGGTTGACATCTTTTGCTCTCAGCACTATTCATCTCTTCTGTAGTAAAAAGGACAAAAACATTAGATCTTGCTTATTTGGAACAAGGCACAAAGATCTCTATTATATATTGTATATATGCACATATTTTGTGTATATTATATTTAGTTAATTACACTAGCCTTATCTAAGTTTAATGTCTTGACTTGCCTCCTGTCACTGCCACCAGGGTTGTCATTGTAAATGAGAATTGGTCCTCAGTTGAAATGTGATTTTTCTAATCAGAGAAAATGATTGTAGACGATAAAATGAAATAACTACTTTGGGAATTAAAAAACAGAAACTTAATAATTAAAGTGTTTTTACTAAATATTCAGATTTAATGTGTATGAAGCAGTGTATGTGGTGTACAAATTGCTCCTTAAGGGAGTTATGAGTAATCCTATTACTTTTGAAATACATACTGACTTCTTGAACTCACATATTCTGTCTGTATCTGATGTTATTTTATCATTTCCTTTCGCATGCACATATACAAAGACGTTGCTCAGTGGCTGGATATGGGAGAGAGAGCTATCAGTAACAAAGACAAATATTCATCAAATCCCACCAGACAATGCATAATTCATCACACAGGGATTTGAATTATATATATCGATCATCAAATATTTACAGTATTTGCATCTTTTTCAAGAACAGGCTCTGGATGTAGTCTTTCTCTAGATTGTAACCAGGGATTTTGGTTTCACGGGGATACAGAACAAGATGATAAGATAACAGAGATCAAGTTTTACTCTTTTCTTTTTTGAGTTCATCATGAGTTCATTTTCAGACTACATTCTTGGACATTGTTTTACACACCTTCTTTATGAGTTTACTGTGTTGTCGGACTTTTTGTTGAGATTAATTAGTGTGTAAAAAGAGGATGAGGGAGCAACCGACTGGGATTAAACCATTGTAATCTGCGATACACACACAGACGCACATATGCACACACTTGTCATCCAAGCCCAACTCATGTCAGACAAACAGATCTGCCTTGATCTCTTTGGATTCTCCGCCAAGAAACGGTGAGGTGGGCGAAATAATAGGAACATACAGCAACAGAATATATTTCAATTCATTCTACAAGACGTTCAGATTTTTTTGTCCACCTTTGTTGGAACAATGAATAGTGGATTTATTCCTCCCAAAATAGATGGATTTGGTGAAGATGAGAAGCAGATTAACTCTGTGTGTGTGTGTGTGTGTGTGTGTGTGTGTGTGTGCATATGTTATAATTATTTTTTAAAGGAGATTAAACCTTTATTTTGGCAAACATCTTACTCAGAAATTATCCTTCTTACATACACACACATACACAGACATACACTAACACACTCACGCGCCGTAGGAGGGGGTGTGATTGGGAAGTGGGCCAAATGACAGGGATGGAGGGAAGTCACGAGAAAATGAAAGAGAGAGGGAGACGCTGAACATAGATAGAAAGATAGGGAGGCAAATAGGACAGATGTACGAGGCCACAGTGGGTCAGATAACGCGTCACTGATGGAGAGAGAGACAGAAAGAAATCTGATCCTCTGATACTCTTTCTCTCCTTGTCTCTCTCTCTCTCTCTCTCTCTCTCTCTCTCTCTCTTTTCCTCTCTATGTGTCTAGCTCTCTCTCTCATGGAGCCACTGAGTCTTGCAGTCAAGCATGCAGCTGTCAGCAGCTCTCCCTCCGTCTGTCTACGGCAGCTCAGGGATACACTCCTCCATCACAAAGAAATCGTACTATGTGTTAGGGGTGTAATGGTACATAAAACGCATGGGTTGTGGGTGTAGGTGGGGGGGGAAAAAAAGGCAGAAGACAAAAAAATAAAATAAAAAAATCATTATTTAATATCAAATAGTGGATAATTTGTCACAATTCTTATTGCAGAATTGTATTTTGTCTAGATTTTCATGATTATGAACTCACTATAACACAATTATTGTGTGTATATATATATATATGGTTAATTGAGTTTTGTCTCATTTTGGTAAATGAATTAAAGTCTACAGTCATGCTAGCAGCTGCGTGTGATTGTACAACGGTGATTTGAGCTAAACGCTAATGTGAGCACACTAACATGCATCACCAAAGCCATAAGGATATTTCCATAAGAACCCTGAATGTCTGTACAAGAATGGTAATCCAGCAAATAGTTGTCAAGATGTTTCAGTCTGGACAGAGGTGGACAGACAAACTGGTATCCTAAGAGTCACATGGCTAAAAGTTGTCTATTAAGATGAGTACAGTGTATTAAAATAAACGTAAATCGATAATTAGAGCCAGCAGTGCAGTTCAGGCTTTTCTTATTCAGTTCAACATACTCAGTCAAGACTCACTCTATTTTCAAATTTTACACAGTTAAGTAGCTCTCTGCAGCCCTGGAGGTCCAACTATCAGTGTTGAGAGTGACTGCTGGAGCAGTGGATAATTCCTGGTCAACTGCAGCTCTGTGCTCTTTCATACAGGGCAGGCACAGCAGACTGACTGATGCCCTCATAAGGAACATTAAAGCATGAAAGCTTTGAGGGCTGAAGGCTGCAGATCAGTGATTTACTGTATCTTTCAATTTTCTTAGAAGCACTCCACTAGACTAAGAACTTGATAAGAGTCACAGCTAATGAAAAAAGACTTGATAAGAGTTCATATTAAATGAACTTGATTAGGTATAAAAAGAAAAAAATATTTGATAGGACTCACAATTTAAAAGGAACTAGATAAGAGGCATTCATTAGTGATTAAGGAACAAGAGGATTAAAGTGGTGATACTGGAATACTTGTGTTTACTTGGGGAGGCTACACATCAGGACAAAGTAAAACATCTGGAGAGTTTGCATTGCTTATACAGTACACTACAGAGAAATGATGGAGAAGTGACATAAAATGATCCACCAAACAAGTAAGATTTTTTTCTTCTAGTTTTCTCATTATATCTGACTTACTTTTACCTTTTTCTGGCATGTGAAAGAAAATTCTCCTCATCCGCCAATAAACTCGTTTAAATTAAGTCAAAATGTGTGTATTATGCACAGATAGAAGCGTACTTTTGGAGCCAGCTTTAGGTTTTGTAATGAGCTTAATAGATCCAAAAGCTGATATTTTATGGAGATACACGCCACCTGCAGGGTGACCCAAGTGCCTAATTTACGAGTGGATTCAGTGGTTTGAGAACCAGTTTTAATTGACTGGTAAAAAAAAACACATTAGAGCACCAGTATCTTGGATGGAGGTTAGTGTAGTTGGAATTTATCCACTGAACCATTTCACACAAGAGAATATGCACTGGAGTTCAGGACCTCTTTCACTCTCCATTGCCTCGGTAATGGTCAAAAACTGTGCTAATGAGAAAATGTTGTTCTTTTACTCCATGGGAAGCCGAGCATAAGTTCATCAGGGATATAAGGCAAATTACACAACACTCTAATATACTGTATTTCAATTGCAGGATAATGTGCAGACATCCTACCGAGAACAATGCAGGAGCGAGAGAGGGGAAGATTTCATGATGAGAGAGGAGGGGGGTGAGGAGGGAAATACACAAGCGAGGAATAAAGTGTATATAAAAAGAAAGGGAAGGCAGGGAAGGAGCAGGCCGTGGTGTCAAATGGAACAGACAGATGGTTTGGAGGATGTGTTTCCAATCAGCCTGGTGATAGGGGTGAATCCTCAAACACTAAATCCAGAGAGATCCATGCAATCAAAACAAACACACTGTCACACCGCGGTGAAGTCAAGCTGGGTTTTTGTTCTGTCTCGTCATTTCCTGTTTTATTTTGAAATTTACCTGCCCTCTCGTTTCAGATCACTTGCCCTTCCCTTGTGTGTCACCTGTTGCCGTGATTCCTGATTGTCTCCACCTGTTCCCCATTACCCATCTGTGTGTCTATATAGGTTCTGTGTCTCCCTTTGTCCTGTGCCAAAGTGTTTCGTCTTATGTTCGTTCACCCAAGCCAGCTCCAATTCTTGATCACAGTCACAGTGTGTATGTTTGTGAGGTTTTTTTTGCCTCGAAAGAGTGATTTTGTGTTGTAACTTTCTTAGTCATGCTTTTGGTTCCTAGTGCTTAGTTTAGTCTTTTTTCAGCCTCCCTTGGAGAGATTTTCAGTTCCTTGTTTTTGTGTATAGTATTGTTTAGCCTCCACTTTTCAGGAGAGTTTGTTTCTTCCCTGTTTTTTCTAGTAGAGATTTAAGTTAATGTTTTGCAGCCTTTTGATTTTCCTCCTTGAGAGTGATTTTGATTTTGATAATTTTTCATAACCGGTATAGTGTTTTTCCTCCTTAGGAGTGTTTTTTGTTTTCTTTAGTTTAGGCCTAGTTCTCCCATCTGGGAGACTCTAGGTTAGGTTTTCATAGCCTTTTGTGTTATCACTCTGTCAAGAGGTTTTTGTTGACTCCAAATAAATCTGCTCACTGGCATCTCTGCTTCTGAGTCCTGTTTGAGTTCCGGCCTGACACACACATCCTCACTACAGCCAGACTAAAGGTTACAGTAGCTTACTTTCTCCTCTTGCCACTAGGGATGCACCGATCCGATACTGGTATCAGCATCGGTCCCGATATTGAAGAAAATTCTAGATCAGGTATCGATGACAATGGGCCGATCCATAGCGTCCGATACATTCAGTCTAATTCTATGCTGTGCGCTGTGAGTGACGTCATACGCAAGCAACACGCCGTGCAGAAGCCCACATTTCTTTCAAAATGGAGCGAGCGAAAGGATCAGCTATCTGTTTCACACAACCTCAGCCAACAAACGCGACGGCTACTTGCAATACGTGCACAGTAAATGTTCCGAGGGGCGGTGGTAAAACTTCAAATTATAACACAACCAACTTAATCAAGCACCTACAGAAATTTCATGCCAGAGAGCACGCGGAGTTCATTGAACTCCGTAAACAAAACGGAGGCGGTTTGAAGCAGCTAACTTTGAAGGAGATGAAGGAAAGAGGTAAAAAATTTCCACTTAATAGTGTGCAGGCAAGCTTGTGAAGCTTTTTTTTTTTAAGATTGTTGTACCGGTGCACAGTTATTAAATAAGTAATTCAGTACATTTATATCTGTTTATTTGTTTTTTGTTACCGTAATTCCGTGCTGTTTTTCTGTATCGGTATCGGATCGGTATTTGCCAATACTAAACCTCCGATATCGGTATCGGAGGTGAAAAAAGCAAATCAGTGC